>CM042167.1:48243358-48268973 GCA_023376005.1 Doryteuthis pealeii
ATGTCTCAGCTGCATTGGTACCGTAAATTATTCTGTACAAAAGCCTAAGTGTTTATGCCATCTGAAACCAGTGATTTTTTATGATTGGATGAAACCAAAATTCTTTATTCATTGCTTTTCGTTGCACATTAAGGTATTTCTCTTATTTTACAGTTATTTATATTTGTTGTTGTGTCTCTAGGGCATCTCCTTTTCTTTGTGTTTTTTTGTTAAAGGTAGATGTAAAAAAGATAGAAAGAAAAGGAGATGCCCTAGGAGACACAACAAACAAATAATAAAACTGTAACAAATAAGAGAAATACACTTAATTGCAACGAAAGCAATGAATAGAAGAATTTTTGGTTTCATCCAAAATCATAAAAAAATCACTGGTTCTCAGATGGCATAAACCACTTAGAGCTTTTGTACAGAATAATTTACGGTATCCAATGCAGCTGAGACATCAATTAGGATAGGATCACAGAAGAGAAAAGAAAATTACTTTCTTTAAATTTCTGAATTTGAAATATTAAGCAAGTTTTTTAAAAAACCTATTTTTACATTAGCTATTTTATCT
Organism: Doryteuthis pealeii; assembly: GCA_023376005.1. NCBI lineage: Eukaryota > Metazoa > Mollusca > Cephalopoda > Myopsida > Loliginidae > Doryteuthis > Doryteuthis pealeii. The sequence goes on from CM042167.1 coordinate 48,243,915, forward strand.
TTGTAAAATTCTCATTCAGCTTCGTAATTTGTGTTTCAGAAAAGAAATGTTGAAATATTTAATTCAATAGAATGCTAAGTGAAGACATTGTCTTGACAAAATCAATGAAACATTTCTTTAAAATGGTTACATAATTCATAGGTAGCTTATGAGTTATGTAGGTACTGCAACTATTTAAAAAAAAAAATACAACAAAAAACAGCTGACGTGGTCACTACTAGAATAGGTTCAATTCTTAATTAGTGATCATCCTCCACACATTACTACAACAACCAGCATTACATTTTTTGTTTTGTGTGACATTGTTTATATTGTGTAATGTGTGAAAATAAATCATTGTCTTTTCTTCTTCATCTGTGTGTCAAAAACAGATTTTTTTTAAATCTAGGAGAAGCAAAACTCTGAGTTCAAACCTTTTAAATCCGCTTGGGATGGTCACTACTACAATTAGTGATCTATTTCACTGGGCTCTAACATTGGTTAGGCAACCAGTCTAGGAGAAGGAAAACTCTGAATTCAAACCTGTTAAACTCCGCTTGGAAATAGTCACTACTAGAATAGGCTCAGTCCTAATTAGTGATCTATTTCACTGGGCTTTCTAACCTTGGTTAGGCAACCAATCTAGGAGAAGGAAAACTCTGAATTTAAACCTTTTAAATCCACTTGGGATGGTCACTACTAGAATAGGCTCAGTCCTAATTAATGATCTATTTCACTGGGCTCTAAATTGGTTAGCAACCAGTCTAGGAGAAGGAAAACTCTGAATTCAAACCTCTTAAATCCACTTGGGTGGTCACTACTAGAATAGGCTCAGTCCTAATTAATGATCTATTTCACTGGGCTCTAACATTGGTTAGACAACCAGTCTAGGAGAAGGAAAACTCTGAATTCAAACCTCTTAAATCCACTTGGGATGGTCACTACTAGAATAGGCTCAGTCCTAATTAGTGATCATCCTCCACACAATACTATAACAACCAACATTACGTTTTGTTTGTTTTTTGTGACATTGTTTATATTGTGTAATGTGTGAAAATAAACCATTGTCTTCATCTTTTTGGTATTTACCTAACCTGTTCGTTACAAAATAACATGAATTATCTAATAAAACAAAACTGATTAAAATGTTTTGACAATATTTTCAGAATAAATATTAAATGACACAGACAAAGTTTCGTTCAAGCTGTCTTTAAATATTGCTAAAAAAATTGTGATAAATGATCGATGGTAGTGACTACATTTCTTTCATTTCACAATGAATAAAAAATAAATACTTATACTTATATGAGGTTAAGTAAACAAACAAATGTGTTTATTTTATATGGCTTTAAGCCGACAATTTTTGGAGGATATGTGCTTAATTGAAGTCATACCTAATTTTGAAAATTAATTAGTTAATAATTAATGAATTTAGGCGGGCATATATGTTCAAATGTAAAGCTAAACAAATCGAGAAAATGTCAATCCCTGAATGTACATTTCGACCTATTATACTTATATGTATTTATGAGATGCGGCTTGATATGCTGAGCACACACAGATATCTGAACACAATCTGAGGTTACTGTGCATCAAAGTTGTGTTTATATACAGTAAAGATGAGAACGACAGTCCGAAATATAAAAAAAAATGCATCATCTTTTATTGATACTTTTTCAATTCAGTATGGCACAAGGCCACCAATATTGCATGGTCCTCTTCTTAGATTTGCCGCTATCTTGTTTCTATTCCTCTATCTTCCATCCGGCCGAATCAGAGTTTTTATTTTTGATCGGGTCGGGTATTTCTCTCACACATACACACTCTCTCTCTCTCTCTCTCTCTCTCTCTCTCTCTCTCTCTCTACACACACACTATTTCTCTCACGCATACTCTCCCTCTTCTCTTCTCATACACACACTCCCTCTCTCTCTCTCTCTCTCTCACCGCGCATACTCTCCCCCTTCTCTCTCTCACCCACTCTCTCATACACACGCTCTCTCTCACTCTCCTCTCTCTCTCACGCACTCTCTCTCTCTCTCTCTCTCTCTCTCTCTCTCTCTCATATACACACACTATCTCTCTCACACTACTCTCTCTCTCTCGCACACTCTCTCTCTCTCTCTCTCTCTCTCTCTCTCTCTCTCTCTCTCTCTCTCTCTCTCTCTCTGTTCCATTTTCTATTCTTGTTTTTATTGCTGTTAAATCCTTACATGGCAATATCAATTAGTAATGTGTGCATGTGTTATAAATTGATGGGCGTACCGTCGGTGTTTAGACGGTTAGTGTAAAAACATTTGAGTTCAGGTGTTGTTGAATTCAACTCTAAACCACTGGATGATTCACACATGAAATAACCGTAGCTTAACCTCATCTCAGTTACGCAAACGGTGGCAACAGAAAGGTTTTTAGTTTAGAGTCAGTCAGCTCTCATGAGGAAAAGACAGTTTGGCTTTGCTCCCGCTTGGTTGAGAAATCCTTAAGATTTAAGGTCTGAGCAAAATGTGATCACGGAAAAAACTATATGCCTTGAGTTTGTCTCTAAAAACTATGACAACCTTGGCATATCTTAAGAAGAAGAGAACATTACCAGCATCTTGTAAGACCAGGACCAGATCAGTTTGCAGAACCAGACTCAAAAATTCAGACAAATAGAATTGTTTTTAGTTCTAATTTCTATGAAACTCAATTGCTAAACATCTTTTTCATGATTGTGCTGTATATTGGTTGGAGGTAATTTTTATGGAAATGTAACATCAAAGAAACAAGAAAAACAGTACAAGTAATGAACAAAGAAGTTTGAGTCGTAACCAAAAATTGTCCTTTATATGTGTACTAGAAGTGGCTACCGGCGTCGCCTGGGTAGAGGTATGGGGGAGAGATAGTCTCGCAGATCCATTATTGTTGAATTGCAAGTTGGATCTTCACAGGATGCCCCACTAAAACCACTATGTAAAAAAAACAAAAACAAAAAAAAACACCTTACGTTGATCCATACACTCTGAAAAGAAAAAAATTAATATCTCCTATTTAAAATATTAAATGCAAAAAAAAAATAATAATAAAAGAATTCCATGCAGTTATCATTTAAATTTAATTTTTTTTAATCATCTTCTTGAATATAAATCAAATCTTTATTATTTTTGCACAAAAACCAAGCCCTTGTGATATTTAATGTGTATATATATTTACTTTGTCGTTAATTGTTTTATTTTCGAAGTTTCCTCCGGACATACAAATTCACTCAACTACTCTTTATATATACATAGATTATAAATTGTATTAAATGGGTCTGTTTTATGTTGGTTGAGGGTCATTTTTATGTAAAATATAACATCAAAGAAACAAGCAAAACGGTACAAGTAATGAACAAAGATGTTTGCGTGGTAACAAAAATTGTTCTTTATATGTGTATTATAAATTGTATCAAATGAACAAGTTACAAAGATGTGGTTTGGTTAATGAATTTTACTTTTTTTCAAAGTCTTATTAGTGTTAAAGCTTACTTGTACTTTTAGTTCATCTGGTTCGAGGAGGACTGGTATTCGTGACTGCCTTTCTTCTCTCTGCTACTAGAAAAATCGTTTCCTTGCTCCACTCTAAGAATGTCTGTTAGTTCGCGGGAGTTTTGAATTTTGGCGTCGGTCAGTCTGATTTTGTCTATTTTTAGAATATGATCCTTTTTTTTTTCTTTGTTATTGTTGAAATTTAGTAACAGATATACTTCCTGTTGCATCGGCTAGCAGCCCTTAGGTGAAAAAAACTTCCGGTTTCACCGATCAGCATCAGCAGCAGCTGGCTGCCCCCTTGTGATCACGTGAAGGTCTTCATAAAAACTCGCACCGGCTTCCCTCGCCCTTCTTTTCACTCCTAGCCCTTGCGGTACAAGGTAGGTAGTAGCGGTTCTGCTAGACTCTATTTCAGTTGGCTACGTTAAGGAAAGATTCGGACGATAAAATACTAACCCTAGAAGGTAATTCTTTCCTCACCGACTCCACAAGGCTTCGGACTTAGAGACTATATCAAATACCGAAGACGATATAATGCCTACTACACCTGCATAGAATTAGAAAGTCTTCAGCAATTTGCTACAATAACTTCAGATATAGCTTTACCCCCAAATAACTCTGATACTCAGAAGTCTTGTACAAAGTCTCTTGCAACCCAATTAAATAACTATCTAAAACTACCACAGTCTTTGTAGACTCCTAAACAACAAAATTACCAGTAGCTATATCCGACCTAACCTCAACGAACATTGAATTGAACATTTACTAACCATTTGTATTAACGTATATATATGTATGCATTGTATATTTAACGTGTATTAAACCCTTGCTGAAGCCTTAGATATATGCCGTCGTAATCTTGTCTTTGAATCTCCCGCCTATCTTCCCCTGCGTCATTGTTCCCCGTAAATTATCTGTGGGGATCTTATGTGCTCGGTGTTTGGTGAGTGATGAATATCCGAGTTTTGTATCCCACAATTTAAATGTATGAGCTACGGAAATGTAGTTTCCGTAGAAAACAAAAGAAGAAGACAAAATTATACAACAAACAACTTTATATACATTAATTTACAATTGGTATATTCAATTGTTCTTTTAGCAATGTTGCCGACTGTATGTGTCTGTACATAGTTGTGTGTGACAAGTGCGTATGTATTGTTTATATTTTGCGTTTGGGTGTGTCAACATTGTAGCAGTTTTGATAAAACAATATCTGTGATTGAAACTTGTATCGTATTGAGAAGGAGAGAGAGAAAATTATGAAACGAAATAAGAGACAAACCTGATTTATCATTTTTTGTCTTCGGACAGCGACATCTCCCCATTGTGTCGAGTTGGGGAGAGCCTTCCACTCCAACTCTGTCGAGTTAGGAGCATCCGCTCCAACTGTCGCTTTTCAGCTAAATGGGCATTTTCATAATTTTCTTTTGTAATTGTCTACGTGATCATTAAGTTAAAATATTCATCAAATATCAACTGATTTTGTATTAACGTAGATATCGGATGATTTTTTACCTGTGGCATTCCGATGACAATGCAGATTTTAAGAATTTTTGAGACGAAAAAATAAAGGGACAATAAGAGTTACGCCCCTTGGTTTATCCCTGCCAGAATGGCCTTTCGGTATGTGCTGACTCATGCCTGCAGTAGCAGCAGCAGTGACTGATTTTCCGGTTCCTGAATTTGGGCGCCAAATTCGACAGACACGAGAAGGAAGTTTGAAAAATAAGGTCCTGTTTTCACCCTGTCTCCGTTGGCTTAAAAGCCATCGAAAATTTGATTTACCGAAAAAGATGAAGATTGACTAAACGAGAAAGTTTTTTCATAACTTATCCGGAATTGACTAAAAATATTTGAACTTACCAAAGATTATTGAGTTTGTATATTTTCTTTTCTCGAAGAAAACAAATTTTTATTTTTATAGTCGGTATATAAATACCGACTAATTTTGAACTTTGTTCTTTCTTCTTTGAAGAAAGTAAAAATTTGGTACTGGACAAAATTGTCCATTTTGCTTTAAAGAAGACGTTTTGAAGAACAACTCTACGCTGGATAGAAGGAAAGGACCACTGAGAATTCCTCGGAGAATTTGTATTGTCCACTTCTTGGTTGCCGGCGATAAAAAGAAGAAAAGAAAAAAAGATTATTTACTTTGTTTTGTATAATTTTGTAGTTCTACAATTGTAAGTTTGGTACTTTTTTGTAACTGTGACATTTTTGAATTTTGTGTAACTTTGTTTTTTTCTATGTTTCATATGTTTATATTTTTTGTTACTTGGAAGTCCTAATGGTTTCCCGCAAGACGGACTAAGTTGCAATTATATCAAATTATTTTAGGCTTACGGTGTTTATTTGTGTTATTTCTTTCTTGTTGTTTTTGTTCCTTTGTCGTAAAGTCGGTGCCCTGTTACAACACAGGGTGTTTATTTATTCCGAGTAGTTTTCGGGGTAAAATTCCGACAAGATATTGTCACCGGAATTTAAACAATTGTTTTTATTGTTGCTAAAATATTTCCAAACTAATTTTCATTCGATTCTCTTTTGTTTACATAATTCAAAACTTAACTCATATAATTGTAAAACTAATTATTTAAGAAAACTTAATTATTTTAATTTATTCAATTCCACATGGACATAAAAATATAGGGGCCAATCCCCATACTCCCCTTCTTTCGGGATTAACGCCGTGAAGCACCAATTCCAACATAGGAATATCTTCTAGCTCCAGAGTACGGGTAAATTCATCTTTGTAAATATACCGGGGAAAATATCGTAAGTTCCGATATATAAGTGAATAAACCTTTACAAGTACAAAGGGAAGATAATTTCAAGGGGGCGGGAAATACGCAAATTTCAAATCGGATACTGAATGAAAGAAAAACACGATAACAAATAGATCAGCTCACAATAGCTTGCCTTTTAAATAACGAACTGCCGACTGCCAAAAAAATCAGCTTATATATGGCTCCACTCCACTCCCACCAACACTCTCACTTCCGGTCTGCACTCTTATAAAAAGAAATTCAATTTTGGGCGCCATTTTCTTCCCAGCCAAAGGTAAGAAGAGTTTCATTTTTTATTTTAAATTACACTAAGGTTCAACAATTTTAATAACAATAAAGAAGGCTGGAAGAAAGATATTTAAATGTCAATTTGATAGAGGGTGGCATAGTAACTAATAGAGTTCGTACGATAGAGAGAGAGATGTAGGTTGTTTGCAAAAAAACGATGTTTTGCGGGGACTTATCTTTGATCCAGGTAACAATGTATAGAGTTCTTTGGTTGTTGATTTCGTAGTGTTCTTGGTTGTAGAAGATTTGACTTGTGGAGTTCTTTGAATGTCTTGAAATAATTGTCTTGTTTGAATTTTGAGTGAGTGCCGGCTTATTCTTTTTCCAGTCTTTGAGGAAGATAGACTCTTAATTTCCCCAAAGACGTGTTGAATTCTCTCAACCTGTGTGGTAGCAATGCTACAAGGTCATCACAGGTGGCCGTCCACAGTAACACTGACGTATCCAAAGTAAAATTCTCCCTTGCCCTAATCGTGACGTTACATGTCTCTCTGTAAGCTTGGCCCCCCCTTTCCAGGCGTACATGAGGAAGATAACAGTGTAGTAAGAGTTTGTTCACTGGGGTCAATTTCTGGAACAAGACAGCAACCGTGACGTCACGGACTTCTTGGAAGATTATTTTTATTTTTATTTTTATTTTTATTTTTAACATACATTTTGATACTTCCATAAGGACCACTTAATTTAGATTTAAATTTCTTTATTCTATATATATTTACCAACCCCTCCGCACGAGCAGGATGCGACACAAGGTCAATTTCTTAAGCGGAGTTCAGCAGGTTTGAATTCAGAGTTTTCCTTCTCCTAGACCGATTGCCTAACTAAAGTTAATGAGCCAGTCTGCCCTCCTATTTACCCATAGCTGGAGGGAGAGTAGGATTCATACCTTTCCCAAGGGAATTAGCGCTAAGTGAAATGCAATTACCATGTCCAGGGTTTGAACTCGGGAGAGAGTCCATATCCCGTGACTTTAACCATTACACCACGCGCTTTCTTTATTCTATAAACCTGCTCTAACATGAATCTACAGCTCATGAACCATTACATCTGCAAAATATTGAGAGAGTTGATATTTTTAGTGTTACTCAATACGTAAAATAAAAAAAAATTTTCAGACAGAAAACAATCAACTTTTTGTTGCGGAGGTTTCTTCATCTTTTCAGACATTTACTCAGCATTAATTTCGTATTTGTAATAAAAAAAAAGTTAAGATGAAGATTGATGAGAAAGTTCACAAAAAAAAAGACAAAACAAAAGGCGACACAAATAAAAAAACAGAAAATGTACACAAGACACAAAGTACGTCTAACTGTTGTGTACTCTTTCAGACTATTGTCCTCATCTTTATTGTTATATACACAGCGTTTCAAACGATATCCCCCTCCGGCCTTCTTCACAAGTAGGACATGACACAAGGATAGTGCATCCAGTGAGGATCAAACTTGCTATTTAGTTGTAATGAATTTGCGTGACTAGCTTGCAAACCAATAAATCAAAATTGGATGCCCTATTTTTAATGAATGGTATGAAATTTATGGGAAATTAGTGGTATCCCAAATACCGATAAGAATGAAATAAAGACAAAAACAAAGTTGATTATTCAAATAAGGTTTTATCGTGCGTAAGTTGCTAAAAACTTATTCTTTTAGCGGTCGTAAGTCATGTACATATATAAAAGTTGTCGGGCGGCCTAATGTCAGTATCAGCCAATCAGCGAGGGAGTCTATCCCCTTTTCAATAGCGCTAGATCAAGGAGATTGTTTTTGCGTCTGGGGTGGAGCGCCACACCTACCATCAGCTCCTTACTTTACCGCGCAGATCCCTGTGCGAATCATACGCTGAGTTGGCGAGGGCCGGTATCGAACTAGGAATCTTGTGGTTTCAAGCCGAACGCTCTACCGACTGAGCTAATATATATATATATATATATTTGTATTTCATATATAATATATATAATGGAATATTTTTATGAAGACATTAAATACCTATTAAATAAAAAATGTTTTGTGTCTTATTTATTATTAGTTAATTTACTGCTAGATGAAAAAAATATATATGCATCTATAAAATGTGTTAATTCCAAATAATTTTACCTGTGGTAGTAAACTCAGAGTTTGATATTACGTTGTTCATAAAAAAGAAAAGTCATTATTGAATGTGAAAGAAACAACATTTGGCTGTCGAGTTTCATCGATCTCTCACTGCCTTTCCTTAACTGGGTGGGGTGGGAGGTTAGGATTTTTGTCTGGCTCAGCATCTTACTCGGAAATTAATGGCTGTGTGCTGTCTGAGTTAACATTTGCAAAATCAGATTTCTTTTCTGTATATTTTAGATGGATACATTTCAAATTCCATAAAAAAAAAACTGGCAGTTGGTCAGAAAATATTGTTAGAGATCACATGTTCCATTCCCTGCTACAATTGCTTTGAGTTTTGTGGGGATTAAAATAAAATTAAATTTAAATTTCCGCCCTGTCGGCTGGGGCGTTAGAATGCACCGACTGCGCCTCTGCAGAGAGGTAAGACTCCCCCAAGGGGGCCACCTGTTGGCTGTGGGTGGCGACCCGTGATGCTTAAGGATAGAGACCGGGTGGATGAGCAGTTCATGACATGCAATACTCCACTTTGGCCCTATCTTGGGCTAGACGTGCGGTCGGAGAGGCCCCCTCCGATCAATCGGCTGGTTACGTCAAGCCCTAGCACCTATATGATTTTCCCAACTCTATTGCCCTTATGGCAAGCCCCAACCCCTTTTTATCATATGGGTGCTAGAAGGCGGTGGCTGCGGGTCTACATGTCCTAGGAATGACGTTAAACTCTATCTGATGGTGAGGTTCCAGTTTTGGAGTTTTGGGGAATGTGGAGCACCCCTTCATCACCATTGCTCCCTGGTCCACTCTGACCCGGTGTGGTAGTACCTGTTAGGGTCCCATCTATGGGTTAAATAGAAAAATGTATTTATAAAAAAAATTGTATTATCCATTAAGAATTGGTTTATTTCAAAATTTTATCGGCAATAAATGACCCACTGAGGTTGATATGCCGTAAACCAAACCAAACCAAACCAAACCAAACCAAAATAAATTTAAATTTAAATGGGGCCACCCTGGTACAACACCATGAAACGAAGAGGTCCAGAAGAAAGCAGCGGCAAATTAGCTATTAGGACGTTTGGCCTATTATCTGTATCAGCTGGACAGCGAGGGAGTCTATCCCCTATGACAGGAGTTCGAAAAATATCTATAAAAAGTTTTTCTAACTCCTGTAATCTACAAAACATCCATCAATTTCTTCACCTCATAATCTATCCTGGTGAAGGTTTAAATAAACCGAAACGTTTAAGCGTCGATAAATAAATTCATCTTATTTTTGGAACACTCCGTTTTTTAAATTTCTTAATATTGTCGGATTTATTTCCATATTTACTTCCATGTATATATATATATATAAATATATATATATATGTGTGTGTGTGTGTGTGTGTGTGTGTGTGTGTGTGTGTGTGTAAAATGAAACTGGAAGTGAATCCGATGGTATGTTGAAAAAATGAATAAAGGAAAGAAAGTATAGAATGGATAATATAGGATATTTTAATCAATTTTACTTACACGTGTTTCGGTCAGATGTTTATCCATGTGTACATTATTCAAACTATTATCATTTTTAAATAACCAAATGAAATGAAATAATAATAATAGAAAAAATGTAGAAATGTTCAGCACACAAAGAAAATTCGACCTTCATCAGAGTAAAACCTTATTTGAAAATGAAATTCGTTGGAAAAAGCGGAGAATTTTTTAAATGTTCTAAATAGAACTTTTTTTTTAATTCACGTTCAGACGCGACCGAGAAAAAAAAAATATATATAGCGCTAATACCCTTGGGAAAGGTATGAATCCATATATTCTCCCTCCAGCTATGGGTTAAATAGTAGGACAGACTGGGCCCTTCAGCCTTGGGTAGGTAACCAGTCTAGGAGAGGGATAACTCTGAATTCAAAATTCCTGAGGTCGGTCGTTGATTGGGTTTGTAGCAACCTTTGATGCACCAATTCTTTCCTATCGACTGTGCCAAAAAGTGTGGAATGGTCCAACACAAGCCTTCACCACTATAAACAAATCAATGTGTGGATGTTCATTGTATGAACACTCATACGTCGAAATCGACGGGAGAGTCCATAATATATATATATATATAGTCTCCTATATTTGACAGCTGCTTGTGGCCGCACGGGTAAGAGGTTTGGCGAACGAAAGTTCAATCGGGTCTCGAACCCGGCCAGAGGTAGCTGTTAAACGGTATAACCACACTGATGAGAGGTGATACCTCGAAACACCTGTCTGTGGATTACTTTATATATATGTTGTGTGTGTGTGTGTGTGTGGAGAAAAGTAGACAAACACGGGATGTTATGGAAACTTGATGTTCCCGTGTTTGTCTACTTTTCTCCACATACTGTCGGATTAACCTCCTCACATTTCTACCATATATATATATATATATATATATATATATATATATATATATATATGCTTAATTGGAGTCGTACCTAATTTTGAAAATTAATTAATTAATAATGAATTAGGCGGAATACCTATTAAATGTATGGCTAAACAAATCGAGAAAAATCATACATTTAATAGGTATTCCCGCCTAATTCATTATTAATTAATTAATTTTCAAAATTAGGTACGACTCCAATTAAGCACTTATTCTCCCAAAAATTATTGGCAAAAGGCCATTCAAAACAAACCGTGTTTATATATATATATATATATATATATATATATATATATATATATATATATATATATATATATATTACAATTTCTTCTATAAAGCGGAGAAATAAAAATTTAAAAAAAATTTTTCAAAAGAGAAAAAAGCCGACTGAAGAAAACCAAAGAATAAATAATGAAGAAAAAAAAATAGTGCTGAAACGAAAATTTTGGTAAATAATTTTTTTTGTTTTTTTTGTTGTTTTTTTTTTGGGGGGGTCACATCTGTGAGAAATCGAATGATAAATAAAATAAATAAAAGGAATTATTTGTTTTGCTTAATTTTCTTGTGTGAGAATTGCAGACCCGAGTCTATGATTTTATAACATTTGAAATAATGACAAAAATCAATGAACTCGAGTGACGACTATCACTAAATACTTTCTATGCTTGTTATTTATTCACTGGCATTGGTATAAATAGAGAGAAATAGGAAGCAAAATGTTAGTCAAATCAAATTTACAAATCAAATATAGATACCTGTCAATATTAATGTATAAATTGACCCGTTGTACCAGGCAATTATTGATTTTTGCCAAAGAAATCATTAATTTATTATTTACTTCCTGTGAGACCTATTTTTAAAGATAATAAACCTATGGTGTTCGGCTGGTGCCTGGAAAGATATATATATATATATATTTCATTTCCCCACTCACTAAGTATGTCCATATGATGCACTAAAAAAGTAAAAAGTAACGACGTCGGGGCGGCCTAATGTCGGTATCAGCCAATCATCCAATCAGCGAGGGAGTCTATCCCCTTTTCAATAGCGCTAGACCAAGGAGATTGTTTTTGCGTCTGAGGTGGAGCGACACACCTACAATCAGCTCCTTACTTTACCGCACAGATCCCTGTGCTACTCATACACTGAGTTGGCGAGGGCCGGTATCGAACTAGGAACCTTGTGGTTTCTAGCCGAACGCTCTACCGACTGAGCTAACCCGGCCCCAAATGATAAATATGTGCTTAGTATTATTGTAAAATATATAATATTATTGTAAAAATATAATATTATTGTAAAAATATATTTTAAAAAAGTATCAAAAATGTTCAAGATGTATTCCAGCTACAAAAAGTAAGTTTAAAGTTTTTTTTATATATTTTTACTCAAACTCTTTTGAGTTTTTCTTATGGACAATAAAGCTTCTGATTTTTCAAAATAAAATTTATTTTATTTTTAACACAGAATACGCATTTTTTTAAAATTCCGGCCCGAACGTCAGCGTTCGTTTGTACCCCTCCTATTAACGATTTATTTATTCCGTCTTTCCTTCATAAATATGTTGCTCTTGATGAAGACCGCTTTATTAAAAGGTCGAAACAGATCTGTCAGCAAACTAATGACATCATTTGTTTTTTTCTAAAAATGTTCAATTCATACTGTCGGATTCACTTCCATTTACTTCATATATATATATATATATATATATATATATATATATATATATATATATATGAAGTAAATGGAAGTGAATCCGACAGTATGAATTGAACAATATGAATAACAAGCTCATCCCAATCGAGCAACACTTCCGACTGGATGACCACGACTTTGACAGAGACGCCAAGTTTTCCCTCATTGAACGAATTCAAAGAGATACCGACACCAAATCTGTACACGAGTACAGATGGATAAAAAAAGTTAAAAAGCTTTCATCTGTTTGGCTTTAATAAAAAAAAAACAGGCCCACTTTAACATAGGGCAATAAATCTGTCTACACCTACGAGGGTGGCCGATGTCACCTAAATAAACAAACACTGACCACCACGCATCAAACAAGCCACTCTTAACCCAATTAAAAATCTAGAAGTCACGCGCACAGTACCGTGATACAAACACATGTAAACACACACATACATTTATATGTATACACATATAGTCATACACACAACTCCCATGAACCCTCCCTCACATATATAAGAGCATCAAAAAAATAACCTACCTCATAGAGGTTCTTCACGGAACAAATGGACATGCTACTACTAACACACTCGTCTACCCGGATTTTAATAGCATGTCAAACCCACAAAAAAACTTCAACTTTTATAGTTCTTCTATAATGCTCCCTATCAAAAAATCTATAAACAATTTCTTCAAATAAGAAATTTTTTCCTGACGATGACCTAAGGTCGAAACTAGTTGAGAATAAACAACATACAAGAAATATTCCTGATTGTCTTAATACTTTTTGTTCACACTATATATATATATATATATATATATATATATATATATATATATATATATATATATATACATGAAATATTAGGTGATAATTATAACAAGTATTGAAATTATTGAAATGTCCAAAAAAATCAACAAGACTTTATTGATTGTGAAGAAATTATTGATTATGTCTGAACATCGGTTCTACTATAGAATTTGTTAAGTAGACAAAGTGGCCTTTTCACATACAAACACATGCACACACACATACACGCAGATACACACACAGACATACACATACAGAGAGACAGACATACACACACAAACACATACACACACAGGCACACCCACAGACACACCTATATATAAAATGCAATATACATTTATATATATATTGTTCATGAGTAAGTAAATATCTAACAATTTTTCTGTCCTGTCTGCAAGATTTAAAATATGTTGACTGTATCTCCTGAAGAGAGGTCAGAAGCCCTGCCCCCTAAAAATGGGGTGTCCTGGTATGACGTTTAACTGCATCTGGTGGTGAGGGTCCAGTTCTGGAGTACCCCTTCATGGTCATTACTCCCAGGTCCACTTTGACCCAGAGAGTTAGTACCTGTCAGGGTCCAGCTTATTGATCAAATAGATCTGTTTGAAAATTATTGATATCCGACAGGAATATTTGAAACAATATAATTCTATTAAAATTATTTGTATTAGTAAAAAATAAAAACACCCTCCGGGCGTTGTAAAAACAAATTTTTGAAATATATTGCCTGAGGGGTGGGAGAAAAAAATTCAATGTCAGCGAGTTTGTACCCTAATTAAGTAAAATCATCAAATTCATTAAAGGATTAAAAAAATAAAACAATTTGAAATGTAAACTTTAAATATGTATTAAAATAAAACAAATTATATATAGATATATAATACCAGTCATGTACTTATTAAAACTTGTTTTGAAAAACAATGAGGACTGTCTAATGTTGCATGTTCAAATTTTGAGTGTATTTATTCTATGTTATGACGATTTTGGGTAATGTGACGTAAGCAGTGACGTAGTTTTTGTTACAGACAAAAACCGGAAGCGAATCTCCATTATTAATAGATTTACCAATCCCTCCTCACGAGTAGGATGTGACATAAGATCAATTTCTTCAGTGGAGTTTAATAGGTTTGAGTTCAGAGTTTTCCTTCTAGACAGGTTAGCTAACCAGGGTTAAAGAGCCCAGTCTGCCCTACTATTTACCCACAGCTGAAGAGAGAATAATTGGATTCATACCTTTCCCAAGGGTATTAGTGCTATGTGAAATGCAAACAGCTTCATCCAGAATTTGAACTCGGGTTGACGAGTCTATTTCCCACGACTTTAACCATTATACTATGTACCTCCATAAGTAAATAATGTATTATCTGCCAGAACAGGATTCAGCACAAAGTTAATTTTAAAACTGAATTCAGAGATTTCCTTCTCCTAGACTGGTTGCCATACCAAGGTTAAAGAGCTGGTAAAGTTATTATTGTTGGAATATTTCAAAGTTTAAGTCCTCTGTTCCATTGTCAAATGAGTTTGTGCTCATGAAGTAATTGTCTTCAAGAAAAGCTTGTTAACCATTTCACCAGAAGATTTGTTTTTGCTGTTCCCCAAAAAATATTCAAAGTTCAAAGCAAAGGTGGCAAAACTAATTTCAACAGCTCATTGCCAATGAAAACCCAAAAGACGCTGAAGATAGATGCTCATAACTTCTTTCGGTATTGACGCTACAAAAACGTGATAAGTAGAATTATAATTCAGCTCCGAACTAAAATCAAGGATGTCTTGATGAATACAGCTGTGTGACTCCAATCAAACTGACTTTTCTACAAGCTATCTCATATTCTTAGTATTCTAGCAGGACCTGTGGATATACCATAATGTTACTATAGAAGGGGGGAAAATATATGGGGCGAAATAGACCTTCGAATCAACAAGCTTCCGCCGAGGGGGAACCAAAAACAAGCGAGCTCTCAGTCTTCTCACAAGACAGACCCTCTGTTGGTCAACACATTCTTCGTCTAGCAGCTGGAAAAATCCGTCGTCGTAGTCGAAATAATCTTTAGTAGTTCAAAATCACATTTCCTATTTAGTTTTGTTTCTGTTCAACTAAAATCCATTTCTTTACTGAAAAGCGCTTCGTCGTCGACTGCTTCTGCTGCTGCTGCTGACTGCCCAGCGCTCGACTCACTTGTTATTTTATGGGCATATTAGCCAAACATCCGGGCACATCAGTCGAACCTCGCATCCGTCCAACGCACAATTCACGTGCAGTCGGATGGACGCGTGTAGGCACCAATATCCGGGCACCTGAATTGCACCTCGCATCCATCCAGTGCCTAAATTGCATTTGATTTTGCATGCGGGAGGACGCGGGTTCGATCCCAGCAGGCAAGACAAAGTCTTGCTCTTTTTCCTTTCTCGTTCTCCGTCACAGTTACATATTATGTGGTGTCATGGGTTGTTGACATGACCCTGTTGTTAGTTTGAAATAGGTTTGTTGGAGTTAAAAGTGCAGGCGGGTAGATTTCCGTTGGATGACCCCAATTGACCCTTAGAGAAAAATGTGACTAGTTAGATTTAGTTTCAACGATCGATGCAGAGTAGATCTGCCACTGCAAGGTTGGTTCTCCCACGCCGCTAATAAGAATGGGTTAAATAAATCTTGATCAAGAAAATAAAAGTCTTGTGAGTTAGACATATCAGACAGGAATACTTGAAACAATATAATTCTATGAAAATTATTTGTACTGGCAAAAGAAAACACCCTCCTGGCGTCGTAAAAATTAATTTTGAAAAGACATTGCCTGAGAGGGTGGGAGTTAAAAATTCAATGTCAGAGGGTTTGTATCATAAGTAAGCAAAATCCTCATATTTATTAAAGGAGTAAAAAAAAAAGAATAAAACAATTTGAAATGAAAACTGAGCCCCGTCCCTCTCAAATAAAATGTTGCGTGCAATTTAATAATCAAACAATTATTTTCAATATTTTCCACATCAATTTTCCACAAAATCGTGGGTATTTATTTATTTGTAAACTTTTTAGTTAACTTCTTGTTACCGTAAAAAAAAAAAGGACGAGAGTAAAAAAACAATTTTTTAAAAATTGCTTACTCAAATTTGGGTGTATATAGCATAAGAATATTGTGACGTAATCTGTGACGTAGAGCTATGACGTAGATTTTGTTACAGACAGAAATATAGACAATCTCCATTATTAATAGAGATATTAACTAGCAGGATCTGTGGATGTACCACAGTATGATAATTCAATTATTACAACGTTTGATGTGTTTACTTAAGAGCTATTGCTAAATAGTTCAATATGTGAAAAAGTAGAATAATCTTGATTTAACTATTCTTTCTTTATTTCTTTCTTTCTTTTCATTTTTTCATTATGTTCGATTGAAAACTGATTAGCGTAATCACTTCCGTGTGCTCACCTCCTCTCTATATCTTTCCCTTACTCTTTCTTTCATTCTTTCTTTCTTATTATATTTTTTCTGCATAGGTGTCCTTTTTCTTCCATTTCTTTCTTTATGATAAAAACAGTATGGTTTATTATGTGGTGGACTACCAGGGTTCAAATCATGAACAGGGCTATTTGCATTTCCCATAGTGCTAATACCATCGGGAAAGGTACAATTCCAACTATGGGTAAATAGTAGGGCAGTCTGGTCTCTTTAACCTTGGTATGGCAACCAGTCTAGGAGAAGGAAAATCTTAAATTTAAACCAGTCGGGGGAGGGGTTCTTCCAGGCTATTCCTGCCAAAGACAAGTTACATGAGTAACACTCCCACGACCTAACCAAGTTACGGGATAAGTATTTATTATGGGCTGACTTCTGATTTAGGTCGGAAAATTAAAACGGAAAGATTTTTGGTGGTCCCCAATGACAGTTTAACTACAGTCTTTGAATTAACATTTTACGAATTGGGTTACGGCTTTAGGGGATTAAGGTTGTTTTTAATTATGTATTGCTTTAAAAAAATAAACACCAAAAAAAAACCAAATTACTATACATTTAATTAACCATTGAAATTAATTATTGAATCTATTATTGAGACAGTTGTTTGTGTTAGTATTGCAATGTATAATTTCAATTAAACTTAGTTTAAAAAATATTTTTCGACATTAAATGTATAGTAATTTGGGTTTTTTTGTTTAAATTTACAGAAATAAGAGCAGAAAAGGCATGGCAATGTGTCTAGGGTTATTTTATGCCTAGAGTTTAAGGAATAAATTGTACGTCTATGTTTTGAGTTGATATTTCTTCGGCGTTTTCTTTTTGTATAGTGTCCTTTATACACAATGCTGCGGAGATATTCAAAGAGGAAATTGATACAGACAAACAGACAGACATTAGATGTCTGTCTGTGTTGGACAGTTCATTTTGGTACAAATGATATTGTTTACTTAGAAGGAGGATGTAACAAGAGATGGGAGGGGGAGACTGGGGAGAAGGGGGAGAGATGGGAAAGAGAAGAGAGGAGAGAGTGGGGAGAGAGAGAGTTGGGAGAGAGATGGGAAACGAAGAAAGTGAGAGAGTGATGAGAGAGAGATGAGAGATGGGAAAGAGAGAAATAGTATAGAGAGAGGTGAGATGGGAAAGATATAGTGGGGAGAGAGAGGGAAGAGAAAAGAGAGATGGGAAAGAAAGAAGTAAGAGAGTGATTAGAGAGAGAGATGGAGAGAGAGAGAGGAGAGAAAGAGAGTAGATGAGAGAGAGAGATGGAAAGAAGAAGAGTGATGGGAGAGAGATGGAAAAGAGAGAAGGGGATAGGAGTGAGGGATAGAAAGAGAGGAGAGAGAGATGAGAGAGAGATGGGAAAGAGAAATATAGAGAGAGAGAGTGAGTAGGGAGAGGGAGAGATGGGAAAGATATAGTGGGGAGAGAGAGGGAAGATAGAAAGAGAGATGGGAAAGAAAGAAAGGGAGTGATTGGAGAGAGAGAAAGAGAGAGAGAGAAGAAGAGAGAGGGAGAGTGGGGAGACAGAGATGGGAAAGAGAGAGTGAGTGAGAGAGATGAATGATAGAGAGAGAGATGGAAAGAAAGTAAGTGATAGATTGATGAGAAAGATATGGGAAATAGAGAGAGAGAGATGGGAGAGAGATGGGAAAGAGAAATGGAGAGAGAGAGAGGAGAAAGGGAGAGAGAGCAGAGAGATGTAAAACGAGATAGTGAAAGAGAGAGAGAAATGAGAGAGAGAGAGAGAGAAGATAGAGATAGATCAAGATTAAGAGATGAGAAAGAGAGAGAGAGTGAGAGAGATGAGATAGATTAATAGACAGAGATTGAGAGATGGGAAAGAGATGTATTGATGAGAGAGAAAGAGTGAGAGAGAGACGGGAAGAGAGATAGAGTTAGAGAGAGAGATGGGAAAGAGAGGAGAGAGAGATGAGAGAGAGATGGGAAAGAGAGGGAGAGAGAGATGAGAGAAGATGGGAAAGAAAAGAAGAGAGTGATTAGAGAGATGGGAAAGATATATATATATATATATATATAGGGAGAGAGAGATGAGAGAGAGAGAGTGGGAGAGAGATGGAATGATAGAGAGAGAGAGATGGGAAAGAAAGAAAGTGATAGAGTGATGAGAGAGAGAAAGAGAGAGAGACAGGAAGGAGAGAGAGAGAGAGTTAAGTTAGAGAGATGGAAAAGAAAGAGAGAGAGAGAGGTGAAAGCAGTAACTGATTCTTGGAGACAGTCCATTTGGGAGGGGGAGGTTAAAGTTAATTGGGAGGCGGGGGCAGGGTGAGGGGGTGTAGGAAAGACTTTTCTACTTATTCTTAATTGTCGAGTCGCAGAAGAAAGAACAGTGTCTGATGTTGTCATCACAAGCAGAATTCCATTAAAAAAAAGAATAAGAATAGTTTACCTTATATGGCTACAATTAGCAAGGTAACTGACCGCTGCCCAGGAGTTAAAATCAAAGATTTTGTCTTTCCAGAAGTTAAGAATTTTTATGAATATTTTTTACCAATTTTTTTAATTGAAATAGAATAAGCCTATTCAAGTAGTAAGGACGTCAAGCGGATATTTAAGAGTTATCTGCGTTATTCGGACTATTGTCCTCATCTTCTTTGTTATCTGTGCAACGTTTCGGCCGATATGCTCTCCGGCCTTCTCCAGGTATTTCTCTGAATGTTTGAGATGAGGCTTGATGATTAGTATTATCTGCGTTATTCCGACTATTGTCCTCATCTTCATTGTTATCTGTACAACGTTTCGGCGATATGCTCTCCGGCCTTCTTTAGGTATTTCTTCTCGGACTCGGGAACCTTCATATCGGCCGAAACGTTGTACAGATAAGAATGAAGATGAGGACAATAGTCCGAATAACGCAGATAATGTCAGGACACCTACACATGGACACACCAGCAAAGACCAAGATGAACCAGCTCTGCACAGATTCTGGATGCCAAGAGCGATGGCCGATAAGGATGGTTGTTGAGAGAGAATATCCCATGCTATCAGTACAACCTGATGATGACGACGACGACGACGATGATGATGATGATGATGATGATATTTACCAACCTCTTTGAATGAGTAAGATGCAACACAAGGTCAATTTCTTAAAATTTAACAGGTTTGAATTCAGAGTTTTCCTTCTCCTAGACCGGTTGCTTAACCAAGTTTAAAGAGCCCAGTCTGCCCTACTATTTATCTATAGCTGGAGGGAGAGTAGGATTCATACCTTTCCCAAGGGTATTAACACTAAGTGAAATGCAATTACCAATCCAGGATTTGAACTCGGGGTGATGAGTCCATTTCCCATGACTTTAACCATTACACCATGCGCTTCCTACAGTTTTACCCAGAGCTGGTGGGAGATTACTTGGATTCTTACCTTTCCAAAGAGTATTAGCACAATATGAAATGCAAACAGTCATGTCCATGATTTGACCTTGGGTCAACGAGTCCATTTCCTACGACTCTAACACCATTTGTCTCCACACATAGCTGCAATTTATGGTAAAGAAAACTATTCTTTCTTTTTTCTTAGTCTCTGTGTAAATGCAGATAGAATCCAACTCGTATCTGTACTTATCATTGCCAATAAGATTCTCAAAAAAGTTTGAATAACATCTTTCATAGTTGGTCAAAAGGTTCTTTAATGTATTTAATGTTTTTTTTATTTGATAAAAGAGAGAAAGAAAGAAAGAAAAGAAGGAAAGTAAGAAACAAAAAGTGAAAGAAAATAAAGAAAAAGAAGTAAAGATTAAATAGAGGACCAAATTTTTAAAAAAAAGAAAGACAGAAAGAAAGAGCAAAAAAAAAAAAGAAGAAAAAGAACGAAAAACTAAAGAATTAAAGGAAAGTAAGAAAAAAGAAGAAGAAAAATCAACAAAAGAAAAATGAAAGAAAAAAGAAGGAATGAATGGACGTAAGAAAGAAAGAAAAAAGAAAGAAAAGAAGGAAGGAAGAATAAAAAAAGAAAGAAAGAAAGAAAAAGAAAGAAAGAAAAGAAAGAAAAAGGAAAAAAGAAGAAAAAGAAAGAAAGAAAGAAAGAAAGAAAGAAAGAAAAAAAAAGAAAGAAAGAAAGAAAGAAAGAAAGAAAGAAGGAAAAGAAGAAGGAATGGACGTAAGAAAAAAAGAAAAAAGAAAGAAAGAAAGAAAGAAAAAAAGAAAGAAAGAAGAAAGGAAGAAAAAATGAATAAAGAAAATAAATAAAAATGAAATAAATAAAAAAAGCAAATAAAATTGTATTTAATGTTTTTTTATTTGACAACAAACGATCATCAGCAGCCAAAATCTTTTTGACGTCAACCCAACTTCTATCATTTTCCGTAGATGAATCAAACATGCTGTGAACTGCTGGAGACTTTTTCCCCTGTGATGGTTCCTCAGGAATTTAGCAACTTTTTGATAGTTTTCAACTCTTTGTATAGTTTTTACAAACTTTGTTTTCTGCCATGAAGAACTTCATATTTTAACCTTTTTAGTTTACTGTCAAGTCATGTTGAAAGCACTGGTTCCCGCTAGATCACCAATGTTCATCATCATCATCACGTCGCTCATACAGCACGGGTATCCATGACAATCTTTCGCCAACCTTCCCTATCATTCATTGCACCTGGGAGCTCCTCTGCGTAGCAGCCAGCATCCTTACATAGCTGGTCAATGTAGGTCCTTGCTGGGCGCCCCACACTTGCATGTCCATGTGTTGGCTTCCACAGGAGAATGTCGCTTATGAGTTCATCCTTGCTTCTCCAGCAGTGTCCTGCATGTCTTGTCCGTCTCGCTCGGATAGTTTGTGAAATGGGGGCAGGTGACCGTACAGCTGTTTCCTTGTGGGATGCTGCTTCCATGACTTGTTCAAGACTGCGCGCAGCATTCTTGTGCAGCTCCCATCTATCTTATTCTCAAGACGCTTTGTTAGGGTCCAGGTGGTGCAGCCATATAGCAGCACCGACACAATCACAGCCTGGAAGAACTGTCGCTTTAGCTTGTCAGGGAGATCGGACCTCCATATGACTGATAATCTATTTGTGGCCGACCATGCCTTTGCTATCCGTGTATTAACATCGCTCTCTGTAGAGGAGATATTACCACCCAGGTACGTGAATTGTTTTACTGGATTAAGAGGCTTGCCGTTGAGTGTGGAGATGTTTCCTTTATTTTTGAAACTTATGAACTCTGTTTTATCAGAGTTCACATAGAAGCCGATATTTTTTGCTGCCTTCACCAAAGTTAAGAAGGAATAAACCTGTTCAATACTTACATGAGTGACCACTTAAGCAACTGCTGGTACAATAAGCAACCTGATATCAAAATGGGGTTGAAAGGATTGATACATGAATTTTCCAGAAGAAAAGGATTATCTTCCCTTTGCCTGGAAGAGTTATCTTCCCGCTGGGTTACCGTTTTCGACCACCAGGGATCTGTAGTATTTAAGCACGATTTAAACTCTCTCCCTCTCTTTTCTCCTTCTTCTCGGGCTAAACCACATAGGTTAGACATTTGTGACTACACCCCACCCTCATGGTCCCCCACGTACGGACTAAGTCAGTAAGTGACTTCCATTATATGGACTATCTTTAACTCTTTTTATATGCACATGTACGTAACACTTGAATGTGTCCTTATTGTATCTCATTTGTATTATCTTGTATTCCTATTTTTTGTTATATGTTATTCCTGTGCTTTTGATTAAAGTCCATCTTGTTTATGTTTAACACGCTTGTCGGAGTTTGTTTATTTTCAACAAGTTTATAACATTATTATAACCTTGATTCCTACAGTGCAAAAGGTGAAATGCAGAATTTCATATATATATATATATATATATATATATATATATATAGTCATCCACAGACACGTGTTTCGACTTATCAAGAAAAAAAAACAACAACTCAAAGGGCAATTAAAGGATTGGCTTTACATATGAATGAAACTTGAATTTTAACATAACAACTTCACAATTGATCTGATCGAGCCTCTACGGCCATCCGTCATGCCCATGTAAGGGTATCAGAAAGACCGATAGAGAATTATATCTCTCTGCCGTTAGGGGGCGAATCGCCAACATACGATGTTGGCGGCGAAACCAAACCGCATCACTTATCTGAAGGCTGTCGACCAGGACGGAGGCGTCTCAACAGCATACTTATCTGAAGGCTGTCGACCATGACGGAGGCGTTTCAACAGCATACTTATCTGAAGGCTGTCGACCAGGACGGAGGCGTTTCAACAGCATACTTATCTGAAGGCTGTCGACCAGGACGGGGGCGTCTCAACAGCATACTTATCTGAAGACTGTTGACCTGAGTAGTCACCTTAACAAGGACTCCATCCACCGCTCACTTAAAAGGGTAGTTAACTAGGAGAGTCGCGCAAAAAAGCACTCCTCAACACTTTTACTTATCGGACGAGAACCAACCAAGACGGACGCGTCTCTACAGCAATCTGCAACCACAGTGAGTAGAATCCCTTTCTAGCGCTAATTCATCTACGAACTGTTAATTTCACCTCTCAAGATAAGTCTCGTAGCAAATGCCATCAAAATTTTGCAAACAATTTTGTACCTTTGTTTAATTAATGTGATTTATAGTTCTTCGATGTAATTTCGCATTTTTGTGTTTGTTTTCTTTCTTTTCGTCTCGGAAACAATTGATGAGGCTCGTGTCATGACAACCATGACCCGGTACGAGTCCACACAATTGAAGATTTTAAGAGCTCCGTCTTATCAACGAAGCCCCTCGCCACCGTGAGGCTCTTCGTTGTTGTTAATTTGCGCTTACCCTTAAGGATTCCCACATGCTCATTATTGGCACAGTCAGTAGAGGTGTCGATATTATAGCCGCCAGAAAACCAGCATTATTTGGAATAGTTAAACCCCATGTCACACATTGCTTAGCCACCCACCTAATCTCTTTCTTCAAGGCATTAAGGTGCGATTCAGATTTGACTACTCGGTTTTGCTACAAACATCAGGCCAAATCAATCGTGAACGACCCCTAATGCAGCGCAGGCGCGGGGAGCCGAATCTTCCCTCCTATCTGCCAATAGGAATTTTTCTCAGGAAGGATTTCTATGAGTCTATTCTCCACCTCTCACGCTCCAATATAGTAGTTGCAGTTATCCTTAGCCCAATATGGTGCCTGAAGTGATGAAGATAGGAA
This sequence comes from Doryteuthis pealeii, assembly GCA_023376005.1. Classification (NCBI taxonomy): domain Eukaryota; kingdom Metazoa; phylum Mollusca; class Cephalopoda; order Myopsida; family Loliginidae; genus Doryteuthis; species Doryteuthis pealeii. The sequence continues at coordinate 48,268,080 of CM042167.1, forward strand.
AACGTTAAATTAATAATGAATAATATCATCAGTACTTGCTTAGAGTGTTTCGACCATGTTTTAATGACTTTACGGCACCCCTTTTGCCGCTAATCTCCTCGATATTCTATTAAACACGCAGTAACAGCTGTGTGATTGTGTTCAATTACGAAGCATCGTTAAATAGGACCGATCTCATACCGTTTGTGTGCTTCTCTCAACAAAGCGATTTTAGTTGTTTGTTTTTATTAATTATGAACAAGCAAACCCCCTAACCCCCTTAAACTTATCCATAACTAATAAATCTAATTTTTATCCTCCGAAAATGGTCCTTAGGTTGCAGTGCGCAGGTTTCGCAAAAGGTGTGCCTAAGGGTCATATAGGTCCTGTAAGTTAATATAAGGGATCAAGCTGAAACATTTTATGATACACTGAAGTGAAATGAACTAAAAATATATATCTAAGATGAGAGAAGTATCTTGGTAGGAACATTTCATTTAAAAATGTGGCTCCTCGTGTCTCTTTTTTAAATACATAAGTACCAATTCTAGTATTTTCTACACAATTTACATCCATCGGTGGTGTTTTATTCCTAGCTGTGTTGATCTTACTAGTATGAAGGTCAAAAGATTCATCCGAGGAATTTCTTGATGTGATTGACATCATAACATGATACTTTTGCAGCCCATAAACTTTTTCAGCCCATAACTTCAGTCCAGCCTGTATTATTGTTCATAAACAGTATACTCCTTTAACAATAGTTTTATAATAACTTAATTTTCCTTCTACCCACCTAAAAGACACCCGAATTTTATATTTCTAGTGTGGAAAGACTTTAATTACGCTATAAAAAATAATAAATAACTCATCCAAAATCCTGAAGAACTCTTATAAGTTGCACTAAGCAACGCGGAC
>CM042167.1:48269073-48276573 GCA_023376005.1 Doryteuthis pealeii
TGAGGACAATAGTCCAATAATACAAATAATAACTAATTATCAATCCTCATTCCAAAAAAATTCCAAATGAAATAGTGATAGCATAACAATGAAGATGAAGACAATAGTCCAAATAATACAAATAATACTAATTATTTCAAGCTCATCTCAATTCAGAGAAATAGTGTAGATAACAATAAAGATGAAGACAATAGTCCTAATAAATCCCAAATTACTAATTTATCAGAGCTCATCTAAAAATTTCAAAGAAATAGTGTAGATAACAATAAAGATGAGACATTAGGTCCAAATAACCCAAATAATACTAATTATCAAATCCTCATCTTCAAAAAATTCAAAAGAAATTAAGTGTAGATAACAATTAAAGATGAAGACAAATTAGTTTGGAATAATCCAAATAATACTAATTATCAAGCCTCATCTCAAATAATTTATGAGAAATTGTAGATAACAATTAAAGATGAGGACAATTAGTCCTAATAATCCAAATAATACTAATTACAAGTCCTCATCTCAAAAATTCAGAGAAAAATAGTCTAGATAAAACAATAAAGATGAGGACATATAGTCCTAATAATCCAAATAATACTATAATCCAAGCCCATCTCAAAAAATTCAGAGCAAAGCGGATATTTCTTTTTATTGTTTCCGAAAGGTTGGCGTATTAAACCCAGAACTTTGTTCCTAGTTGGGATGCTTTAACAACTGAGCTTAGACGGTGAAAACAAGTTGAGGAACAATTCAAAAAAAATGAATAACAAAAAAGAAATATTCCTTTTTCACGTTAGGCTCAGTTGTTAAAGCATCCAACTAGGAACCACAAGGTTCTGGTTTAACGCCAACCCTTCGGAAACAAAAAAGAAATATTCCCTTTTCTTCTGAATTTTGAGAGATGAGGCCTTGATTATTAGTATTATTTGGATTATTAGGACTATTGTCCTCATCTTTATTGTTATCTAGACTATTTCTCTGAATTTTTGAGATGAGGCTGATAATTAGTATTATTTGGATTATTAGGACTATTGTCCTCATCTTTATTGTTATCTACACTATTTCTCTGAATTTTTGAGATGAGGCTTGATAATTAGTATTATTTGGATTATTCAAACTATTGTCTTCATCTTTATTGTTATCTACACTATTTCTTTGAATTTTTGAGATGAGGATTGATAATTAGTATTATTTGGGTTATTTGGACTATTGTCCTCATCTTTATTGTTATCTACACTATTTCTTTGAATTTTTTAGATGAGCTCTGATAATTAGTATTATTTGGATTATTAGGACTATTGTCTTCATCTTTATTGTTATCTACACTATTTCTCTGAATTTTTGAGATGAGGCTTGATAATTAGTATTATTTGTATTATTTGGACTATTGTCCTCATCTTCATTGTTATCTACACTATTTCTTTGAATTTTTGAGATGAGGATTGATAATTAGTATATTTGTATTATTTGGACTATTGTCCTCATCTTTATTGTTATCTACACTATTTCTCTGAATTTTTAGATGAGGCTTGATAAATTAGTTTATTTGGATTATTAGGATTATTGTCCTCATCTTTATTGTTATCTACACTATTTCTCTGAATTTTTTAGATGAGGCTTGATAATTAGTATTATTTGGATTATTTGGACTATTGTCCTCATCTTTATTGTTATCTACACTATTTCTCTGAATTTTTTAGATGAGGCTTGATAGTTAGTATTATTTGGATTATTAGGACTATTGTCCTTATCTTCATTGTTATCTACACTATTTCTCTGAATTTTTGAGATGAGGCTTGATTATTAGTATTATTTGTATTATTTGAACTATTGTCCTCATCTTCATTGTTATCTACACTATTTCTTTGAATTTTTGAGATGAGGATTGATAATTAGTATTATTTGGGTTATTTGGACTATTGTCCTCATCTTCATTGTGTGTAGTAAATGAATATGAGAACAAGAAGCTTCTTTTCATAAATTTATTTGATTAATTCAACTTATTGTTCTTGAGAGAGAGAGAGAGGAGCCTCATTAATAGGTAATGTTTTTAACTTCGCCCAGTGTAAAATATAAAGCGGGCCTTTTCCGCGACTTAGCGACCTCAGATATCTTTCCCCGATTCAAACGTCGCTCGCTTCGACTAACCCCAGCAAAAATCCTCAGCCCAACTGCCTTCCTTTCAATCCAGGCCAGGCCCATATATCTATGATTTGTTAAGATCCTTCTTGAATAAATATTTGTTCTAAAGAATTCTTTTTATTCCACGAGTTTCAAATTTATTCTTATTTATTCCACGTGTCATTAAAGGTCACCAGTTCGTCTGATAAATAGATAAGAAAAAAAACTTTCGTTGCCAAAAAGTCTGAAATCTTTTGTACAACCAGACTTTGAGACTATCGAACCAAGCCACAGAATCGTGGTTTATCGTTTTATTGCGATAATGAGAATCCCATTATTTTCTGCTTTCATTTCTATTCAATAACAGTAATTTGTTTTCACACATATATGGTTTAAATTAATTAATAATAATAGGTGAGTCTGTAGCATAGTGGATAATGTGCTGGATTGCGAGTTTAAACTCTAGTTGGGCTATTGCATACACTTTCTGACTAATTAATACTCTTGGGAAATGTAAGAACCCTCTCATACTACCAGCTATGAGTAAAATAGTACCACTACTGTTTTTCTACAAGGATGGATTTATCATTAAATAACCCATGAAGGTTGATATGCCATTAAACAAAGAAACTAAAGAAATCTCATGAAAATCCTTTAGTAAATAATTTAGTTTCATGTAACTATTCTTAATACAATTTATAGCTTTTTGGTATCAAGTATTCATATCAAATATAAATAATTTTCAAACAGATCCATTTAACCTATACATGGAGGCACGTGGTCTAATGGTTAGAGTCGTAAGAAATGGAATCGTCGACCCGAGTTCAATTCTACGACGAAGCTGTTTGCATTTCACATGGTTAAAGATCCCAGTCTGCCCTGCTATTTACCCATAGCTGGAGGGAAAATTTGGATTCATCCAAGGGTATTCGATACCCTTGGATGAATCCAAATTTCCCTCAAGCTATGGGTAAATAGCAGGGCAGACTGAGCTCTTTAACCATGGCTAGGTAACCAGTATAGGAGAAGGAAAACTCTGAATTCAAACCTGTTAAACTCCGCTTAAGAAATTGACCTTGTGTCGCATCCTTCTTGTGGGGAGGGATTGGTAAATATATATACATGGGACTCTAACAGGTAGCTCCACTCTGGGTTAGAGTAATGGCAACAAAAGAGTACTCCACACTCCCCAGATTTCCAGAACTGGAGCCTTACAAGGTTCCCAGAAACATACCAGAACACCCCTTTTGAGGGTCGTACCTCTCTTGCAGGAGATAGTCAGCACATTCTAATAGGACGAGTAATCACTGTAGGGTAGTTTAGTTAGTTTGATGGATTTTTACTTTTATTGTCATTTTTTAAACTTATTTTTTTAATCTATTTAATCCATAGATGGGACCCGAACAGGTACAACCAATTAATGACAATGAAGGGCTACTCCATACTCCCTAGAGCTCCTGAATTGGAACTTCACCACTAGATGCAATTTAACTCTTAACATCATGTAAGAATTTTCCAAGTCCAGAGCCCCATTCCTCTAAGGATTTATCAATAAATGGCTAAAAATGGCCTTTTCATTTAAAGTTACCGGATATATCTCCCTTGAATCAAAGACTTCTAAATATGTTTAATAATACAATTAAACAAAGGCTATCATTTGGGGCGGATTAGGAAATGTGACTTCTGGTCGGGTGGAATGAGGTGGTATTGGTTGTTAAGAGTTAACATCATACCCAGCATGCTAAAACTCTCAGCCACTGCCTTCCAGTACATATATAATAAAACTGTAGGAAGCGCGTGGTGTAATGGTTAAAGTCATGGGAAATGGACTCGTCACCCCGAGTTCAAATCCTGGATGTGGTAATTGCATTTCATTTAGTGCTAATACCCTTGGGAAAGGTATGAATCCTACACTCCATCCAGCTATAGATAAATAGTAGGGCAGACTGGGCTCTTTAAACTTGGTTAAGCAACCGGTCTAGGTGAAGGAAAACTCTGAATCCAAACCTGTTGAACTCCGCTTAAGAAATTGACCTTGTGTCACATCCTGTTCAGGCGGAGGGGTTGGTAAATATATATATGATAAAACTGTTGGGGGTTGTTCTATGAGGAATACAGTTGGGACAATCATATAGGTACTAGGGTTTGATGTGACCAGCCTCTTGATCAGATGAGGCATCTCTGATTGCAAAGATGTTGAATGTAATCACAGGTGGCTCCATTGACATGGGGAGTCTTACCCCTCTGCAAGATCATGAGAAAAATCTTTTGGTTATTTCCTATAAGTCTAACATAAACAAAGGGGAACCACTCTTTACTGATGAATTATTTATTTCCAATTAAACTAACCCTAAACCCTAACCCTAATTCTAACCCTAAACCCTACCCAAACCCTAACCCTAAACCCTAAACCCTAAACCTAACCCGTCTTCTTTTTTCCTAGTAGATCAATAAATAGATGAATAATTTATCAGTCAAGGGTGGTTGCCCTTTGTTTATGTTAGACTTATAGGAAATAACTAATTATTTATTTATTTTCCCATTAAACTAAAACTAACCCCTAACCCCTAACCCTAAACCCTAATCCTAACCCTACATAAACAAAGGGGAACCACTCTTTACTGATGAATTATTTATTTATTTTCTGATTAAACTAACCCTAAACCCTGACCCTAACCCTAACCTCGTCTTCTTTTTTCCCAGTAGATCAATAAATATATAAATAAATAATTTATCAGTCAAGAGTGGTTCCCCTTTGTTTATGTTAGACTTATGGGAAATAACCAATTTTTTTTTTAAATCTCCTTGGTTCAACTGCATTTTGGTGCATAATATATTATACATGTCAGACAGTGTGCGTTGCATCGAATGCCAACTTTTCAGCCAAATGCAAAATAGGAATTCCTGGTTAACATCTCCAAAAGACTGACTGAATATATTACTTCTTTAAAAAAAAAAGTTTGTTTGTTTTTTTCTTTTTTGGTTGTTCCTTTCCCTCTTTGTGTCTTTGTATCAAAGATTCTGGGTTCTGTTTGTTTTTTCGCAAATAAAACTCTCAACACTGTCTTCTTAGCAAAAAGAAGGTTTGCTTCATGTGTCTCGGGGGAGAAACAAAAGGAAATCTATGCCGTCCCTGCCAAAACATATTTTGACAAGACATTGCAAAAGCCCCGAAAAAAGTTAGTTGAGATAGAACAAACATATCACGGTGATGTTCCACCTCAATGCATTAATATACAAACTGCACACTTACTTACACACACACACACACACACACACACACACACATATATATATATATATGCAAATATGCATATATATATATGTGTCTGTGTATATATATATATGTATATATTATATTATTATATTACATATATATATATATATATATATATACGTATATATATATATATATATACATATATATATATATATATATATATATATATATATAATATATATACATCTATATACTTTGGAAACCCAAAAAAGTCATTGAAGATATAACGTATCACATGATGTTCATACACTTATACATTAATATCAAAAACTGCATATATTTACACACACACACACACATATATATTATAACAATATATTATACATATATATACATATATATATGTATAATATATATATATATATGCAACATATAATATGCAACATATATATATAATATATAATATTATATAAATAATATATATATATATATATATATGCATACATATACACATATCTTATGTACTTTGGAACCCAAAAAGTCAATTGAGATATAACAACGTATCACATGATGTTCTACCACTATACATTAAATAAAACTGCATACATACTTACACACACACACACACACACACACACACCACACACAGACATATATATATATATATATATATATATATATATATATATATATATATATATGCAAACATATATATGCAAACATGCTATATATATATATATATATTATATATATGCATACATATATATATATGTAAACATTATATATATGCAATCATGCAAATAATATATATATATATATATAATATATGCAAATATGCTATATATATACTTGAGATATTACAACGTATCACATGATGTTCATACCCTTATACATTAATATAAAAACTGCATACATACTCACAACACATACACACACACATATATATATATATATATATAATATATATATATATATATGCAAAAAGTATATATATGCAAACATGCATAAACATATATATATATATGCAAACATATATATATATATTATGCAAGCATGCATATATATAATATATATGTATGTATATAATATATATATATATATTACATATACACATATCTATACCTTGGATACCCAAAAAAGTCAATTGAGATATGACAACATATCACCATGATATTCCTACCATTATATATTAATATACACACTGCATAGATACTCACACACACACACACACACACACACACACACATATATATATATATTTTTATAATACATATATATATACATATATATATATACACGTACATATATGTATACATATATATATATGCAAACATATATATATGCAAACATGCATATATATATATATATATATATATATATATATATATAATGCAAACATGCTATATAATATATATATATATATATATATATATATATAATATATATATAAGCATACATATACACATATCTATGTACTTTGGAAACCCCAAAAGTCAATTGAGATATAACAACTTATCACCATGATGTCCCTACCCTATACATTAATACAAACTGATACATACTTACACACACACACATATACATATATATATATGCAAACATATATATATGCAAACTGCATATACATATATATATATATTATTGCAAACATATATATTATTATATATATTATAATGTATATATATATATATATATATATATATATATATATATATATATATATATATATGCATACATATATACGCATACATATATTACATATCTAAATACTTGGAAAACCCCAAAAATCAATTGAGATATAAACACGTATCACATGATGTTCATACCCTTATACATTAATATATAAAAACTGCATACATACTTACACACACACAAACAAACAACCACAGAAACCTACATATATATATATATATATATAATATATATATATATATATATATAGGTAACCAGTCTAGGAGAAGGATAACTCTGAATTCAAATTTCCTGAGGTTGGTCGTTGATTGGGTTTGTGGCAACCCTTGATGCACCAATTCTTTCCTATCGACTGTGCCAAAAAGTGTGGATGGTCCAACACAAGCCTTCACCACTATAAACACATCACTGTGTGGGTGTTCATTGTGTGTGTGAACCTTCATATGTCGAAAATCGACGAGAAAGTCCACAATATA
>CM042167.1:48281573-48309073 GCA_023376005.1 Doryteuthis pealeii
TGATTGTATCGTCAGCATAGAGATAACACCTCACCATAAATGCATCATATCAGGCCCTAGCACCTATATGATTGTCCCAACCCTATTGCCAAACCTTTCATATATGAGCTAGAAGGTGGCAGCTGAGGGTTTAATGTCCCGGTATGATGTTAAACTCTATCTGATGGTGAGGTTCCAGTTCTGGTGCTCTGGGAAATGTGGAGTGCCCCTTTATCACCATGCTCCAAGGTCCACTCTGACCCGGAGTGGTTGTGCCTTTTATGGTGCAATCTATGAGTTAAATAGAAAAAAACGAGTTTAAAATCTTTAAAGAATTGACTTTAAAAAAAAATTGAGTACCCATCAAGAATGAATAAAACAAAATGTCTTCAGTTTGCATAACCCAACAAGAGTTGACATGCCGTAAAATCCAACCAGCCAACCAAAGATGTAAGTTTCAATGATATAGAATTTAAATGATGTAGAGTTTGGTAGTACATAACATCTAATAATATTTGTTTTTATTGTATAATGTTCTGCTAGAAATAAAAGTAAGGATACTTTAGAATACAACAACTGCACCTCTGCAGGGGGTAAGTCAACCTCTCATTGTGAAGTTCCAATTCTCGAGATCTGGGGAATGTGGAGCACTACTTTATCACTATTACTCCCAGGTTCACTCTGATCCGGAATGGTAGTACCTGTTGAGGTACCACCTGTTAAGATATTAATACTTAATCTCTATCTAATTAATTAGTTAGAGAAACATAGTCTAATGGTTAGAGCTGTAGAAAATTGACTCATTAACCCAGGTTCAAATCCTGGACGAAGCTACAGTTTACATAGTGCTAATACCCTTGGGAAAGGTATGAATCCAATTACTCTCCCTCCAGCTATGGGTAAATAGTAGTACAGGCTGGGCTCTTTGACCTTGGAGTGGTCACAACTAGAAAAGGCTCAGTCCTGATTAGTGGTCTATAGTAAAGTCGGGGTGGCCTAAAGTCGGTATCAACCAGGCAGCAAGGAAGTCTATCCCCTTTTCACTAGCGCTAGACCAAGGAGTTTGTTTTTACATCTGAGGTGGAGCGCCACACCTACCATCAGCTCCTTACTTTACCGCATAGATGCCTGTGCTAATCATATGCTGAGTGGGCGGGGCTTGGTATCGAACCAGAAACCTTGTGGATCCTAGGCGAACACTGTACCGACTTTGCTAGAAGTTAATGATATTAATACAAGAGGAGTGACGACCGACAGGGATGTGTGGTGAGAGTGAGTCATAGGGATTCCTGCTGTCAGTGTAACATGATGATGATGATGATGATGATGATGATGAGAAAGATGCTAATACAATACAAATGATCAGCACATATATAAGTAAAAGCAAACGCGTGGTGTAATGTTAAAGTCATGGGAAATGGACTCGTCGGCCCGAGTTCAAATCCTGGATGTGGTAATTGCATTTCACTTAGCGCTAATACCCTTGGGAAAGGTATGAATCCTACTTTCCCTCCAGCTATGGATAAATAATAGGGCAGACTGGGCTCTTTAACCTTGGTTAGGCAACCGGTCTAGGAGAAGGAAAACTCTGAATACAAACCTGTTAAACACCTCTTAAAAAAATTGACCTTGTGTCACATCCTGCTCGTGCGGAGCGGTTGGTAAATATCTATCAATAATAGAGATTCGCTTCTGGTTTTTGTCTGTAACAAAAACTACGTCACTGCTTACGTCATAACATTAAATTCACCAAATGCAACATTAGACAGTCCTCATTGTTTTTTTAAAACAAGTTTTAATAAATACATGACTGGATATATATATCTATATATAGTTTGTTTTATTTAATACATATTTAAAGTTTACATTTCAAATTGTTTTATTTTTTTAACCCTTTAATGAATTTGATGATTTTACTTACTTAGGATACAAACTCACTAACATTGAATTTTTTACTCCCACCCCTCAGGTGATATGTTTCAAAAATCTATTTTTACAGCCCGGAGGGTGTTTTTTATTTTGCTAGTTTAAATAATGGAGAAAGCCAATGAAGATACCCTGCAATAATAGAAATCTATTAATAATGGAGATTCGCTTCCGGTTTTTGTCTGTAACAAAAACTACGTCACTATAATATAAATTTAAATAATAAAGAAGGCCAAAGAATGCATCAGCTGAAGCACAATGACACAAACGGTAATGATGAGAGTATTAATTCCTGGAATATTGGATAATGCCTCTTCCACAAAGTTTTAGATAAGATTGATGAAAATTTCGTAAAATACGAGGATATAAATCCGATCTAATGAGGTTTAATGATGATCCACTTTAATCTGATCTTTGTCTTCGTCTTTCACAGACTGAAAATAAACAGTTCCAATCTACAAATAATTATTCGTTTCTCATGGCGTGTTTATTTTCGTGAAATAGTCTGACTGATTAATTTCAAAGATTGTCGTTCTCAGCTAACCAGCCACCTGCCGCACATGTAACTTGATTTTTACATATTTATGGCCGCACCTTATCGTCAAGTGCGAAATACTTTCCATTTTTCACTTCTACTTTATCAAATTACTCCCTGATGGCTGGCAATATTGTTGATGTTCAATCAATATTTCTTCATCAGTTATCTATCGACTAGACAGCCTCCCTGGGGCAAGATAAAGCAATATCTACTTTCCTAGGGACCTCATTTAGATAAGAGAGGGCAAAACTTGTGCATCAAATTTGCTGAGCATTCTCAGTGAGGGCAAAGATATACACTCGAATCTCTCTTTACTATATGCTTCATACTAAAGTATATAGAGTATTGGACTGGTGACTACGTTTCACTTATATTACTTACATGTAGAAAACGTTTACTTATATATACTAGTACAAAATAAAAAAAACACTCTCCGGAGGATGTAAAAATAGATTTTTTTAAACATATTGCCTGAGGGGTGGAGTGAAAAATTCAATGTCAGCGAGTCCATGACTCGCAACACTCAACTTAGAACCTTACTTAGGCTTGACGGGCGGTCAGAGAGGCCCCCTCCGATCAATCGGCTGGTCACGTCAAGCCCCAGCACCTATATAATTTTCCCAACCCTATTGCCCATATAGCAAGCCCCAACCCTTTTTATCATATGGGTGCTAGAAGGCGGTAGCTGAGGGTCTACATGTCCTGGGAATGACGTTAAACTCTATCTGATGGTGAGGTTCCAGTTTTGGAGGTTTGGGGAATGTGGAGCACCCCTTCATCACCATTTCTCCCTGGTCCACTCTGACCCGGAGTGGTAGTACCTGTTAGGGTCCCATCTATAGGTTAAATAGAAAACCATGAGTTTATGAATAAAATTGAGTATCCATTAAGCAATACTTTATTTAAAAACTTTATCAGCATTAAATGACCCACTGAGGTTGATATGCCATAAAACAACAAACTAAACTAAAACTAAACTATTATTCAAGGAATGATTCAAATCATTAAACATCATTTGAATCTAACCCTTTATTCAGTCCACGAGGGTATACTTTGCCACAGCTGCATTGGATCGAATACATGCAATTTTTGGTCATGTTGTATTCTGTTGGGAGCTGGACTCGGAGAAGATGTTTATGAAGAATTAAGTCACTCCTGAATGTTGTCCTGATGTCATATGGATTACATATCTTTTGAGTCTTTTCAGCCAAGCAGACAGACTGTGGTAAGTTTCACAGCTGCATTATGGGAATAAAATAAAAGTCTATAATTTTGTTTTTGTCAATGTTCTTCGTTGTATTATTATTTTAAATATAAAATTTGTCAGCCTTTTTTTTGGTAATTTGTCACTTATTCAAATGTTTGTTTTAACTGCAATTTCACAGCTGCATTATGTGAATAAAATAAAAGTCTATCATAGAAAAAATAATTTGCTGTCTGCCAGTCTTTATCATGCATCTACTACACAAGTAAATACCTCCACTGAGGTTTACTTGATAGCCGGTCAGAGAGGCTGATCACGTCAAGCCCTATCCCCTAAAAGATTGTCCCGATCTTACTGCCCTTATGGCAAGCCTCCAAATCTTTCCATCTTATTGGTGCTAGAAGGCGGTAGGTGAAGGTCTTAGTATCCTGGATAAAGTGCATCTTGTGGTGAATTTTAAATTCTATAGCTCTGGGTAGGGGGGCTTCGTTGTCATTTAGTACTAGATCTACTCTGACCCGGAGTGGTAGTACCTGTTAGGGTCTCAATCTAGGTTAGATTGATAAAAAATGAATTCTAAAAAATAAATCTGTTAAGCAAAATTCGGACCATATGACCTTTAGGCACCCCTTTTCCGATCTCGATTCATGAGGACATGTTTTTCATTTACACCGTCAAAATCCGATTGTTTGTTAACAGATGATTTTAGAGGGGTTTTTTTATTATAAAACTAACACCTAACCCTAACCCCTAACCCTAACCCCTTTTAGGAAAAAACAAATGATTCCATTCTCATTATTTAGGTACTATATGACACGATTATTAATCTTATCCTTCCTGTCTGTCTCACAAAGCTTCTGCTGGTGCATTCTTTATCCATCTTCAATTTTTGAATTTGACTTTTATTTCAGAAATTATTCATATTGTTGTAACTTGAGCATCAGTGTAAATAGAAAAATAATGGGAAGAAACACAAATATTAAGGATAGTAAAAAAAGGTTTACTAAGCAATGATGAATTATTCAATCTAATACTTATGCAAATGTTTTGTTTTAATTACAGTTTCACGGCTGCATTATGTGAATAAAATAAAAGACTACGTTTATCAGTATTTATACTTTACACTTCACTTAGTCTGGCACAAGGTCATCGTAAAAGATTCGTACAAATTCACTTCTCTATATATGACAGGTATAGCTCCATCGATTTGAGCGTTCGACTAGGTATCACAAGGTTCCTTGTTCGATACCGGCCCTCGCCAACTCAGCTTTTGAGTAGCACAGAGATCTGTGTGGTAAAGTGAGGAGCTGATGGAAGGTGTGGCGCTACCCCTCAAACGCCAAAACAATCTCCTTGTTCTAGCGCTAGTGAAAGGGGATACACACAATCTCTATTATAATAAGATTATTCCAGGGTAAAAACACTGAGTTTGTATGGATTACCCACTCGCCTGAAGATCATAGCTGTGAAACTTGAAGTCATGAGTTTTTACCCTGCTTTACATTTTTTATAACTGATAATATATTGTGTAAAATGCTTATTTACATATCTTTAAAAAAGTCGTCAGGCTGGCTTAAAGTCGGCATCAGCTAGACAGCGAGGGAGTCTATCCCCTTTTCACTAGCGCTAGACCAAGAAGACTTAAGCGTCTGAGATGGAGCACCACCCCTATCACCAACTCCTCACTTTACCGCACAGATCTCTATGCTACTCATTTACTGAGTTGGTGAGGGCCGGTATCGAACCAGGAACCTTGCAGTTTCCAGCCGAACACTGTATCGACAGAGCTAACCTTTTTTTTATTTACATATAAAAAAGTAAAGTTATTGGGGCAGCCTAATATCGGTATCAGCCAATCAGCGAGGGAGTATATCCCCTTTTCAGTAGCGCTAGACCAACGAGATTGTTTTTGCGTCTGAGGTGGGGCGCCATACCTACCATCAGCTCCTCACTTTACCACACAGATCCCTATGCTACTCATTCACTGAGTTGGCGAGGGCCGGTATCAAACTAGGAACCTTGCAGTTTCCAGCCGAACACTGTATCGACTGAGCCAATCCTTTTTTTTTTATTTACACATGTTGGGTCAGTAAAATCTTTCTCACTCACTTTATATACAGGAATCACTTCTGTATATAAAGTGAGTGAGATAAACCAATCACGTGATGAGCCCAGAAGTTTAGGTGCAATATCCAAAAGCCCAGAAAGATAGATTCCACCAGCGGTACCACGAGGCCGCGATTTGAAGGGCTCCAATAAATCACCCTAAGATATCTTCCCCAACGCGCCGGTAAGTCCCTTAAACTCAGCTTTATATACAGGAAGGACTTTATATTGTTATTTTTTATTTCATGTGCTGTCCAATAAATTGGTCGAATTAAAGGAAATATTAATTCCTTTCTTGTTGTTGTTAGTATTAGAATTGAATGCTATACTAACACAATACACATATACAGTATAAAATAATTATTTACATATATATACAATACTATTTACATATATACAATACTTATTTGCATTATGCCAGATTCATGTACTGCAAAAAAAGAAACGAAACGAAAAGAAATCTAGCAGTGCAGCCAACAAAATTAGCATCCGATGACGACTCTAAAGAGTCAAAGATGATGAAAGCATCATTATCAGTATCTATATTATTGGATGGCTTCACCAGTTGAAGTAGGACAAAAAGGAGAAAGAGAGAGAGGAGGGGGAGAAAGAAAGAGAAAGAGAGTGAGAGAGATAGAGAGTGAGAGAGACTGAGTGAGAGAGAGAGAGAGTTTAAGGACATGTTTCCTATCTCTCCGTCTTTTTAATTTCTTCTTTTACTGGTAATCATTAACTATTTCCTCGTAAATTCCTACCATAAAATAAACTGAACCCTCATTTTATGTTCGTGTTTAAAACTAACCACTTTAAAACTAACCATTCTCACAAAATAAAAACTTTTAGAAGTGTTGTATATTGTACGAGCGAAAAGAAAAGACGACAAAAATAACAAAGGACTTTTCCCCGGTAAAACGAACAAAGAAGTTAAAAAAACGGAAGCGAGGCTTTCCGGTCAAAGAAGCATGTAGAAGATAAAGAAATATATAACAAAGGTCCGTTATCAGATCAAAAGATAAAGATGCGTAGGTATGTCGTCAATACAAAAGCCAGAGGGTCGAGTCAGTTAGAGAGGCAGACAGCGGACGGTGAAGAGAGCACAAGGAGCGACCGTTGACACGGTCGATCGCTGCCAGCGGGCAGTGAGGTTCGTCCACCCCTTCCACGTCACCAACGCAGACCATCCCAGCAGCAGTAGTAGTAGTCATCATTAACCATTGGGGATTCCTATTTTCACGCTGCCCACCACGTACAGCCGAGAAGAGAAATAAAGTTAACTCCTACTAATGCCATGTGTTGTAGATTTCATTAAACGACAACTACATATATCGTCTAGAGTTAGTGACGATACCCGCTACGTATGCAGATACACGAAGTAGGGCCGTGAATTTGATGCCAGTATATAACAGATAGAGAATTGATACCGCTATACAACAGAATATACATATTGAAGTGAATATTAAAATAAATAAATAAAATATATTTAGTATTGTAAAATAACGGGTGCAAGAAAAATAAAACATTTATTGCAAAAACACGAACATAAAATGAGGGTTCAGTTTATTTTATGGGAGGAATTTACGAGGAAATAGTTAAGGGTTACCCTTTTACTCAAGAGAAAACAAAACAGCTGTGGTGTGGGGAGTGGGGGGATGCAGCATAAGCAACAAAAGCAAAGAATGCAACCCCACACACTATTTTTAAAAAATAACTTAGAAATGTATGAAATTACCAACTAACATGCAACTGTGTAGTGTTGAGTATATATATATATATATATATATATATATTGATATTGTTAAATAATGCAGAAAGTACTCGGTCTATGACATATGGCGAATACATCAGCCAATTCTCGTCAGATATTACAAAAATAATCCGGCAATATGAAAAAACAAAGGACAAGACTTGCAGACAGAAAATGGCTGCATTATTTAACAATATATGCCTACAAGAAAAAATGCTGCCTAAATACACACACATATATATATATATATATATATATATATATATATATGAAGTGATCAAACAATGTGTTTGAAATGGCGAAGGCCAACAATTTTTAGGGAGATTATGTGCTTAATTAAAGTCATACCTAATTTTGTTAATTAATTAATTATTATTAAATGAATTAGGCGTGCATATCGGTTTAAATGTAAAGCGTAAACAAATCGAGAAAAAGTCGATCTCTATGTACATTTCAGCCCATTAGGCCTCATCAGCAGAGCTATAGAGAGGGCAGTGCTTTATGCGCGATTCGAACCCTACCTGTCAGGCTGCCAGGCGGACATTCTAACCACTACACTAGATGGCTTCCCCAGAATCTCTCGTTTATTTTAAACTGATATGTATATCGCACTTTTTGGGTGACTTATGGCACGACAGTATGAAGTGGTCAAACGATGTGTTTGAAATGGCGAAGGCCGATATGATGAGAGAAAAAGGGGGCAGCTACAACGCTTGCAAACTGCGTATGGGAGTACAAAGACCAAGGGACCTCACATAAAATAGAGTGGAAGATATTGGAACAGCACAAACCATATATTAATGGATCCAAGAGATGTGAACTGTGCTCTGCAGTGAAATTCCGGATCCTACAAGGTCTAAATTCAATGCAAAAACATCTAAATACGAAATCAGAAAAATATTTCCAAATATTATATTAACATCATGAACACCAAGCAGTATCTATTATTGCATGGTTTTCTGTCACATTTCTGGTAAATACTGCACATATTTACATATATACAATATACATAATTACAATAATTATTTGCATATGTAGAATACCTATTTAGGTATATGGATGTGTGTGGTGTAATGGTTATCGTCATAGGAAATGGACACGGTGAGATTTGTTCAAATGCTTGACGAGGCTGTTTGCATTTCACATAGCGCTAATATTCTTCAGAAAGGAATGTATCAAACTATTCTCCCTCCAAATATGGGTAAATAGTAGGGCAGACTGCGATTTTTAACTTTGGTATGGCGACTGATTTAGAAGGGAGAAAACTCTGAATTCAAACCTGTTAAAATGACTTTGTGTCACGTCTCACTTGTGTGGACGCCCTGTCGGCTGAGGCGTTAGAATGTACCGACTGCACCTCTGCAGAGGGGTAAGACTCCCCCAATGGGGCCACCTGTTGGTCGTGGGTGGCGACCTGTGATGCTTAAGGATAGAGCCCACTCCGATCAATCGGCTGGTTACGTCAAGCCCTAGCACCTATATGATTTCCCCAACCCTATTGCCCTTATGGCAAGCCCCAACCCCTTTTCATCATATGGGTGCTAGAAGGCGGTGGCTGCGGGTCTACATATCCTGGGAATGACGTTAAACTCTATCTGATGGTGAGGTTCCAGTTCTGGAGGTTTGGGGAATGTGGAGCACCCCTTCATCACCATTGCTCCCTGGTCCACTCTGAGCCGGAGTGGTAGTACCTGTTAGGGTCCCATCTATGGGTTAAATAGAAAAATGTATTTATAAAAAAAATGTATTATCCATTAAGAATTGATTTATTTCAAAACTTTATGGGCATTAAATGACCCACTGAGGTTGATATGCCGTAAAACAAAACTAAACCAAACCAATGACTTGTGTGGTATATATATACATATATACGTATATATATATATATATTAATAAGTCATCCACAGATACGTGTTTCGGCATTTCACGCCTGTTCAGTGTGGCTAGATACAACTATCTTTGGCTATGGTCGAACTCGGATATACCGTTTGGCAACCTCATATCTTATCCTTTCGTCCACTGATGGCTGTAGCGGGGTCTGGTGTTATTAAACTATTAAGTACATAGTTTTGTTTATGTATTTTACAGTCACAGAGAGATCAAATCATTGCATATATATATATATATATATATATATATATGGTAAAGGTTGGTATATATGTATATCTAGATATATCAATATTATCATAAACTCAGAACACCAAACATCTATTAACACATTTGCTTGGTAAATATTGCACAGATTTACATATATATAATACTTATTTGCATAGTTTTACATATATATAATACTTATTTGCATATATATGTAGAAGCTGATGGTAGGTGTGACGCTCCACCTCAGAGGATCAACAACATGAAGTTCAGAGGTGCGAGTTTTTATCCTGTTTTAATGGGTGGTTTAGCTCAGTCGGTAGAGTGTCCTACTAGGAACCACAAGGTTCCTGGTTCAATACCGGCCCTCGCCAACTCAGTGTATGAGTATTACAGGGATCTGTGAGGTAAAGTATCAACAACATGAAATCTCCTTTGTCCAGCGCTAGAGATACCAACTTTAGGCCACCTCAACGACTTTTTATTATATATATATTTTTTGCGGGGGCGGGGATATGTGCTTAATTGAAGTCGTACCTAATTTTGAAAGTTAATTAATTAATAAGTAATTAATTAGGCGGGCACACCTATTTAAATGTAAGGCTAAACAAATCGAGAAAAATCAATCTCTGTATGTACATTTCGGCCTATTAGGCCTCATCAGCAAAGCTATAGATAGGAAGACCGCCTTGTGCGTGATTCGAAACCCGACTGTCAAGCTGACAGGCGAGGACCGTAACCCCTACACCAACCGGACTTTCTTAGATTTTTCGTTTTGTTTAGAAGTAGGTTTCTATTCCTCTTATATATATATATATATATTATATATATATATATATATATATATATATATATTTCCCAACCCCTCTACACCTCTGTAGAAGGTTCTTGGTTTTGCCAACTCAGCATATGAGTAGCACAGGGATTTGTGTGGTAAAGTAAGGAGCTGATGTTAGTAGTGGCGCTCCACCTCAGAGGATCAACAACATGAAATCTCCTTGATCTAGCACTAGTGAAAAAGGGGATAGACTCCCTCACTGTTTGGCTGATACTGACTTTAGGCAACCCCAACAACGTTACTTTGTAATAGTTAATAAAATGGCGGTTGCCGATTGTTCAAGAAAGAGGGGAGAATATATTCTAAAAATGTAATAACGGAACTAACAGACGCGGGAATTCAAAATCGAGTGCCAAAAATAAGAAGCGGGAATTCTAGGAAGGAGAAGAAATCAGTTTTGAGGATGACAGACAAGTAATCGTCACGCAAACAAGTTAGCGCCATAATCGGGAAGTGAAATAAGACAAAATATGAACATTTAAAACATGAACAATGAAAAGGACTTTGCCCAGTATCATGTACTACATTTTGTAACTTTACTTTAATACAAGTTGTGTATTTAAATCCGATTTCTATGTTTCTCCATTTTGTTGAATAATATTTGCTGCTAGTAGGATGTGTACTTATATACAGAAAAAATATAACACCACAACCTACTGCAACTTACTTACTTACATAGGTAAAAGGGGGGGGGAGAATTTCATATTTTTCAAAGGTCACTTGACATTGCAAAAGGCTTTACCGTTATTCGCTTCCAATTCCTCACTGGGGAATGTGTTTGTATTCTTTTAGATTTGCAATTGGCACGGGCGGAAGTGTTAGAATAAGCGGTGAGCGTATTATTTGAAGAATTCACCAAAAATAAATAATTCTTATCGGGAATCTATTTTGAGACAAAGAAAGACGAAAAGAGAGAGAGAGAAAGAGAGAGAGAAAGAGGGAGTGAGAGAAAGAGAGAGAATGAGGGAGAGAGAGAAAGACGAAAAGAGAGAGAGAGAAAGAGAGAGAGAGAAGTAGGGATAAAGAAAGAGAGAGAGGAAGAGAAAGAGTGAACGAAAGGGAGAGAGAAAAAGAAAGAGAGAGAGAGAAAGAGAAAGAGAGAGAGAAAGAGAGAGAGAGAGAGAGAGAGAGAGAGAAAATGTGTAAGAGGGAATATTATTTGAAGAATTCACCAAAAAATAAATAATTCCTATTGGGAATCTATTTTGAGACAAAGAAAGGGGAAAAGAGAGAGATAAAGAGAGAGAGAGAAGGGGGAAAGAGAGAGGGTGAGAGGGACAGAGAAAGAGAGAGAAAAAGAGAAAGAGAGAGAGAAAAATAAAGAGAGAGAGAAAGAGAGAGAGAAAGAAAGAGAGAGAGAAAGTGAGAGAAAATAAGAAAGAGTAAGAGAGAGAAAAAAAGAAATGAGAAAAAGAAAGAGAGAGAAAAAGAGAATGAGAGAGAGAGGGAAAGCGAGAGAGAGAAAGAAAGAGAAAGAGAGAGAGAAAGAAAAGAAAGACATAGAAAATGTGAAAGAGAGAGAGAGAAATAATAAAGAGTAAGAGAGAAAAAAAAAAATGAGAAAAAGAAAGAGAGAGAAAAAGAGAATGAGAGAGAGGGGGAGCGAGAGAGAGAGAGAAAGAGAAGGAGAGAGAGAAAGAGAGAGAGAGAGAGAGAAAATGTGTAAGAGGGAATATTATTTAAAGAATTCACCAAAAATAAATAATTCCTATTGGGAATCTATTTTGAGACAAAGAAAGATGAAAAGAGAGAGATAAAGAGAGAGAGAGAAGGGGGAAAGAGAGAGGGTGAGAGGGACAGAGAAAGAGAGAGAAAAAGAGAAAGAGAGAGAGAAAAATAAAGAGAGAGAAAGAGAGAGAGAGAAAGACAGAGAGAAAGACAGAGAGGGGGGAGAAAATAGGTTTTCTTTTGAATATAAGTAATTTGTGTTCTTTATATGAATGGCATTTACATGTACCATAACTTTATTCTATGATCGGAATGTAATTCAGTAAAATATGAGCCGATTATAAAGGATCTAGATTGTGATTGGCTCATTTGAAAAGATCACATGACAAGCTTATTAAATATGAATGAACGGGACATTTACACATTATAAATGATCACATGACAAATGAATGAATGCTATATTTACACAAAGCCTTGAGTTAAGCACAGAAATCTTTCTCTTTTTTCATTTCTCAAAATTTCTATAATGGTTTTACAACAATAAGGAACAAAAGGAATAAAAGTAAGGAGCTCAAAGAAAAAAGTCAAGAATAAGAGCTAATTCTGATATTTCTGTAAATTATATATATTCATATCGAATGAATGAATGGTATATATTCACAAAGCCTTGAGTTAAGGACAGAAATCTTTTCTTTTTTTTTCTTATATCAAAAACAACCTGAGTGATATTAGTGAGATAAGGATAGCCTCTCCCTCCCACAAAAATTGTCTGTAGTTTGGATAGTCCCTATTCTTCTTCTGATTTCCAGTTCATCCAGACTCCTTTCTAGATCTTTGGGGACCGTTCAAAAAGTTCCAATTACAATTGGTACAACCTTTACCTTCATGTTCCAAAGTTTTCCAAGTTCTCTGGCAAGGTCTAAGTATTTGTCAGTCTTTTCAATCTTTCACTTTCACTCAATGAAATTGTCTGTAATTTGGCTGGGCTCAATTCTTCTTCTGATTTCCAGATTATCCAGATTCTTTTCCAGACCATTATAGACCATTCCAAGAGCACCAATTACAATTGGTACAACCTGTACCTTCATTTTCCACATTTTTCCCAGTTCTCAGGCAAGGTCCAAGTATTTTTTTATCTTTTCACTTTCTTTCACTTTCCCTCGGGGAAATTGTCTTGGCTGGTTTTGATTCTTCCTTGGATTTTCAGTTCATCCAGACTCTTTTCCAGACCATTAAGGACCGTTCCAAGATCCCCAATTACAATTGGTACAACCTTTACCTTCATGTTCCACAGTTTTCCAAGTTCTCTGGCAAGGTCTAAGTATTTGTCAGTCTTTTCACTCTTTCACTTTCACTCGGTGAAATTGTCAGTAGTTTGGATGGTCTCTATTCTTCTTCTGATTTCCAGTTCATCCAG
Organism: Doryteuthis pealeii; assembly: GCA_023376005.1. Lineage (NCBI taxonomy): Eukaryota > Metazoa > Mollusca > Cephalopoda > Myopsida > Loliginidae > Doryteuthis > Doryteuthis pealeii. The sequence continues at coordinate 48,295,088 of CM042167.1, forward strand.
ACTCCTTTCTAGATCTTTGGGGACTGTTCCAAGTGAACCAATTAAAATTGTCAATACTTTTACCTTCATGTTCCACAGTTTTCTCAGTTCTCTAGCAAAGTCCAAGTATTTGTCTATTTTTTTGCTTTCTCTCTTTTCCACTCAGAGGTTTGCTGCAACAGCAAAATCCACCAGATGACAAGTTCTTTTGTGTTTTTTTAATCAACAATATATCTGGTATTCTGTCTAGGATTTGGTAATCTATTTTTTATCTCAAAATACTAAAGAATTTTACGTCCCATTTTCTAGAATGGATTCTGGATTTTGCATATACCATTTGTAGGTTTTTCATACCCGCCTAAGCTGATGATTCACTGAAGGCCGAGTGACAGCATGTCTCCTCAGGTCTCCTGGACTCTTCTGAGTATTCTAACTGATCTTAACAGTGTCATTCTTCCTGACTCTTTTCCAAATCCTTGGGAACTGTTCCAAGAGCACCAATTACAATTGGTATGACTTTCACCTTTTGTTCCACATTTTTCCCAGTTCTCTGGCAAGGTCCAAGTATTTGTCAATCTTTTCACTCTTTCACTTTCACTATATTAAATTGTCTGTAGTTTGGCTGGTCTCAATTCTTCTTCTGATTTCCAGTTCATCCAGACTCTTTTCCAAACCTATGAGGACCGTTCCAAGAGCACAAATTACAATTGGTAACTTTAACTTCATGTTCCACAGTTTTCCAAGTTCTCTGGCAAGGTCTAAGTATTTGTCAATCTTTTCACTTTCTTTCACTTTCCCTCGGTGAAATTATCTGTAGTTTGGCTGGTCCTGATTCTTCTTCTGATTTCCAGTTCAACCAGACTCCTTTCTAGACCGTTGGGGACCATTCCAAGTGAACGAATTGCAATTGGCAAGACTTTTACCTTCATGTTCCACAGTTTTCTCAGTTCTCTGGCAAGGTCTAAGTATTTGTTTATCTTTTCACTTTCTTTCATGGCAAAATCTATGAGATGACAAGTTTGCTTCATCTTAATTACAGTAAAGAGGAATAAAAAAAACTTGAATGAAGAAGCTAATAGAAAAAAAGTCAGGAATAAGAGATATTTCTGATTCCTTCTGTAAATTATAATAATACATATAAAAAAGCCAAACAAGTTAAAGATAGGCCATTTCTTAAGAGGAGTTTAACAGGTTTGAATTCAGAATTTTCCTTCTCCTAGACTAGTCACCTAGCCAAGGTTAAATAGCCCAGTCTACCCTACTATTTACCCATAGCTGGAGGAATAGAAGAATCCATATCTTTCCCAAGGGTATTAGCGCTAAGTGAAATGCAATTACCACATCCAGGATTTGAACTCGGGCGACGAGTCCATTTTCTCATGACTTTAACCATTACACCACGCGCTTCCACAAGTGTATTAATATATAGGTGACCAAATATCATTACTGCATCAATAATATAATAATACAACCAATAAGAGGTTGTATTTATGAAAAAAATGGTTTCTTTTCTTAAGAAGACAATTTCCACTTTTAAGAGAATTGTCAGATTCTGAAAATAACTGCAAGATGGAGTAGCAATTTTGCAGAGATTTTTACCGTTTATCAAAATGTCTTCAAATCAGCATCAGCAACAGCATCAGCAGCAGCAGCAGCAACATCAGCATCAGCATCAGCAGCATCAGCAGCAGCAGTCTGATGACCGACATAAATAGATAGAATCACTTAATGGAAAAAATAACGCAGAGAAATGAGGAATGAACATAAAAAAAACAAAAGACAAATACAAAAAATTCATGTGTCTCTGCGACTCATATTTCATTATGAAATTATCTACTTACATACATACATACATACATATAACATATAGATATAGCACAAATAATATATATAATATATATATTATATAATATATATACAATATATATATATATAAAATCCCCCGCTCTATGAAAACTTTTTTTCCTTCTTTATTAAAATTACACAACACTATAAACGGGTGCGTGCGTGNACTAAGGGAATTGTGACTTGGGTAGTGATATAGTTTCGGTTACAGACAGACAAACACACAACTCCATTATAATAAGATTTAAATAAAATAAAATCATGGGAATGTGATGTAAATAACTAAGGGAATTGTGACTTGGGTAGTGATATAGTTTCGGTTACAGACAGACAAACACACAATCTCCATTATAATAAGATTTAAATAAAAATAAAATCATGGGAATGTGATGTAAAATAACTAAGGGAATTGTGACTTGGGTAGTGATATAGTTTCGGTTACAGACAGACAAACACACAATCTCCATTATAATAAGATTTAAATAAAAATAAAATCATGGGAATGTGATGTAAATAACTAAGGGAATTGTGACTTGGGTAGTGATATAGTTTCGGTTACAGACAGACAAACACACAATCTCCATTATAATAAGATTTAAATAAAAATAAAATCATGGGAATGTGATGTAAATAACTAAGGGAATTGTGACTTGGTAGTGATATATTTTCGGTTACAGACAGACAAACACACAATCTCCATTATAATAAGATTTAAATAAAAATAAAATCATGGAATGTGATGTAAATAACTAAGGGAATTGTGACTTGGGTAGTGATATAGTTTCGGTTACAGACAGACAAACACACAATCTCCATTATAATAAGATTTAAATAAAAATAAAATCATGGGATGTGATGTAAATAACTAAGGGAATTGTGACTTGGGTAGTGATTAGTTTTCGGTTACAGACAGACAAACACACAATCTCCATTATAATAAGATTTAATAAAAATAAAATCATGGGAATGTGATGTAAATAACTAAGGGAATTGTGACTTGGGTAGTGATATAGTTTCGGTTACAGACAGACAAACACACAATCTCCATTATAATAAGATTTAAATAAAAATAAAATCATGGGAATGTGATGTAAATAACTAAGGGAATTGTGACTTGGGTAGTGATATAGTTTCGGTTACAGACAGACAAACACACAATCTCCATTATAATAAGATTTAAATAAAAATAAAATCATGGGAATGTGATGTAAATAACTAAGGGAATTGTGACTTGGGTAGTGATATAGTTTCGGTTACAGACAGACAAACACACAACCTCCATTATAATAAGATTTAATAAAAATAAAATCTGGGAATGTGATGTAAATAACTAAGGGAATTGTGACTTGGGTAGTGATATAGTTTCGGTTACAGACAGACAAAACACACAACTCCATTATAATAAGATTTAAATAAAAATAAAATCTGGGAATGTGATGTAAATAACTAAGGGAATTGTGACTTGGGTAGTGATATAGTTTCGGTTACAGACAGACAAACACACAACTCCATTATAATAAGATTTAAATAAAAATAAAATCTTGGGAATGTGATGTAAATAACTAAGGGAATTGTGACTTGGGTAGTGATATAGTTTCGGTTACAGACAGACAAACACACAACCTCCATTATAATAAGATTTAATAAAAATAAAATCATGGAATGTGATGTAAATAACTAAGGGAATTGTGACTTGGGTAGTGATATAGTTTCGGTAACAGACAGACAAACACACAACTCCATTATAATAAGATTTAAATAAATATAAATCATGGGAATGTGATGTAAATAATTAAGGGAATTGTGACTTGGGTAGTGATATAGTTTCGGTTACAGACAGACAAACACACAATCCATTATAATAAGATTTAAATAAAAATAAATCATGGGAATGTGATGTAAATAACTAAGGGAATTGTGACTTGGGTAGTGATATAGTTTCGGTTACAGACAGACAAACACACATCTCCATTATAATAAGATTTAAATAAAAATAAAATCATGGGAATGTGATGTAAATAACTAAGGGAATTGTGACTTGGTAGTGATATAGTTTCGGTTACAGACAGACAAACACACAATCTCCATTATAATAAGATTTAAATAAAAATAAAATCATGGGAATGTGATGTAAATAACTAAGGGAATTGTGACTTGGGTAGTGATATAGTTTCGGTTACAGACAGACAAACAAACCCCAACCTCATTTTAAAAAAAAAAAAAATAAAAGATTGATTCCTAGAAAAAATTTATTTATTGGGACATGAAAACTAAGGTGAAACATTCTGAATGAAAACAAGATATTTTTGGCAATTTTCCTAAAAAAATCTTTTGAAATTGCCAGAATTTTCAGTTCGGCAAATCAAAAACCAAATTCTTAGTCAGTTTTATTTAAGCAAAAACACACTTTAAACCAAATTTCAGTAAATGTAAACAAACATTTTACTTGAAACACCCACAGATATTTGTTTGGCGAATCAAACATGGCGATGATTTTCTCTCTCCCACCCCCCCCAGCATATCCGGTCTTCTCCAAATTGTGGCTGATACAACACGCGTTGGAAGAATCGTTGCTTTAACTTTTTATTGAGATCAGATTTCCATGATGATTGATAAATGTCTATAGCCCTTGCCTTTCCTATGTGTGCATTAATTTTGCTTTCTGTGGATGATATTACTACCTAGGTATGTGAACTGGTCTACCAATTTTTTTAAAAACCTCAGCCATACAATAGTACTGACACTAGCCATGGCTTGAAAGAATTGTTGCTTTATCATTGAGATCAGATTTCCATATAATTTATAATATGTCTATAGTCCTGCCTTTCCTATGCGTGCATTAATTTTGCTTTCTGTGGATGAGATATTACTACCTAGTACAATGACTGGTCTACTAATTTTAGGATTTTAATAAACTTCAGCCATACAATATTACTGATACTACCACCACTTGGAAGAATCAGATTTCCATATGATTGATAATAAGTCTACAGCAATCCATGTCTTCTCTATTGTGTATTAATATTGCTTTCAGTGGATGAGATATTACTACCTAGGTTCTTGAACTGGTCTACGAATTTTAGGATTTAAAAAAATCCTCAGCCATACAGTAGTACTGATATATCATGGCTTGAAGAATCATTACATGTACAATAATAATTGATTGATGGAAGTGCGTGTTGTACTGGTTTAAAGTCTTGGGAAATGGCTCGTCGCCCCGAGTTCAAAATCCTGACGTGGTAATTGCATTTCACTTAGCGCTAATACCCTTGGGAAAGGTATGAATCCTACTCTCCTCCAGCTATGGGTAAATAGTAGGCAGACTGGGTTTCTTTAACCATGGTTTAGGCAACCGGTCTATGAGAAGGAAAACTTTGAATTCAAACCTGATAAACTCCGCTAAGAAATTGACCTTGTGTCACACCCTGCTCGTGAGGAGGAGTTGGTAAATATATAATAATTGATTGATTAATTAGATAGATAAGGTTGAAGAAGAGGCACAGAGAAATGATGCAGTGAAATTTGGCTTGCTTGCTCCTGGAGGTTCCTGCACCTCCAATGAACTAGTTGAGTCAGAGTATTCTGACACCCTTTGTGGCACTGGTCTCAAGGACTAATCAATTTTAGTTGTTAATCAAACCAACCGCTGAAGGGGATTTTGTTTCTTTTAGAAATATAATCCATTACTGAATTATGAATTTCTCCCCCTCCTCCTCCTCCCGGCATATATGGGTCTCTCCAAATTGTGTTATTTTAACTACTAGCGGAACCCGTGGATTATACCATAGTATAATAATTTAATTATTTCAAACATTTGATATGTTTACTGAAGAGCTATTGCTAGATAGTTCAATATGTAAAAAGTATAATAATCTTCATTCAACTATCTCTTTCATTCTTTTTTCTTTCTTTCCTTCTTTTCTCTCTTCATTATGATAGATTGAAACAGATCAGTGTTATCGCTTCCGCATGCTCACCCCTTCTCTCTATCTTCTCTCCAACTCTCTTTCTTTCTTTCTTACTTCCTATATATTTTTCTGTGTAGCATGTCCCTTTTTCTTCTTTTTCTTTCTTTATAATAAAAGTGGGAATTGTCCAGCTGAGGTGATAAGAGCTCATAAGAAATAAGAATTTGGCGGATTTTACATTTTTGCATTGCATCTAGACGATTTGTACAGACCATTTCTAACCAGAGGGTATTGCAGGACGATACAGTTGGAAGATTAAGGAACAAGTGTATTAATATATAGATTTTTTTTAATTCTTTACTTTTTAAATAAAAACACCAGATTTTTTCACTCAATGCTGCTGCTGCTGCTGCGCTGCTGTTGCGATAATCTTCTTAGCAAGGAATTAATGGTAATATTTTTTTTATTTTCCAATGTCTTTTATTACTTAACAGAGTAGTTTTTTTATTATTTTCTTTTTTCTGATTGGGGAGGAGGAGGGGGAGGAGGAATAGGAGGGGAGAGGAGGAGGGGAGAAGGAGAGGTGGAGAGGAGGTGGAATAAGGAGGGGGAGGAGAGTGTCAGTTTTCTCAGTCTTTACAGATTTTATAGGGACTAGCAAAAATATGGCATCCTCTGGGCGCAAGTATTTAAGCTTTTAATGTAATTTAAATATATCAAATTAGAAAGGCTAATGAAACTAAATAAGAATGCAGATAAAAGGATTTGAAAGAAGGAGTGTAATCGAAAAATAGAACAACTTTGAAATTAACTCTTCCTTTCATTTTCTTCACTCCCGTCTTTCATTGCTAATTTAAATATTTAGTTAAATTAGGAAGTAAAGAATACAATTACAGTTATTTCTTCTTGTTAATGGATTCTTTCAGAATTATCTCTGAGATTTTTGCTCATATCTATTAAATAAAAACCAAACAATTATAAATTAATAATTACCAAGCACATATTTATTAAAATCAAATTTTTAAGATATGCAAATAGGCTTCACGTTCACACTGTAAACTGATATGTTGTATATATGATTCAGTGCATGTTATTTCAAGTGTGTAGACCCGCCAACGGGTGGGGATTGCTATAATTAACGGGTCGATCCCAGGGGGCCACCCCAGGCAAACTGCCCCTTGATTTAAAGGGGCAGGGCTGGGTTTATTGCCCAGTGCTGAGGCGCCCCTTGAGGGGGAATGCCGATGGGATCGACGCAATTTTTCACCTGCCACCCATGAGCTTCGATTTGTTGTGGGGTCACGTTAATAGGGCCTCTGTGGCCTTGACTTTGTACAAAGTGGGGTATCTGGAAATACAAATGTTAGATAAAGCCAACAGTGTTAGTAATGTAAACAATTTTAATAATTATTGAGATTTAAATAAAAATAAGATAATGGAGAATGTGGATGTAATAACTAGGGAATTTGTGCTTGGGTAGTGATATAGTTTTGTTTACAGAAGATCGAACATAATCTCCATTACATAATAAGATCTATGTTAGTGAGATGTGTTGTGTAATGAATATCATTGGTTCTGTTGGACATTTCCATACCTTATCTCTGGATTTCCTATCTTTCATCATTTCTTATTCCTACTTTAATCACTTTGTCTTCCTCAGTGTAAATTGCATTTTTGCAATCCTTAAGTGGTGGACATAGAATTAATTAACATTCAATGCAGCAGATTGGGAATTGTTCTCTTAAGGTGAATGTTAGATTTGTGCATATATATATATCATATATATATATATAATATATATATTGTTGAAAAATGAACAAGAAGAAAAGTATAGAATGATAATTAGGATTTTCAACAATTTTACTTAAGTGTTTCTCAGAATGTTTATCCATGTGTACATTATCAAACATTATTATTTTTAAATAACCAATGAAAGAATATAATTAATAGAAACAATGTAGAAAATGTTTCCGCCAAAAGAAAATTCGACGAACATTTCTACATTTTTTTATTATTATTATTATTTCTTACATTTTGGTTATTTAAAAATAATAATAGTTTGAAATAATGTACAATGGTAATCTGACGAAACGGTAAGTAAATTATTAAAATATCCTATAATATCATTCATACTTTCTTTTCCTTTATTTGATTTTATTCAACATCCGTTCGGATTCCCTTCCAGTTTCATTTTTGCATATAATAAATTAATATTATATATATATATATATTTAATATATATATATATTATACGAACCGTTAATCAAGAAAGACACAAGACCACTGAGTAATCGACTGCAATAATCAATATCTTGATTAATCCAGTGGATTTAACCCTGAGATCCTTATGGTGAAACTCGATAGGTTATCAATTGTACTGGATTACAATATATATACATATTACTATTGATTATAAATCTGCTCTGCTTTATAGCATTGAGCACGGTTTTATGCCAATACTTTTCCCTCTTATCTCATTCAATTCTCTCCGACAATAATATATATATATATATATATATATTATATATATATATATATATATATTATATATATACTCATCTGCTAAATAAATATATATATCCATAGTAGATTATTTACATCACATTCCCATGATTTTATTTTTATTTAAAATCTTATTATAATGGAGATTGTGTGTTTGTCTGTCTGTAACCGAAACTATATCACTACCCAAGTCACAATTCCCTTAGTTATTTACATCACATTCCCATGATTTTATTTTTATTTAAATCTTATTATAATGGAGATTGTGTGTTTGTCTGTCTGTAACCGAAACTATATCACTACCCAAGTCACAATTCCCTTAGTTATTTACATCACATTCCCATGATTTTATTTTTTATTTAAATCTTATTATAATGGAGATTGTGTGTTTGTCTGTCTGTAACCGAAACTATATCACTACCCAAGTCACAATTCCCTTAGTTATTTACATCACATTCCCATGATTTTATTTTATTTTAAATCTTATTATAATGGAGATTGTGTGTTTGTCTGTCTGTAACCGAAACTATATCACTACCCAAGTCACAATTCCCTTAGTTATTTACATCACATTCCCATGATTTTATTTTTATTTAAATCTTATTATAATGGAGGTTGTGTGTTTGTCTGTCTGTAACCGAAACTATATCACTACCAAGTCACAATTCCCTTAGTTATTTACATCACATTCCCATGATTTTATTTTTATTTAAATCTTATTATAATGGAGATTGTGTGTTTGTCTGTCTGTAACCGAAACTATATCACTACCAAGTCACAATTCCCTTAGTTATTTACATCACATTCCCATGATTTTATTTTTATTTAAATCTTATTATAATGGAGATTGTGTGTTTGTCTGTCTGTAACCGAAACTATATCACTACCCAAGTCACAATTCCCTTAGTTATTTACATCACATTCCCATGATTTTATTTTTATTTAAATCTTATTATAATGGAGGTTGTGTGTTTGTCTGTCTGTAACCGAAACTATATCACTACTCAAGTCACAATTCCCTTAGTTATTTACATCACATTCCCATGATTTTATTTTTATTTAAATCTTATTATAATGGAGATTGTGTGTTTGTCTGTCTGTAACCGAAACTATATCACTACCAAGTCACAATTCCCTTAGTTATTTACATCACATTCCCATGATTTTATTTTTATTAAATCTTATTATAATGGAGATTGTGTGTTTGTCTGTCTGTAACCGAAACTATATCACTACCCAAGTCACAATTCCCTTAGTTATTTACATCACATTCCCATGATTTTATTTTATTTAAATCTTATTATAATGGAGATTGTGTGTTTGTCTGTCTGTAACCGAAACTATATCACTACCAAGTCACAATTCCCTTAGTTATTTACATCACATTCCCATGATTTTATTTTTATTTAAATCTTATTATAATGGAGATTGTGTGTTTGTCTGTCTGTAACCGAAACTATATCACTACCAAAGTCACAATTCCCTTAGTTATTTACATCACATTCCCATGATTTTATTTTTATTTAAATCTTATTATAATGGAGATTGTGTGTTTGTCTGTCTGTAACCGAAACTATATCACTACCCAAGTCACAATTCCCTTAGTTATTTACATCACATTCCCATGATTTTATTTTATTTAAATCTTATTATAATGGAGATTGTGTGTTTGTCTGTCTGTAACCGAAACTATATCACTACCCAAGTCACAATTCCCTTAGTTATTTACATCACATTCCCATGATTTTATTTTTATTTAAATCTTATTATAATGGAGATTGTGTGTTTGTCTGTCTGTAACCGAAACTATATCACTACCCAAGTCACAATTCCCTTAGTTATTTACATCACATTCCCATGATTTTATTTTTATTTAAATCTTATTATAATGGAGGTTGTGTGTTATTCTGTCTGTAACCGAAACTATATCACTACCCAAGTCACAATTCCCTTAGTTATTTACATCACATTCCCATGATTTTATTTTTATTTAAATCTTATTATAATGGAGATTGTGTGTTTTATCTGTCTGTAACCGAAACTATATCACTACTCAAGTCACAATTCCCTTAGTTATTTACATCACATTCCCATGATTTTATTTTTATTTAAATCTTATTATAATGGAGGTTGTGTGTTTGTCTGTCTGTAACCGAAACTATATCACTACCCAAGTCACAATTCCCTTAGTTATTTACATCACATTCCCATGATTTTATTTTTATTTAAATCTTATTATAATGGAGGTTGTGTGTTTGTCTGTCTGTAACCGAAACTATATCACTACTCAAGTCACAATTCCCTTAGTTATTTACATCACATTCCCATGATTTTATTTTTATTTAAATCTTATTATAATGGAGGTTGTGTGTTTGTCTGTCTGTAACCGAAACTATATCACTACTCAAGTCACAATTCCCTTAGTTAATTTATTCATTTATTTATTACTTTTTTTAAACCTCAATTATTAATAAATTTTTTTTACAATATTAATAATATTGGCCTTATCTATATACTAATAACATAATGTAATCTATCTATACACCGCCCTGTCGGCTGGGGCGTTAGAATGCACCGACTACACCTCTGCAGAGGGGTAAGACTCCCCCAATGGGGCCACCTGTTGGCCGTGGGTGGCGACTCGTGATGCTTAAGGATAGAACCCAGTTGGATGAGCAGTTCATGACTTGCAATACTCCACTTTGGCCCTATCTTGGGCTAGACGGGCGGTCGGAGAGGCCCCCTCTGATCAATCGGCTGGTCACGTCAAGCCCTAGCACCTATATGATTTTCCCAACCCTATTGCTCTTTATGGCAAGCCCCAACCCCTTTTTATCATATGGGTGCTAGAAGGTAGGACTGAGGGTCTACATGTCCTGGGAATGACGTTAAACTCTATCTGATGGTGAGGTTCCAGTTTTGAAGGTTTGGGGAATGTGGAGCACCCCTTCATCACCATTGCTCCCTGGTACACTCTGACCCGGAGTGGTAGTACCTGTTAGGGTCCGATCTATGGATTAAATAGAAAAATTTATTTATAAAAAAATTGTATTATCTATTAAGAATTGATTTATTTCAAAACTTTATCGACATTAAATGACCCACTGAGGTTGATATGCCGTAGAACAAAACAAACCCCCCAAAAAAAATCTATCTATACATATATAAAGGACAGTTGTGTGTATCTTTATGTCCGGAGGAAACTTCGAAAAAAAAATTAACAACAAAGTAAATATATATACACATTGAATATCACCAGGGCTTGGTTTTCGAGCAAAAATAATGAAGATAAGATTTATATTCGTGAGGATAATTTTTAAAAAATTAAATGATAACAGCATAGATTTTTTTTGCATTTAGTATTTTAAATAGGAGACATTAGTTTTTATTTTCAGAGTGGCTGGAACAAGGCAAGGTCATTTTTACATATTGTATTTATATATACAACCAAATAGCGGTTTATTGGGAAGGGTAATTTGCATATTGATATTAGAAATTTGATTTGAATAAATATGCGCTTTCTATAATTCTTTGTAATTGTTTGGTTTTATTTTAATAAATATGAGCAAATGTCTTAGAGATAAATCTGAAAAGAAATCCATTAACAAGAAGAAATAACTGTAATTTTATTCTTTAAGGGGCTGGGTTAGCTCAGTCGGTAGAGCTTTCGGCTAGAAACCACAAGTTTCCTAGTTCGATACCAGTCCTCGCCAACTCAGCGTATGAGTAGCACAGGGATCTGTGCGGTAAAGTAAGGAGCTGATAGTAGGTGTGGCGCTCCACCTCAGATGCAAAAACAATCTCCTTGGTCTAGCGCTATTGAAAAAGGGGATAGACTCCCTCGCTGACTGGCTGATACCGACTTTAGGCCGCCCTGTCGACTTTACTTTACTTCTTAATTTAACTCAATAGTTAAATTAGGAAAACTTAGCAATGAAAGACGGGAGTGATGGAAAATGATGGAAGTGTTAGTTTTAAAGTTGTTCTATTTTTCTATTATATCCACCTCTGTTTCAAATCATTTTATCTGTATTATTATCTAATTTCATTAGTCTTTCTAATTTAATATAGTTCAATACATTAAAACTTAAATACTTGCACTCAGAGGGTGCATATTTTTGCTTGTATTTATAATAATACTTGTATTTCTTATTTGCATGACCATTATCATCTTGTAACACCCTCTGGTTAAAAATGAAACCGTCCAAATCTTCCCAGATTAAATGCAAAAATGTAAATCTTGATTATACGCCAAATTCTTATTTTTTATGAGTGTCGCCAACTCAGCTAAATAGTAGATCATTTCGTTTTTATTATGAAGAAAAAGGGAAGAAAAATGACATGCTACACAGAAAAAATATAATAAGAAAGAAAGAAAGAGAGTAGAGGAAAAGATAGAGAAAGGGGGTGAGCAAGTGGAAGTAATAACACTAATCGGTTTCGATCAAACATAGTGAAGAAATGAAAAGAAGGAAATAAAAAAGAAGTGAGAGAAAGTTAAACGAAGATTATTATGATTTTTACATATTGAACTATTTGGCAATAGCTCTTAAGTAAACTTAGAGAGAGGGGGTGAGCAAATGGAAGCGATAACACTAATAAATTTCAATTGAACATAGTAAAGAGATAAAAAGAAGGAAATAAAAAAGAAATGAGAGAGAGTTAAATGAAGATTATTATGATTTTTACATATTGAACTATTTGGCAATAGCTCTTAAGTAAACTTAGAGAGAGAGGGTGAGCAAATGGAAGCAATAACACTAATCGGTTTCGATCAAACATAGTGAAGAAATGAAAAGAAGGAAATAAAAAAGAAGTGAGAGAAAGTTAAACGAAGATTATTATGATTTTTACATATTGAACTATTTGGTAATAGCTCTAGAGTAAACTTAGAGAGAGGGGGTGAGCAAGTGGAAGCAATAACACTAATCTATTTCAATTGAACATAGTGAAGAGATAAAAAGAAGGAAATAAAAAAGAAATGAGAGAGAGTTAAACGAAAATTATTCAGTAGGTGTACCGTTGGCAACAAAAATATTACTGTGCCTGTAAGATTCATTACATCTTATATTTTACAGACCTTCCAGAAAGGCTGATGGGATGAGAACATGAAAAATGCCTTACATTAAGCTACAGAATAATAAGAAAAACCGTCAATCAGCATGTGTACTGTTGACAAGAAAAATATCACTCTCCCTGCAAGGTTCATTACTCCTCATATTTTAAAGAACTTTCTGGAAAGTCGTGGACAGAAAAAGGCTGATAGGATGAAATAATATTGAACTGGAAAATGCCTTACATTAAGCTACAACATAATCAGAAAAACTGTCAATCAGCATGTGTACTGCCGGTAAGAAAAATATCACTCTCCCTGCAATTACTCCTCATATTTTACAGAATTTTCTGGAAAGACATGGACAGAAAAAGGCTGATGAAATAATATTGAACTGGAAAATGCCTTACATTAAGCTACAGTACCGTTGGCAACAAAAATATCGCTGTGCCTACCAGGTTCATTACTCGTCATATGTTACCGAACTTTCTGGAAAGGCTGATGGGATGAGAAAAAGGCGAACGAGAAGAGATGAGGGACACTGATAAAATGAAGACACCAGAATTAATTAAATTTGCTTAATGCTTATCTATATTGGCAAGCAACAAGGAATATTTGGGGGGGGGGGCTATCTGGGCAACACATAAAATTTGTTTCAATTGAAAACAGTTATAAATGGAAACATTACTTGCTCCCCCT
>CM042167.1:48314073-48342853 GCA_023376005.1 Doryteuthis pealeii
TTAATTAGTGATCTTTAAAAAAAGAAAGATGAGGACAACAGTGATGGGTAAAGATAAAAATGTTGCATACCTCTTTCTTTACTTCTTATTTTCTTCTATTCTTCTTTTAGCGTCTCTTCTAGCGTCTGGATTTCGTCTTGGTGGTCGGTCGCACTTAACTCATTTCTTCTTCTAGATCAGTCTTGTTACCAAGACATTCACCAACCACAAAACCGTGTTATTTTCTTAAGCTTTTATTTACTTAACTAAACATTTCATGTAACTAAACATCTGACTAATATAGCGCGCGTATGCAGTGAGTTCCAGTTAAGGCAGGACATCTTCTCTGCCTGACGTCTAAACTGAAAACTGAGGACCCAACCAGGTCCCACATGACTTCACGTATTTTGCGGGCTTTTTGTACTATTCCATACTAAGTCCCGCCCGTGATATGAAAAGGGCCATCCCTTTAGAAATACAGGGGATTGACAATAATCTTATGTAACCGCATAGATTATGTAACAAAGATAACATAAAATGTTCAGCCCGTGTCTGTATAGAAGGGAAGTTTTATGCAACAGCATAAATTATCTGAATATATATAAAACATGATGAAGGCCGGAGAGCACATTGTCTAAAACACTGTGTATATAACAATAAAGAGAGAGAGTAGTTGGATTCATACTCTTGGGAAAGGTATGTATCCAACTACTCTCCCTCCAGCTATGGGTAAATAGTAAGGCAGACTGGGCTCTTTAAACCTTGATTAGGCAAGTAGTCTAGGAGAAGGACAACTCTGTATTCAAACCTGTCACTACTAGAATAGGCTCAGTCCTAATTAGTGATCTTAAAAACAAAAGATGAGGACAACAGGTATGGGTAAAGATAGAGATAACATACAATTTTCAGCCTGTGTCTGTATAGAAGGGAAGTTTTATGCAACAGCAGAAATTATCTGAATATATATATAAAACAAAAGTAGAAATAAAAGAAAAAGATTTTACATTGTGTCAGCTTCTAAAATTGAAGCAGTCATTATAGAAATGAGTCAATTTAATCATTACTTAACCGTCTATGCACGTGGACTGCAAGGTAGAAGGAAATATGCTCAGAATGTAGATATGGAAAAATACTTTTTGGAAATTAAAGTCTCTGCTGTCAGACAAATCGGTAATTGCGAAATAATTTAAAAACACAAGTATTGTGCTGTCAAAAAATTTGCAAAATTATTTCATATTTGTCATTGTTCGGTGAAATTGATATCGAAACTTGTGTTGTATTATGAAAGTAATATTTGGGGATTTTCTATTTGTGCTTTTTGTCTGTCATCTCAGGTACACCTTCCCCATGCCAATATGATGTGAAAGATCTGTTTCTTCTCACATTCTCATACATACTGTATAACAAATTGAATGCTAAGGGATTAAACAATAGAAGGTCCTGTAGATAACCCAAGAAGGTTGATATGCCATTAAATAAAGAAAATTTGGTTTGGTTTGGTTTGTTTTGTTTTACGGCATATCAACCTCAGTGGGTCATTTAATGCCAATAAAGTTTTGAAATAAATCAATTCTTAATGGATAATACAATTTTTTTTATAAATACATTTTTCTATTTAACCCATAGATGGGACCCTAACAGGTACTACCACTCCGGGTCAGAGTGGACCAGGGAGCAATGGTGATGAATGGGGTGCTCCACATTCCCCAAACCTCCAAAACTGGAACCTCACCATCAGATAGAGTTTAACGTCATTCCCAGGACATGTAGACCCACAGCCATCGCCTTCTAGCACCCATATGATAAAAAGAGGCTGGGGCTTGCCATAAGGGCAATAGGGTTGGGAAAACCATATAGGTGCTAGGGTTTGACGTGACCAGCCGATTGATCGGAGGGGGCCTCTCCGACCGCCCGTCTAGCCCAAGATAGGGCCAAAGTGGAGTATTGCATGTCATGAACAGCTCATCCACATGGGCTCTATCCTTAAGCATCACGGGTCGCCACCCACGGCCAACAGGTGGCCCCATTGGGGGAGTCTTACCCCTCTGCAGAGGTGCAGTCGGTGCATTCTAACGCGCAAGCTGACAGGGCGGAAAGAAATTTTGAAATGGTTGCTTTTTATGTTATATAATGAATAGGCATAGCCAATCATTTTTGGCAAGTAGTGTAGAGTAGTTCAAAATAATGGTAAACAGTGTAAAATCACTGTCCTATAATTTGAATGGCCACAGCCTTGAAGCGAAGGTCATCTGGAATGAGGCCCCTCATTAACTTAGAGGATCATGCAACCAGGCGATACTGTGAAAGTAGAATTAGGAATTAAATGGGTAGAGTCCAGTGACTCCTTTGGGCAAGATGTTTTTCCGTCTCTACCTTAACTTCCCCCCCCCTTACTCATGTATTGGGAGAAAAGACATTGGGGAGAATGAAAAAAATGTATAACAAACAGTAGGATGTACAAATTCATGCACCTGCTAAATGATCTTTTTTTTTTAATTTAAAAAAAATCAACTAATTCTCGGATTTTGATTAAAATCTTTGGTATTTAAAGCAATAAGAGTTTGAGATTTGTTTCAAAAGATTTTTTTCAAACTCTAAAGATATTTTTTGTATTGTTTTATCATTTCTTTCTTTAGTTATTAAATTATAGTTTATTATAGAAATGCATTGTTAATGAGTTTATTATAGAAATGCATTGTAAATGAGGTTACTATAGAAATGCATTGTTAATGAGTTTATTATAGAAATGCATTGTAAATGAGTTTATTATAGAAATGCATTGTTAATGAGTTTATTATAGAAATGCATTGTTAATGACTTTATTATAGAAATGCATTGTTAATGAGTTTATTATAGAAATGCATTGTTAATGAGGTTACTCTAGAAATGCATTGTTAATGAGGTTACTATAGAAATGCATTGTTAATGAGTTTATTATAGAAATGCATTGTAAATGAGTTTATTAGAGAAATGCATTGTAAATGAGTTTATTAGAGAAATGCATTGTTAATGGGGTTACTATAGAAATGCAATATCAAACAGTTTAATATAGAAATGCATAACGATTAAATTTTTATAAAAATGCGTAGCCAATAAGTTACGTAGAAATGCATTGTAAATGAGTTTTTTCTTATAGAAATGCATTATAAATGATTTTATTATAGAAATGCCTCGTCAATTAGTTTAATGTAGAAATGCATAGCAATTGAATTTATTATAAAAATGCTTTGCAAATAAGTTCATTACAGAAATTCATTGTAAACAGGCTTATTATAGAAATTATAGATTTATTATAGAAATGCATCGCTAATGAGTTTATTATAGAAATACTTTGCAAAGGGGTTTATTATAGAAGTGCATTGTTAATGAGGTTACTATAGAAATGCATTGTCAATTAGTTGAAGAAATGCATAGAAAATTGTAGAAATACATGGCAAATGAGTTTATTATAGAAATGTATAGTAAATGATTTTATAATAGAAATGCGTTGTAAATGACTTTTTTCTTATAGAAATGCATTGTAAATGATTTTATTATAGAAATGCATTGTAAATGACTGTTTTCTTATAGAAATGCATTGTAAATGATTTTATTATAGAAATGCATTGTAAATGACTGTTTTCTTATAGAAATGCGTTGTAAATGACTTTTTTCTTATAGAAATGCATTGTAAATGATTTTATTATAGAAATGCATTGTAAATGACTGTTTTCTTATAGAAATGCATTGTAAATGATTTTATTATAGAAATGCATTGTAAATGACTTTTTTCTTAAAGAAATGCATTGTAAATGATTTTCTTATAGAAATGCATCGTAAATGATTTTATTATAGAAATGCATTGTAAATGACTTTTTTTTATAGAAATGCATTGTAAATGACTTTTTGCTTATAGAAATGCATTGTAAATGATTTTATTATAGAAATGCATCGTAAATGACTTTTTTTCTTATAGATATAGAATTGTCCACATCCTTTGAAAATAACTTTTGCACATCTATAATTCTGTATTGTCATAGCTGCACACCTTTCTGTATTTGCATATGTTCTTAACTGAATGCGTGTGTAGATGGCCACGTGCCTCTTACCAATTCTGCTTTCTGTCCAAGCATTTTGGAATCATTCGCAGAACAAGAACGGAAATCCATTAGAAATCGCAATCTAGCTGCCATTCTTCAAATGCATGTCTATCTTTTCTTCCCCTCAGCCTTGTAACTCCATCCAGATAATTCTATCGATGCCAAAATGTAATGCATTTCATTTGAAAAGGATCCAACCATCATTCACCCAAAACTATTCACTGTTTAAAGAGCCGATTCCAGAAAAGGCAGTTTTGTAGAATTGGTACAGATATAAATTTATTTCGGCATTTTAATAAAAATCAGACTGAGGAGGCAAAGAAATGCTGAAATAAATTCATATCTCTACCAAGGTATACATTTATTCATATGAGAAATAAATACACAAGCGATGTGTTTTAATATGGCTTTTTTTTTTAGCCGACAATTTTTGGGAGAATATGTGCTTAATTGAAGTCGTACCAAATTTTGAAAGTTAATTAATTAATAATTAATTAATTAGGCGGGCATACCTATTCAAATGTAAGGCTAAACAAATCGAGAAAAATCAATCTCTGTATGTACATTTCGGCCTATTAGGCCTCATCAGCAGAGCTATAGATAGGAAGACCGCCTTGTGCGTGATTCGAACCCTGACTGTCAAGCTGAGAGGCGAGGAGCGTAACCCCTATACAACCGGACTTTCTTAGATTTTTCGTTTTGTTTAGAAGTAGGTTTTTATTCCTCTTATAGTGACTTTTTCTACACGACAGTATGAGAAGTAAATACACAAGCGATGTGTTGTGATATGGTTTTTTAGCCGACAATTTTTGGGAGAATATGTGCTTAATTGAAGTCATATCTAATTTTGAAAGTTAATTAATTAATAATTTATTCACACACACACACACACACACACACACACACACACACACACACATATATATATATATATATATATATATATATATATATATATAGGATATGAAGACACACAATATGCTGTTAAAGTGAAAATATTTTATATCATATTCATAGCTAATATTGAACAATATTTCGATTTACAAAAATCATCTTCAGAGCTTATTTTTAATCCGGACTCATCGAGAGAGAAGCTGAAAAAATACTTATACCATTGGATTAATTTACTTTCTCTTAACTTATTTATATATATATATATATATATATATATATATATATATATATAATAATAAATAAATATATAAATGTTTTACATATCTATTTATTAGGTGACAAAGGAACATTCACAACCATATTGGTTTCATGCGATGCAATCATCAGGTGAAGATGTTTCAAATGTAAGGAAAATCGAAAAAAATTCAAAAAAATTCAGAAAATTCAGTAGACATGGGATGTGTATAATTGGATAAAATGATGTGCGTATGTATGTGATGGTAATTTGAATGTATGAGAGTGTTTATGGACAGCATAAAGGTTGCGTACGCGGGGTAACTGGTCACACACATAATACGTTGTTCTGTGAATGTGTAGTAAACGCCATTCCAGCAAAAGCTGAAACAGTGACCATCTCACACTATATACATATATATATATATATATATATATGTGTGTGTGTGTGTGTGTATGTGTGTGTGTGTGTGTGTGTGTGTGTGTGTGTGTGTGTAGTATAGTGAGAAATTTGAAAAAAAGCACAGATTTAAATAAAATGAGTGGTAAGTTTATTAGCCGACGCTGCAGTGTTTCAATCCGTTAAGTAGATCTTCTTCGGGGCATTTGTTGATATAAGGGAAAGTAATAAAAAAAATTATCACAGAATAACGAGAAAAACTGCGATGGGCCTTGTTTATCAATCTGTTCAAAACTTGAAGTTTGACGAATGAACGTTGGAAAGGTGGACTGTTTGAAATAGGACGTCAAATATTCTTCTTTTATGGTGTGAGTATGAGTGTGTGTGTGTGTGTGTGTGGATGTGTGTGTGTGTGTTTATCGAAAAATGACATTGAGCATTTTTAGGTGTGTGTGTGTGTGTGTGAGAGAGAGAGAGAGAGAGAGAGAGAGAGAGAGAGCGTGAATGCATATTCATTAAGAAGAATGTTTGTTTCAAGTAAGTGGCGAGAAAATATTCTTTTAACTTTTGAGTTGCTGTGTGAGGGGTTTGTAAGTAAGGGGATGTTAGGAGGAAAGATATCTGCATATATATATATATATATATATATATATATATATATATATATATATATATATAAAATGTTGTTCTGGTTCCAACGGGAGAAAATTCAATATTTTATAAAAAAAGAAGGTCCGCAAAATGTATTATGTTTTCAGAAAAATTTGTATTTATTCTTTTTATCTTATATATGCGACACGTGTTTCTGATTTGTTGTCTTCTTCAGGCATTGAATTATTATTTTGGCAGAATATGTCCGATATTTGATAGGTTGTGTGTGTTTTCTGCAACTTTTTTATTATAATATATATATATATATATATATATATATATATATATATATATATACGTTTTTGTTTTAAATAAGTGAAGAGAAAAAAGGGGTGAGTGCTTGGGGGGGTAAAAAAATATATATATATGTAGTAAAGTAAAAAAATATATATGTGTAGTATAGTGAGAAATTTGGAAAAAAACACAGGTTTAAAAAATTAGTGGTAAGTTTATTAGCCGACGCTGCAGTGTTTCGATCTGTTGAGTAGATCTTCTTCAGAGTTTTTGTTGATATAAGGAAGAGTAAAAAAAATGTTATTACTGAATAATGAGGAAGACTGTAATAGTCATTGTTTATCAATCTGTTCAAAATTTAAATTTGAAGAAGAAACGCGGGAAAGGTAGACGGTTGGAAATATATATATATATATATATATATATATATATATATATATATATATATGTGTGTGTGTGTGTGTGTGTGTGTGTGTGTGTGTCTATTTATAGAATATATAAAACACACTGAGATTAAATGGATAACACACCCATGTGCACATATCCTCGGACTCAACGAAGACATGGGATTCCTCAAACCATACAAATATTTCTACAACACCACCACCATCACGACCCCAGCGGAAACCACAAGAACTGACCATGACGAACAGTCGAGACAAAACAAACAACTTGAAACAGACTAATTAACAGACCGCCAAAAAACACCCACACAAGAAGAGAAAAAAGAAACAAAGTCACGAACAGCGACCGCCCACACACCACTCAACAGATAATACGACTACTATAAAAGCAGCCAGGTCCGGCCAGTCAAAATAATGTTCAGTTGAAGAGAAGCAACTGCTCTCAAAAAATTAAATGAAATAAAACAAAAATTAACTCTTTAAAACCGAGTTTCTGATATTCCATTCCTAATGCTTCACACTAAAGCTCAAACAATATGTATACTATAAATAAATAAATAATATATAATATATATATATATATATATATATAATATATATATATATATGAGGTTAAGTAAACAAAAAATGTGTTTATTTTTTATATGGCTTTAAGCCGACAATTTTTTGGAGGATATGTGCTTAATTGAAGTCATACCTAATTTTGAAAATTAATTAGTTAATAATTAATGAATTTAGGCAGGCATATATGTTCAAATGTAAGGCTAAACAGATCGAGAAAATGTCAATCCCTGAATGGGTCAAAATGTACATTCAGGGATTGACATTTTCTCGATTTGTTTAGCCTTACATTTGAACATATATGCCCGCCTAAATTCATTAATCATTAACTAATTTATTTTCAAAATTAGGTATGACTTCAATTAAGCACATATCCTCCAAAAAAAAAAAAAATATATATATATATATATATATATATATATAATATATAAACACACATATATCAACTAGAAGCATACGTGGATTCCTCAACAACATATATATATATATATATATATATATATATATATATATATATATATATATATTTAAATGGGAGAAATTACTTATATGGGAGTTCAAAGCGAGCACAAACATGTTGGGCATGCAAAATAAGGAAATCAGGGGGGAGTGTTGCTGACTTCAGAGATTGAACTTGCAACCTCCTAATTGTGAGTCGTGGCTCGAAGTCAAACTACTCACCCACATTGGCGCGTATGTAAATTTCTACATTGCAATCCACAGCGCTGGTTGTGATTGGCCCGGATGTGGGGTCTTGGTCTGGGCAGTTAATTAGCATTTAAGGCTTGTGTTCCTACGCTGAGGGGCAGTTGTGTTTGATCTTCCTAACGAGAACACAGACGTGCATTGGACACGAAATAAGTAAATTTTGGCAGATTTATCAAAGACTGCTGTAATATTGTAGCAGGCAGAGAGAGAGAGAGAGAGAGAGAGAGAGAGAGAGAGAGAGAGAGAGAGAGAGACGCGTGGGCTAGTGGTTAGAGTCGTGGAAAATGGACTGGTCGATTCGAGTTCAATTCCTAGACGAAGCTGTTGGCATTTCACATAGCGCTAATACCCTTGGGAAAGGTACGAATCCATATATTCTCCCTCCAGCTATGGGTTAAATATTAGGGAAGACTGTGCCCTTCAGCCTTGGGTAGGTAACCAGTCTAGGAGAGGGATAACTCTGAATTCAAAATTCCTGAGGTCGGTCGTTGATTGGGTTTGTGGCAACCCTTGATGCACCAATTCTTTCCTATCGACTGTACCAAAAAGTGTGGATGGTCCAACACAAGCCTTCACCACTATAAACAAAACACTGTGTGGATGTTCATTGTGTGTATGAACCCTCATGTGTCGAAAATCGACGGGAAAATCCATTATATTATATATATAGAGAGAGAGAGAAAGAGAGAGATTTTTGGTACAGGAGAATTTATATAACACTAAAAGTGGAAGAATCATATGTAATTAGGGAGATAATATGGAATAAAATATAAAATAAAGGGAGATACACGAAGGCCTTTTCGACAGGTACTTTTCAAGTATATACACCGGCGATGAATAAAAGTCAGATTGTATAAGAAATTCATAAGAACGAATGGGGGTGAGCCAGAGGGGGGACAAATAAAAAAGGGGGAAGAAAAGGGGGGTATGTATGAACCCTAGGTTGAAACAGGGTTAGAAGTGTCTCCCAATCAATAGAGAGAGTGTTTTGAAGTTTGTTTGCACAGAGTAGGTCGAAAAAAAGAAATATAAACAGCTTTGAGTATGATATATATATATATATATACATATATATATATATATATATATATATATATATATATATTTAGTAAATGAAGAAAAACTCTAAACTTGCTTCATTACAATAATTTATTTCAATCAATAAATTATTGTAATGAAGCAAGTTTAGAGTTTTTCTTCATTTACTAAATATCTTGCTCTGTCCTTCTACTCACTGGTATTAGGCACATTGAGCTCTCCTTATGGTCTACCTGCATCAGCTTGGTTAAACCACACATGTAAAGACCCTAACTACGGAAAAAAACTATATATATATATATATATATATATATATATATATATATAGGGTTATCCACAGACACGTGTTTCGACTTATCAAGTCTCTTCAGTAAGGCTAGACATTTTGTAAGCTACCTACAGCCGGAATTGAAATCCAGTCGGTTGGGTGTCAGTCCGGCACCTTAACCATTATATATATGGGGGGGGGGCAATTTCAGGTAAAATTCTCCAGAAGAAAGTAAAATTGTCCCCCACCCTCTTCAATTTTTCTGAAATTTTGTACAGGTGTGGACTGTGTTAAAGTTAGACATTCCCAAAATTTGAGCTTTTAATTCTAAAAATTGGCGGAGTTATGTCGATTTTGAGCTCTCCAAATTTGAGGGGTGTCGCAAAAAATGGCGACATTTTTGGAATGGGAAACATGTTTTGGGGATTGTCTAACTTTAACATAGTCCACATCTGTACAAAATTTCAGAAAAATTGAAGGGGATGGATGGCATGATAAAATTGACTGGATGATTTGACATGGAATTACCCATATATAGTCCATATAGTTTTTATAATATTGCACTTTATCCTACTCACACCTACCATATTCAGCAAACTAGTTAACTGAAATAGATATATAACTCAAGTATGCTTATTACATATGCATTGTATCAACTATTTTCCTTTCTGTTTCACCTGTATTATATCAGTATAAGAGGTAATATGGAAATCCAATCTCACAGACAAGTTAAAGAGACAATTCTTCCAGGCCGTTGTCGTATCAGTGCTGCTGTATGGCTGCACCACCTGGACCCTAACGAAGCGACTAGGGAATAAACTAGATGAGAGCTGCACAAGAATGCTGCGGGTGATCCTGAACAAGACATGGAAACAACACCCTACGAGAAAACAGCTGTACGGCCACCTCCCACATATCACCCAAACCATCCGAGTAAGACGGACAAGACAACGCGGTACACTGCTGGAGAAGCAAGGACGAACTCATAAGCGACGTCCTCCTGTGGAAGCCAGCACATGGGCATGCCAGTGTGGGCCGACCAGCAAAGATGTACATTGATCAGCTCTGTGCGGATGCAGGATGCTGCACAGAGGACCTCCCGAGAATGATGAGCGCGATAGGGACGGATGGAGAGGATTGTCATGGATATCCGTGCCAACAGCGCGACATGATGATGATGATGATGATGATGATGATGATAGGTAATATAATTAAAATAAACGTAATAAGATGAACAATAAAATAAACCATCAAACTAATAGGGGCAGATAACCCAATTTCTGATATTCTCCTAACTGATGGAGAAACATGCAATGTTTGTTCATTGCATGTTTCTCCATCAGTTAGGAGAATATCAGAAAGTGTGTTATCTGCCCCTATTAGTTCCTGGAATCAGACGCCAAGGGCAGACCCCTAAAATTCCACAGAACAGGCCCGACAGGCAAAGGGAACACAACTAGCTGGCACTGGGGAACAACATTTCAAATAACGACCGAATATGGTCAACAAACACTGTCTTGGCACCTAAAGGGTAAGACCAGACGAACTAAAGGAACAACCACAGAACCAACTGCAGAGACAACACGACACGAGTTAAGTTTCTTAAACATCTACATACCTAATATCTCCGCCGAGCGCACATCTCTGGCAACCATTTACGAACTCTTACCCTTTAACAAACTCTCGCATACACTTCAAACACATGTTGTATCTCTTACATACATTTAAACACCATTTGTATACTAACACATTTAACATCGCACCAATAAACTATTAACCTAATTACATACTCTATAATTGCCTTGTCTCCTTTCCTTTGCGACAGAATTAATATTCCCCCCAGTATTTCTGTTATTATCCCCAAGTTATGTACAGGGTGTTCCGAAAGTCTTGTCACCCTTACATATTGTTTTAACTTTCATTTTTTTTTTTTTTTTTTTTTTTTTGGCGTCTTAACTTTTATTAGTTTATTTACTGCTAAACTCAAAAGCAAACATCATCTTCCCATGATCACCTGAAATAAACAAACTCTCTTGTTCTTATAATAATAGGGGGGGCAGAGATAGAACCCCGATTCAGCAGAACAGACAAGCACCTGTCAGAGGCACACGTGGAATTCGTCAGGCAGACAACACTAGTAGCGACTAAAGAACAACCACAGAACCAATTGCTGAGACTATACGACCCGAGCTAAGTTTCTTTGTCCTATACATACATAATATTTCCGCCGAGCGAATTTCTCTGGCAACCTTTTACAAACTCTTTGAACACTTTAAACACAAGTTGTATCTCTTACAGACATTTAAACACCATTTGTATACTAACACATTAAATACTACAAGCAATAAACTATTAACCTAATCATATACTCTATAATTGCCTTGTCTCCTTTCCTTTACGACAGAGATATTAGTTCACCCCAATATTTCTCTTAAATATAATGGAATCTAATCAAGAAACTGATAATATTCTTGAAACTCACCTGGCAGGTATCTATTTTTGCATTATGTCTTTATCAATATTTTTCTTCTTCTTTGTTGAACTTTGTTGCATCTTAAGTAGAAGATCAAGATTCTTCTTCACGCTTGGAGCAAACCAATGGCACATGACGTAAAAAAAAGGCTTTTTTATTATTTTACTGATTTGAAAAATAAAGAAGAAAACATTACCTTTAATAAATTATGTAAAGTAAAGTAAAGTCGAGGGGCGGCCTAAAGTTGGTATCAGAAAGTCAGCGAGGGAGTCTATCCCCTTTTCACTAGCACTAGATCAAGGAGATTGTTTTTGGCATCTGATGTGGAGCGCCACACCTACCATCAGCTCCTTACTTTACCGCACAGATCCCTGTGCTACTCATACGCCGAGTTGGCGAGGACCGGAATCGAACTAGGAACCTTGTGGTTTCTAGCCGAACGCTCTACCGACTGAGCTAACCCGGCCGTAAATACCTTGGTACCCCCTCACTATAATCTGATTGGACAGTGTCATGTATAAATAGTCGACACAGTGTTGGTACAGGCACCTCTACCTATACCTAGTGTGTTTCGGCCACTGGACAGGTTGAGTTGGTTAATAGCGTCGATCCCAGGGGACCGTCCCCCCAGGCGATACCTGCTCCCTCGATTTAAAAGGGCAGGGCTGGGTTTATTGGGGGGGGGGAATGCTGACGGGATCGACGCAATTTTTCTACCTACCACCCATGAGTCTCGGCTTGTGGGTGGGCCCACGTAAAAAGGCCGTGCCATATCGTGTGAAAGTGGGACACATGTAAATACCCCTATACCTATACCTATACCTAAGCCTACAACCTAAGCTTACTCGCCAGACTACACCACGACAGCTCGGAAGACGTATTGCTATTCGACATACCAATTACTACTGCGATAATATACCAAATACCAACTTCAGTATATATCCTTTAACCCGGATATATCAATAAATTTATTTTTTTCACTTTCTTCATATCGCTTCTTATAAACAAAAATACTATTTATAAATTGTTAATTTACAATTATCTTCTTAAAACCATTGATATTCATTTATTTATTGACTTGCAGGACCTGTGGATATAACACAGTATGATAATTTGATTATTACAACATTTGATACGTTTACTTAAGAGCTATTGCCAAATAGTTCAATATGTAAAAAAAATGCTGTAGTTTAATGTAAGGCATTTTCCAGTTCAATATTATTTCATCCCATCAGCCTATTTCTCAGTCCATGAATTTCCAGAAGGTTTGTAAAATATGAGGAGTAATGAACCTTGCAGGCAGAGTGATATTTTTGTTGCCAACGGTACACACACTGAGTAACAGTTTTTGTCATTTTGTTGTAGCTTAATGTAAGGTATTTTCCAATTCAATGTTATTCATCATTAGGAGAGCCCACTGTGGTTTAGTGTTGTATACCCTTCTCGTTACTTACTTCTTACTTCTTCTTCTTCTTCTTTTCTTCTATTCTATCTTAGGTTCTTCTTCTGGCGTCTTTTCTGTCTTGCATCTTCTTCTACCGTCTGGACTTCTCTTGGGGACTTCGTGTCTTGTCTTCCATTGGGGATTTCTCTTTATCAGAAGCCCTGTGTCATTGGTAGTTTTTAGGTAATAACACAAGACTTTGATTTACTTGGATCACATTTTATTTTGAAATCCCCACCAGACTACCTGCACAGATCGAGTCGGAGCGTGTATAACACAACTCACCACCGTCGTGGTTTCTCGCCGACTGACTAAAATCTATTTCTAATCTAAACCGGAAGAGGGTCTCCTCCACCGATTCTCACGGTATCCACGGGAAAGGATCAGGACTGAGGTCAAGCCTTGTCATTCAATCCTTCAAGGCCGCCGGCTGAACTTATAACCGCTATTTTGATTTCTACATTACTGTACATAAATATTAAGAATCTAATAATTATGTAACATTAGAATTGTGCAATGGTTGTTTTGCAAAACATCAGAATGTTACCAACGGATAAGGAACATTTTCTTTAATATTTTCTCATTTTTCGTTTTCATTTTGAAAAATATGAACTCAGCTTAGACATCCAACTTATCCAATTGTCCTGATGATGGTGTTTATAAAAAAACGAAACTTTTTAACATTGACTAATGACTAACTTTCCATCTACAAATAAATTTCTTATTCATATTTCAAAATATCATAATATGAAGGGAATGCTTTATTTTTTTCATATGTTGTTAAACACCAACCAAACCAACCAACCAACCAACCAAGTGCCTCCTATGACTGTAAAGTCTGATGTTTGAAAAACATTCTTGACCACAGATTTCGCATTTGAAGGCTGTCCCTGAAGATGTTGATGTGCCGGTGCTTTGTTGCTGCTGCTTTCTTCTAGACCTCTTAGCTTCATGGTGTTGCGTCAGGGAGACTTCTGACATGAACAGTCCTCTACTGAGATTCTGCCACCACCGAGGGTGGTCCTGAGCCAAATTTTCCCAGCTGGAAGGGGCAATGCCAAGGCATCTGAGGTCATTCTTGCAGACATCCTTGAATCGCAGCTGGGGGTGACCAATCTGTCTTTTACCAGATGTAAGCTCTGTATAAAGAATGTCTTTCAGGGTTCGTCCATCATTCATCCGATGTATATGACCCAGAAATCGGAGACGACGTTGCCTCAGAAGAGTGTACAAGCTGGGGAGTTGAGCTCTCTCTAGAACTGCTGTGTTAGTGATCCTGTCCCTCCAGGTGATACCCAGTATACGTCTAAGGCAGCGAGGGTAGAATCTATTTAGCCGCCGTTCTTGGTGGGAGTATAAGGTCCATGTTTCACTTCCATACATGAGGGTGCTGATAACACATGCCCTATACACTTGTACCTTTGTACGGATAGTGAGCTGGCTGTGGTCCCACACTCTTGCATGATAATAATACCAATATTAATTTATAGATTTCAATTCTAAATGTGTTTAAAAATCTAAATGAGTTTTTTTTTAAATTTCAATATCCATTGTGAATGAATAAAACAAAATATTTTCAGCATAAAATAACCCAACAAGGGTTGCCATGCCGTAAAGTCAACCAACCAGCAATTGGACAATTTGAACGGTCTTATTTTTAACCAGAGGGTATTGCAAGATAACACCAGTATTAATATATAGATTTCAATTAGTTAGAAATTGAGACTGAATAGCCTCTAATCCATTGCTGTTACCACTTAGCTATATCTGAGGCCTCTACTTATTATGAGCTGAAGCAAGAGACTTTACACCAGATAATCAGGATTTACATTGTTGCATTTATTCTTGGATGATTTGGACAGTCTCATTTTGGTTATTTCCTAGTTGAGTAACATGAGTTGCCCAGAAAAAACAGAACCCAAATTATTTATTTATTTATTTTCCCATTAAACTAACCCTGAACTCCAACCCTAACCCTAACCCTAGCCCTAAACCCTAACCCTAACCCTTGTTGGACTTAAAGTTTTTAAAAATTGAAATTAAAATTAAAAGTTTTATTACAAAATTTGTGGGTTCTGTTTTTTCTGGGTCATCCTGTAATATCATGTTACTCAACTAGGAAATAACCCTCATTTTTAACTAGAGGGTGTTGCAAGATAATAACACCAAAACAAATGGACACTACGCCATCGTCTTAAATAGACGGAAGGTTGCCAACAAAATTAATATATTAGTTAGAAATTGAGACTAAATAGCCTCTAGTCCATTGCTGTTACCACTTAGCTATATCTAAGGCCTCTACTTATTATGAGCTGAAGCAAGAGACTTTACACCAGATAATCAGGATTTACATTGTTGCATTTCATCTTGGATGATTTAGACAGTCTCATTTTTAACCAGAGGGTGTTGCAAGATAATAACACCAGTATTAATATATAGATTCAATTAGTTATAAATTGAGACTAAATAGCCTCTAGTCCATTTCTATTACCACTTACCTATATCCGCTTATTATTCTAATTGTTTGAGAAGAGCTGAAGCAAGAGACTTTGCAAACCCCCTCAAGGTTTTTCAATTCAATATTCTAACAAATGAATTATCTGTATTTCAATTCCAATTTCTTTTTTTTTTTCTTTTTTTTTTTCATAAGCTCACGAGGAAAATTTTTATTGAAGAAGCGAAGTATACGCCAGAAAGACATTCTATTAAAACTTGTAACTAGTTGAAATGATAGTCACAAATAATTTGAATCACAAGACATTTTTAATTGGCAAGAATTCTTCTTCAGTTTATTTTTTTTATCTTAAAAGAATGTCTAATAACTGACAACAACAGTGTTGCATATGGCACTGAATTGGTCGACTTTTATGCTGAGACAGTTTCATTTTAATTTTGGTTTGTATAATTTTATGGCCATCAACCTTGGTGGGTCATTTAATGCCAACAAAGTTGTGAAATAAATTCATTCTTAATGGAGATCCTTGGTAAATAATTCTTTGGTTGTTCCTTGGTGCTCCTCAGTATTGCAAGTCCTTCATCAATGATTACGTCTCTCAGTATGAGTGATTACGTAATTAACCAGCTAAGCATTCGGCTGTTGATTAGCTGAGGTATAAACCATGGGACCTCGCTTAGTCTATAAATTTAAGTGGTTATTGTAGCACACCTTATATACAGAAATAATCCAACAAATTTCTAATAACTGACAACAACAACATATTACACTGAACTGATCGACTTTTATGCTGAGACAGTTTCATTTTAATTTTGGTTTGTTTTGTTTTATGGCATATCAACCATGGTGGGTCATTTAATGCCAACAAAATCCTGAAATAAATTCATTCTTAATGGATACTCATTCTTTTTTTATAAACACATTTTTCTATTTAACCCATAGATGGGACCCTAACAGGTATTACCACTCCGGGTCAGAGTGGATCAGGTAGTAATGGTGATGAAGGGGTGCTCCACATTCTGCAGACCTCCAGAACTGGAACCTCACCATCAGATAGAGTTTAACGTCATTCCCAGGACATGAAGACCCTCAGTCACCGCCTTCTAGCCACATATATGATAAAAAGGGAAGCGCGTGGTGTAATGGTTGAAGTCATGGGAAATGGACTCGTCGCCCCGAGTTCAAATCCTGGACGTGGTAATTGCATTTCATTTAGCGCTAATACCCTTGGGAAAGGTATGAATCCTACTCTCACTCCAGCTATGGGTAAATAGTAGGCAGACTGGGCTCTTTAACCTTGGTTAGGCAACCGATCTAGGAAAAGGAAAACTCTGAATTCAAACCTGCTGAACTCCGCTTAAGAAATTGACCTTGTGTCGCATCCTGCTCGTGCGGGGGGGGGGGGTAAAATATATATGTGATAAAAAGGGTTAGGGCTTGCCATTCTAATTTTGAATTTTGTTTGTCAAATATTTATAAGTCTTCAATTCCCTAATAGCCCTACCCCCCCCTATCTCCCACCCAAATTTTTTTTTGACAGAATAACAACAACATCATTTCATATTGCACTGAACTGGTCGACTTTTAAGCTGAGACAGTTTCATTTTTATTTTGAATTTTGTTTGTCAAATATTTGCAAGTTTTTCATAAGCCAAATTCCCTAATTGACCCAATCACCCTCCCCCGTCTCCCCCCCTCCAAAAAAAAATTGACCCACAATATATTCACGATCAATATTCAATTAGCCTTATTGTATAGAGCCAACATTTTTTCCGATATTATCGTCTCAGCATTTTTTTCTTCATAAAGATTATGAAAAACAAAAAAAAAATTACAAATTGGGTCGATATATATGATATCATTCCTATTTTTTATATACATATATGTAAATAAGTATGAGCGTCGTTTTAATGGTTACAATCGTAGGAAATGGACACGACAATACGAGTTCAAATCCTGGATGAGGCTGTTTTCATTTAATGTAGCACTAATAACCTTGGGAAAGGCGTTAATCCAACTATTCCTCCAGCTATGGGTAAATAGTGGTAGGCAGACTGGGATCTTTAACCTTGGTTAGACAATCAGTCTAGGAGAAGGAAAACTCTGAATTCAAACCTGTTAGACTCAGCTTGGGGTGGTCACTACTAGAATAGGCGAAGTCCTAATTAGTAATCTATTTCACTGGATTCTTTAACATTGGTTAGGCAACCAGTCTAGGAGAAGGAAAACTCTTAATTCAAACCTGTTAAACTCCACTTGGGGTGGTCACTACTAGAATATGCGAAGTCCTAATTAGTGATCTATTTCACTGGGCTCTTTAACATTGGTTAGGCAACCAGTCTAGGAGAAGGAAAACTCTGAATTCAAATCTGTTAAACTCCGCTTGGGGTGGTCACTACTAGAATAGGCTAAGTCCTAATTAGTGATCTATTTCACTGGACTCTTTAACATTGGTTTAGGCAACCAGTCTAGGAGAAGGAAAACTCTGAATTCAAACCTGCTAAACTCCGCTTGGGTGGTCACTACTAGAATAGGCGAAGTCCTAATTAGTGATCTATTTCACTGGACTCTTTAACATTGGTTAGGCAACCAGTCTAGAAGAAGGAAAACTCTGAATTCAAACCTGTTAAACTCCGCTTGGGGTGGTCACTACTAGAATAGGCGAAGTCCTAATTAGTAATCTATTTCACTGGACTCTTTAACATTGGTTAGGCAACCAGTCTAGGAGAAGGAAAACTGTGAATTCAAACCTGTTAAACTCCACTTGGGGTGGTCACTACTAGAATAGGCGAAGTCCTAATAAGTAATCTATTTCACTGGACTCTTAACATTGGTTAGGCAACCAGTCTAGGAGAAGGAAAACTCTGAATTCAAACCTGCTAAACTCCGCTTGGGGTGGTCACTACTAGAATAGGCGAAGTCCTAATTAGTAATCTATTTCACTGGACTCTTTAACATTGGTTAGGTAACCAGTCTAGGAGAAGGAAAACTCTGAATTCAAACCTGTTAAACTCCGCTTTGGTGGTCATTACTAGAATAGGCGAAGTCCTAATTAGTAATCTATTTCACTGGACTCTTTAACATTGGTTAGGCAACCAGTCTAGGAGAAGGAAAACTGTGAATTCAAACCTGTTAAACTCTGCTTGGGGTGGTCACTACTAGAATAGGCGAAGTCCTAATTAGTAATCTATTTCACTGGACTCTTTAACATTGGTTAGGCAACCAGTCTAGGAGAAGTAAAACTCTGAATTCAAACCTGTTAAACTCTGCTTGGGGTGGTCACTACTAGAATAGGCGAAGTCCTAATTAGTAATCTATTTCACTGGACTCTTTAACATTGGTTAGGCAACCAGTCTAGGAGAAGGAAAACTCTAAATTCAAACCTGTTAAAGTTTGCATTTTTTCTTTATGAAGATAATGAAAACAAAAACAAAAAATTAAAAATTGGGCCGATGTATATGATATATCATTTCTATTTTTTATATACACATATGATATTTTGGCAAAATTGAAGGACAGAGTTGTGGACGAGCGGATTCCCAGCCTCCACAAACAAAGCGGGTCAGAATATATTTGGCCTGTGCGAAGGGGAGGAGTGTGGCGAATGGCCACGGATGTTTGAACTCGCTACCTCCTCGTAGCTGAAATGCTGTTGGCAGAAACCCAGATGAGGTATGTCGGAATTTTGCATAAGGGTAGCTGAACGAGCATAAATAAAACGGACAGTCGCTGACACTGGAATGAGGAAGAAAGCAAATGTTTGGACAAGTGAAATCTGCCGACTGCTGTATTTGGGGTGTCAGGAAGTGAGAATAACGTGCTCAGTTGGTAAAGACTGTGCTGACGGCGAAAGGAATTTACATTTCGTTTGCTAGAGGGACTTGCAAAAGATTAATATTATCTTAAATTTTTAGACCATTCTAAAGATAAACTTTGCATTTTTTCTTTGTGAATATAATGAAAACAAGGAAGTAGGAAGCGCGTGGTGTAATGGTTAAAGTCATGGGAAATGGACTCGTCGCCCCGAGTTCAAAACCTGAATGTGGTAATTGCATTTCACTTTGTGCTAATACCTTTGGGAAAGGTTTGAATCCTACTCTCCCTCCAGTTATGGGTAAATAGTAGGGCTAGGTAACCAGTCTAGAAGAAGGAAAACTCTGAATTCAGACCTGTTGAACTCCGCTTAAGAAATTGACCTTGTGTCACATCCTGTTCATGCGGAGGGGTTTGGTGGTTATATAAATATAATGAATACAAAATAAAAATTTAAAATTTGGCCGATGTATATATCATTTCTATTTTTTATATACATAAATGTAAGTAAGTATACGCGTGGTGTAATGGTTACCGTCATAGGAAATGGTTACGGCAAGACGAGTTCAAATCCTGGATGAGGCTGTTTGCATTTAATGTTAAGTTTTTGTGGGCCATCCTTTGGCCTTCAAGTAAAAGTGCTTGTCTAGTGGTATTGGATCTTTGGTAAAGAGTCCTCCAATAATAAATCCTTTGGTAATTCTCTTAAGTAAAGAATCCTAAGTTCCTCCGTCAATGGTCGCAAGTATACTATGAAAGAATCAGTGTTTAAGTAATGTATCAGCTACGCAGTATGGTCAGTGGTTGGCTAAGGAATAGACCACATAACTTTGCCTAGTCTGTAAATCCTGGTGGGGAATTAGAGCACACCTTATATCCAAAATAATCCCAACAAATATAGTACTAATACCCTAATACATTTGTTAATCTCTGTTGGATTGAATTAGTAAACCTTTTCCCCTCTCCTTGATACATGTATGTCCTCTCATTATTTCTCTGTTAACTCTGATACTCAAGTCACAACAATATAATATATATATATATATATATATATATATATATATATATATATATATATATATTGCTTGAAGGCAATTATAAATGCATGTATCGCATAAAATTCGATAAATAGAAAAATAATCTTGACAAGTAAATCCCGCAAAGGATGGCTCGCTATGCAGAACACCGTACAGACTGTTTCGACTTTATTAAGTCTCTTCAGCGATGTATACTAATGACTCCCCTCCGACAGGAATCGAACCGGGACTTCACAGGCATAGTCAGAGACCATATCCGTTCGGCCGCCGTACATAGCGAACAATCCCTGCGAAATTAACCTTGTCAATGATACTATTACACGCCCCTGCCATAGTAGGTAAGTGGACGTTTATTTAGTAAACAAACCCGACCGTAAGCTCTTCGGCGAAGTGAATAAGATTTTTGGATGTTTGTTTTTATAGAAGCATTGTTGAATAAATTATTATTTATATTTTTGCTTGAAGGCAATTATAAATATATACCGAAATATTGAACTCGAATCGACGAGTCCATTTACCACGACTCTAACCACTAGCAGATGCGCCTCCATGTATATATATATATATATATATATATATATATATATATATATATATATATATGTGTGTGTGTGTGTGTGTGTGTGTAAAAGATTATAGGTCTATTATAATGAAAGGAAAATAAATATCTTATAATAAAAATAATAAACTCCTCAAAATTGTTTGAATTTTGTTTTATTAAATTTCGTATATAAGATGCGTGACACGTGTTTCTGCTGTTGAAATTCGTTTATGCATGTATTTGTCCTGTTAGTTAATTTTTGTCTGTGTGTATACATATGTATGTAATGCTGAAACCTCTGAATAGAACTCAATACAATTATGAAGTGAAACAAACACACACACATATATATATATATATTTATATATATAAAGTTAAACCTAATGAGTCAGATATACCTACTAAAAGTTACGCTTAGTGCTCTTCAAAGCAAAGATCTGTCTCAGATCTTTGCCTCGAAGAGCACTAAGTGAGACTTTTAGTAGGTATATCTGACTCATTAGGTTTAACTTCTCTTTTATTTCTCTTTTATTTCTCTGTTAACTCTGATACTCAAGTCACAACAGATTTGTTCATTTCTGTCTTGGTAAATACAACCTCAGTCTCAATACATTTTGAACATACCATGTCTATATTTGCAATTGCACCTACACGAATGTTTTGGATTGGATCGACATGACAGGAACAGATATTTGGAGGGTGTTTGGGTTTCTTTGTTTGTCTTGGAGATTATTAATTCCTTATCTTTTCTTTTGTTTTGCCTCCACCAAAATATCGTTTTTTGGCAGAGATAGAATCCCAAGTGTTTGGAATTGTCAACTGATATGCATTCAAAAAAGGAAATAGACAATCAGATAAAGTAGATATATTGTTCCCTTTATTGGTGATTGAGAAAAGATAGTCCTACTAATGATTCTGCGAATACCAGGAAGAGTACAAGAAGCAGAAGATGTAACCTTGATAGAACATTTCTTTTTATTAGAAAACTCACTGAAGAAATTGCCAAAATTGGGAAATATCAGAAAGTGGTGGTTTTTGTTTTTGTTTTCTATGATGATACATGGAAGGGTTAAAAGATGTTAAAAGCAGATACCCTGCTCTCTCTCTCTCTCTCTCTCTCTCTCTCTCTCTCTCTCTCTCTCTCTCTCTCTCTCTCTCTCTCTTTTACACACACTCTCTCTCTCTCTCTCTCACACACACACACACACACACACACAACAAACACACACACACATGCACACATACACTCACTCATTCTCTCTCCTGCTTTTGTTCAGTGACATTAGATCAGTTAGATTATGGGGGTTAAAAGATCTCCTTCTCTCTCTCTCTCTCTCTCTCTCTCTCTCTCTCTCTCTCTCTCTCTCTCTCTCTCTCTCTCTTTCTCTCACACACACGAACACACACACACTCCCTCTCTCTCTTTCTCTCACACACACAAACACTCACTCTCTCTCTCTCTCACACACACACAAACACACACACTCACTCACTCTCTCTTTCTTTCTCTCTCTCTCTCTCTATCTATCTATCTATCTATCTCTTGTGTTTGGCCCAGTTATCTCCCTTTATGACATTTTCTTTCCCTTTGTTAATATTGAGATAGTGTTGCTATGGAAATAATCATTCCCTATTTGTGTCAATTGACAGTTTTCTTCTCTGCAAGGTTTTTGGGGTTTCTAATATGTCTT
This sequence comes from Doryteuthis pealeii, assembly GCA_023376005.1. Taxonomy (NCBI): domain Eukaryota; kingdom Metazoa; phylum Mollusca; class Cephalopoda; order Myopsida; family Loliginidae; genus Doryteuthis; species Doryteuthis pealeii. The sequence continues at coordinate 48,336,978 of CM042167.1, forward strand.
TCCAATCTGTCATTACAATATATCATTACAATATGTCATTCCAATATATCATTCCAAAATGTCATTACAACATGTTATTCTAATATGTTGTTCCAATATGTTATTCCAATGCATCATTCCAGCATGTCTTTCTGATATGTCTTTCCAATATATCATTACAATATGTCATTACAATATGTTATTCTAATACATCATTCCAAAATTTATTTTGTTATTCTAATACATCATTACAATATGTTTCCCTATATGTCATTCCAATATGTTATTCCAATACATCATTCCAATATGTCATTACAATATGTCATTACAATACATCATTCCAGTATGTCTTTCTGATATGTCTGTCCAATATATCATTACAATATATTATTCCAATATGTTACTCCAATATGTTATTCCAATATGTGTCATTTCAACTCTTTTTGTGTTGAATTTGAATTAGTTCCATTTGAGTAGATATGATATTGCCTGTCTAAATTTGCTTTTTTTTCATCTTGTTGTCACTTGATACCCTCATTTTGGATTTAGCTCTCCCGCTATCTTTAATTTGGAGTCTCCATTGTTAAAAAAAAAAGAAGGGTGTTTACATTTTTTCTTTTTGATTAAATCAAATATTTTTTCATAAAAGATGAATGTGGTTTTGTTTCCATTAACATCATAATACAATATTTGATTTTAAAGAAAAATTTAGATCTTTTTTACTTGAATTATACACACACTCTCTCTCTCTCTCTCTCTCTCTCTCTCTCTCTCTCTCTCTCTCTCTCTCTCTCTCTGTATATATATATATATATATATATATTATATATATAATGTCATATAGCGGTTCTCAAAAGGTTGCCATAAGAACAGAAATGACAAAGAGAGTTTCCATATCAGATTTGGTTTGGTTCCTTTGTTTAATGGCATATCAACCTTCATGGACTATTTAATCCCAAATCCAGCCTTGTAGAATTGAAGTGGTGCTATTTAACCAATACCTGGGAAATGATTGGGTTTGTGGGGATTAAAATAAAATTTAAATTAAATTAAATTAGATTAGATTAAATTAAAAAATAAATAAATAATTTCCATGAGCCTTCACTAGAAGAACCCGCCATGCAGTTGCAAGAAAAAGGACCGCCTTCCGACCCCCTAAGTAATATCTCGGCTATTTGAGTATAGTGTTGGCAATTATAAAGGCAAGATAAAGACAAGGATAAAGATAACAGGTAATAAACACAACTCAAGGCTTTACAACAAAAACGATGCGTTTATCAATCACAAGAACATGTAACATACAAAATACAATACGTGAGTTGAGATACAAAGTATATGTAAGGTTTACAAAGTGTATGCAAGGTTTACAAGTGTATTGTATAATGGTGTATAATGGTTTGCAAAAAAATGCTTTTGCAAAACTTATCTGTCTCTTGTATTTGAAGTCTTGATTTTTACAAAATCTACGGCAGGTTTCAAATATGTCATTCTTGACGTCAGTAGCTGGCAGGCTTCAAAAGCACGTCTTATCTCGACCTCTGTTGCTGGAGAAAGAGGGAGATTCATGGTATCATCCCTTGAAATTAGTGGGTAATCTAGGCCTAGTAATATAGGCTCTGATTGGTTGCTGACAAAGGCCCCTAGCCAATCGCATGAGGTTTCTCATCAGTTTATGGCTAAGACCCTTGGCTCTGTTGCTATGGTCAAAGGGAGGTCACTGTAATTGTTTAAGATAATATTTCTTATAATAGTTGCACTAGAGGCCAGGGAGATATTCCCTTGCCACCAGTGACTATGACTGGTCAATAAAGCCTAAGTCATAAAACCACCTTCTGCTTTTGTCTTTTTCCTTTTTGTTCCTTGAATTCCTTCCTTTTCAGTGTGACCACGAAAGGAAATAGGGTTAAAAAAGTAAAACCCTAAGAACACACAACAATAGTATCCAGCTACCTTTAAACTTTAAAACATCAAAACCTCTTACCACCCCATAGGTTCATACCTTTCCCAAAAGTGAACATAACAGTGTAACTAGTGTTTGAACTTACGCACTACAATGTCTCAATCAAGCATGGTGTCTACTATCCCATAAGACTCTAACCTCCAGATTTGGAAAGGAAAGACAGATATGTGATTACAAAAAACAAACTGCATCTAATGGTGAGGTTCCAATTTTTGGAGCTCTGGGGTGTTTGGAGTAACCCCTATATTGGCATCACTCCCAGGTCCACTCTGAACTATTAGGGTCCCATCTATGGGTCAAATAGAAAAAAAGGAGTTAAAAAAATGTGTTTAAAAAATTGAGAGTTTGAAAAAAAATTGAGTGTTTCAAATAAATTTAGTTTCAAAAAGTTTGAGAATTTCAAAAAAATTGAGAGTTTCAAATAAATTGAGATTTTCAAATAAATTGAGTTTTAAAAAAATTGAGAGTTTTAAAAAAATTGAGAGTTTCAAATAAATTGAGTTTCAAAAAGATTGAGAGTTTAAAAAAAAATTGAGTTTCAAAAAAATTGAGAGTTTCAAATAAATTGAGAGTTTCAAAAAAATTGAGAGTTTCAAAAAAATTGAGAGTTTCAAATAAATTGAGAGTTTAAAAAAAATTGAGAGTTTAAAAAAAATTGAGAGTTTAAAAAAAATTGAGAGTTTCAAATAAATTGAGAGTTTCAAATAAATTGAGTTTCAAAAAAATTGAGAGTTTCAAATAAAATTGAGAGTTTTAAAAAATTGAGAGTTTTAAAAATTGAGAGTTTAAAAAAATGAGAGTTTCAAATAAATTGAGAGTTTTAAAAAAAAAAGTTTAAAAAAAAAATTGAGAGTTTCAAATAAATTGAGAGTTTCAAATAAATTGAGAGTTTTAAAAAAATTGAGTTTAAAAAAAATTGAGAGTTTCAAATAAATTGAGTTTAAAAAATTGAGAGTTTCAAATAAATTGAGTTTCAAAAAAATTGAGAGTTTCAAATAAATTGAGAGTTTTAAAAAAATTGAGAATTTCAAATAAATTGAGAGTTTCAAATAAATTGAGAGTTTCAAAAAAATTGAGTTTCAAAAAAATTGAGAGTTTAAAAAAAAAATTAAAGTTTCAAAAAAATTTGAATACCCAACAAGATAGAACACAACAAAATGTCTTCGGCTTAAAATAACCCGACAAAGATTGACATGCCATAAAATCCAACCAATCAATAAAAACAATACAAAATAAAGCACTCATGATTTATTTCAGCTGTTATCTTCAACAAATAAATAAGAATATCAAAACACAAGGAGTGGTTTTCCTTACTGATGAATGAAATTCTTGTATAAATCATTACCCCCATCCCCATTATGATGGGGGAGTCAGTTCTGATTAGCCCCAAAATATACATCTTCACTCCTCACTATTGTGGTACTAACTCTCTCTTTTTGAATCTACCCTAGTCTCACCTCACTGACTCTAGCCCCAGAACGATGAGTTCATGCAATTGGTCTTCTGACCTCTCCCTGTCAGTCATGTCCCACATAGCCATGCACTGAACTCGTTGGTGAGGTGGAGGTACAACATTACAATTAATAATTTATTTATTATGTTTGTTTGTATATTCATATGTATACATATATATATGTATGTGTATGTTTGTGTATATGTGAGTACATATGTACTTGGTTTGAAAATCGCATAGGCGATAAACAGACAAACTGACTGCTACCAAGCATCATTGATCATATGTCTTCACTACTCTAACTTATACATATATTATATATATATATATATATAATATATATAATATATATTTATGAGAGGTATCCAAAACTTGGTAGTAAGGATGATTCTATATGTGATATCTAAGACACACTGTATTATTATTGTATGATCCAGTATGTATAAATACAGTGAATCTTTAAATCAATAAAGAGAGCTCAATGTATAATAAACTTTTTAGATTATATACAGAGCAATATTTATCTTAGAAAGGAAGGAAAAACTCAACACCGTAATTCCATAATAAATTTATTTTGACCAAAATTGGGGCCTATATAAATCTAAGTTGATTTAATATAGCTCCCCAAAATCCAATCTCATCAGATGGAAGATCAGGTTATTTGAATTGCATAACTGAAAAATTTCACTTCTCAAAAAAAATAAAATAAAAAAATAAATTAAAAATTTTTTTTTTACATTGTAAGACTGTCACCATGGTGACAGGAAGTCAAATGAGAAAAAAGAATACTTTTCAAGTTCTGGTTACTTGGGGGGATGGTAGTCAGACAAAATTAATATATATATATATATATATATATATATATATATATATATAGTAAAGTCGTAGGCGTGGCCTAAAGTCGGTATCAGCCTATCAGCGAGGGTGTCTATCCACTTTTCAATAGCGCTAAACCAAGGAGATATTTTTTGCATCTGAGGTGGAGCGCCACACCTACCATCAGCTCCTCACTGTACCGCACAGATCCCTGTGCTACTCATATACTGAGTTGGTGAGGGCTGGTTTCAAACTCGGAACCATGTGGTTTCAAGCTGAACACTCTACCGACTGAGCTGACCCAGCCCTTAATATATATATATATATATATATATATAAATATTTATATTTTTGCTTGAAGGCAATTACAATGCGCATATTGCATAAAATTCAATAATTATAGAAGATAATAATGACAAGTGAATTTCGCAAAGAATTACTCGGCGTGTAGAACATCGTACAGACTGTTTCAACTTTATTAAGTCTCATCAGCGATGTATACTAACGATTTCCCTCCGACAGAAATCGAAACCGGGACTTCAGCAGGATAGTCAGCAACTATACTGCTTCGGACACGATACAGCATGGAGAAATTCCTGCGAAATTAACCTGTCAATGATACTGAGACGTCTCTACCATATGAGGCAAGGGGGCGCTGAGTGAACAATAACAAACCCGGGCTTTATGCTCTTCGGTGAAGGAAATAAGATTTTTGGATGTTTGTTTATTTTAGAAGCATTGTTGAATAAAGTATATATATATATATATATATATATATATATATATATATATATATATATATATATATTTATCCATATCGTGCAATCTACCAGTTTGGTTTGGATTGGTTTGGTTTGGTTTGGTTTGGTTTCTTTGTTTGATATATATATATATTATATATATATATAGTTGTGGAGTAGACAGACGACCCCATAAGATGGACTCGTCTGATGTCTATTTAACGGTCAGCTCTTGGAGCTCAGAGATCAGCTTAAGAGCAATGTTCAACTAATCGCATTTCACCGTGTACCGTATTTCTTCACAGAAATAAACCTTCTTTTGTTATATCTACATGTGTGTCAATCTTCACTGATTCCACAACAATATATGTATACATATATATATATATACATATACATATATAATGTGACTACTGTAGTCAGCTAGTCTAACAAAAATTCTTGTAAAAGAAAAATGTAATTCTTTCGAAGTATTAGAATAAATAACAGAACTCAGTACACAATATCCAACTCAGTTTCTCATTTATTTTACTCATCACTCATGCTTCACATTAAAACCAATCACATCTTGACTTTCGTTTTCACGTGTACCAATCATGTCATGAATATTCAATTTGAATGCTAATCAATGAACAGTTATCAACCTTTTCTACATATTTCCAAACTCCACTCATTCAAAAACATCCATCACCTTTTGAACAACAAAAAATCTTTTTTCTCTTTCTTCCATCATATTATCCTGAAGATATGTGCTATTGTTTTAATGTTTTACGAAGAGCCGTATACCATAGCCCACTAAAAACTCAGCATGAAGACCTAGCTTTGTGAGCCGAGGAGAGATGACGTGCTGTGTTTATGTTCTTCGTCGTCGGTAGAAAAGGGTCTGTCAATATCAGCTTGCGATTCGTTACTATAGACGGAGCCGATG
>CM042167.1:48342953-48372953 GCA_023376005.1 Doryteuthis pealeii
TCTAATTTACCACTTAAATAGTTTAGACATTGCAGTCGGAAAATAACAGAGCATAAATACAAAAGATGCAAGGGCACTGTACATCATTAGTCTTCCAGCTAGATAAGTGAAAATACACTGATAGGAAAGAACACTTAGTTTCAAGTCTTTCACGCTTCTATTCTTCATGCGACATTCGCTTTAATTACCCCCTCTGCGTTTCTCAAAACTATACCCATCTATTTTGATTTTGATTTAGTTGGCAAATAGTAATTTTCAAACTTTAACATATTTCATTACAATTAAAATTCAAATACTTGCACCCGGAGGGTGCATATATTTGCTAGTATGTATAAAGTTATTTATTTTAATTAAAGTCAATAGAATGTGTATATATGTATACATACATGGAGGTGTATTTTTACCATTTCAATGGTCTTATTATTTTTTTTTAAATAAATAAATTAAAAAATTAAAAAATCTAAAATAAAATAAATAAATAAATAATTTTTTACTTTTTAACCTAAAAACAATATTATGGAAGGATGAAGTCGATGATAACGACAGTGGCAAGAGAAATAAAGGAAATAGAACAATGTTACTATAGATTGGGGATTTTTTAAAAAGTTTTAGAGAAAAGGGAAATCATTGTTATCATCGACTTCATCCTAGCATAATATATTGTTTTTACTCTCCTCCTATTAATATGAAATAGCAAATTTGTTTTATGTTCTCTAACATATTTAAATACTCATTTTGATTTGACTAAAACAACAATTTTATTTAGAAAATCACTATAATGACTTTATTAACAAATTAATAAATCAACCACCAACAAATCACACATATGTATTATTTCTATAAATAAATAAAAAATAAATAAATAAAATCCCTCATGCTTTGAAAATTTAGAATTTTACAAAACTTCTCTCTCCGCGTCAAAATCTGTTTCCATGCGACATGACATCATTAACCGTCTTTCTGGACCGCGTCTGATCATGAATTTTTTAAAAAAGTTCTTTTCAAACATTTGTTTTTACTCTCCTCCTATTAATATGAAATAGCAAATTTGTTTTAATTTTGATTTGACTAAAACAACAATTTTATTTAGAAAATCACTATAATGACTTTATTAAAAAATTAATAAATTAACCACCAACAAATCACACATCTTATTATAATGGAGATTGTGTGTTTGTCTGTCTGTAACCGAACTAAATCACTATTCAATGTCACAATTCCCTCTTAGTTATTGACGTACACATTCACCATGAATTTATTTTATTTAAACCTCAATTATTGATAAAATTCTCATATCTTATTAATACTGTGTGGATTAATCTACATACTAATAACATGCCAAGTATTATTTATATGTTCAACAAATAGCGGTTATTACAGTGTGAACGAGAAGGCTAATTTGCATATTGATATTAAGAATTTGGTTTTATTATAATATATGCTTAGATATTATTGATTTCTAATTGTTTGGTTTTCTCTTAACGAATCTGAGCAAAAAATCTCGGGGATAAATCTTAAAAGAAATCCATAAACAAAACGAAAGAAACTGTAATTTTATTTCAAATACTTCATAATCTAACTAAATAGATAAATTAGGAAAAATGAAAGACGGAAGTGATGGAATGATTGATGAAGAGTTAGATTTAAAAACGCTGTTCTATTTTTGATTATACCCGTCCTCAGTTTATTTTTCTAAATAGTTTCTCTAATTCGAAATGATACAATATTTTTATTACATCAAAACCTAAAATATTTGCACCCAAAGGGTGCATATATTTTGCTAGTACGTTTATAATTTCTATTAAAAAAAAAAGATGATAAATAAATAAATAAATAAATAAAATCCCTCAGGCTTTTGAAAATTTAGAATTTTACAAAAACTTCTCTCTGCGTCAAAAAATCTGTTCGCATGCGACATGACATCATTAACCGTCTGATAGTGAATTTTTTAAAAAGTAATTTTTGTAGTGTTTTTTCAAAATGTTAAATTCATTTTGTCGGATTAATTTTCATTTATTTACACATTTGTCTCATGAAAAAACAAAATATACGGATTTTTACACCTCCGAAGATTATTCTACGAACACTACAAAAATTTACCTACACCACAAACTTTTTGAAACTTAACATCTTCTTTCAATTGTGCTGTGGACATGTAAACAATTAATAGCTGGATTTTTATTTGAACATTTTTGATAATCTCTTACACTTTTTTATATATTTACACCAAACTCTTTTTGAGTTTATTTTTGGATTAAAAATGCTTCTGACTTTTAAAAATAAAATTTATTTTATTTTTGAAACAGTATGCGCATTTAAAAATTCAAGCATTCCCAGCGTGTGTTTGTACCCCCTATTCTCTTCCAACGGTTTTTTATCCCTTCTTCCTTTCATATATTTTTTTTTTGCTCGTTGATGATGACCCTTCTACTAAGGCGTCGAAACAGATTCTGTCAGCAGATAATAATTACTAATTGTTTTTTCAAAATGTTTTAAATTTCATATATATATATATATATATATAATATATATATATATAGTATATATATGCATGTGTATGAGATAGAGATATTGTTTAATCATTTAAACTTCATCTGAATTGAAACTGAAGAAAAATAATTATACATCAGTTTATATTCTTTAATTAGTTCTTCGATGCTGAGTCATGTCTTCTGTTTATTCCCCCCCCCTTCCTAAAAAAAAAACAAAAAAAACCCAACCCAGAATGATATATTCCAATATTTTCTTTGAGTGTTTTTTCACTTTATACATTTCCATCAAGTTCCTCATCCATCAGATGTTTCATTTTATTGCTTTCTTCCTTCCATTCCGATGCCATATTCTATGGCAGAAAGAATGACATGAAGAGTCTTAGAACTCTTCCAAGACATGGAACTGGCTCCCCAGATCTTTGCTAAAGTCAATGTCCAAGAATTTTGGCAGAACAAATGCCATGTTTATATGATTACATCTCAGCATCAGTTGATGACAACGTTTTTGGCATTTGTATTCCTCATCATATTCAACTGAGATGAAGAACTGAAAAGAAATAATAAAAAAAGAAACAGCAAAAAAAGAGAGAGGGGGGAGAAAGAGGGGGAGAGAGAGAGAGAGAGAGGGAGAGAGAGAGAGAGAGACTTAATGTCCAAGACCTTCATGTCTATTCCCAAAGATTTCTTTATAACTTTTGAAAGTTGTGATAGGCATTAAAATTATTCCAAGATGAATAACAAAAAATAGATAAAAAAGAAACAAGAGAGAGAGAGGAGAAAAGAGAGAGAGAGAGAGAGAGAGAATGAAGAATCGGAAAAGAAATAAAAAAGAAACAGCAAAAAAAAAGAGAGAAAGAAATAGAAAGAGAGGGGAGAAAAAAAAGAAAGAGAGAAAGAAAGAGAGAGAGAGAGGGGGGGAGAAATATATATATATAGAGAGAGAGAGAAAGAGGGGGGAAAAAGAGAGAGAAAGAAAGAGAAATAGATATGAAGAACAGAAAATAGATAAAAAAGAAACACGAGAGAGAGAGAGTGTGGCAGGAAGGAAAGAGAGAGAGTGAGGAGAAAAAGAGAGAGAGAGGGGGGGGAGAGAAATAGAAATGAAGAACAGAAAAGGAATAAAAAAGAAACAGCAAAAAAGAGAGAGAAAGAAATAGAAAGAGAGGGGAGAAAAAAAAGAAAGAGAGAAAGAGACAGAAATAGAGAGAGAGAGAGAGAGAGAGAGAGAGAGAGAGAGAGAGAGAAGAGAGAGAGAGAGAAAGAGAGAGAGAGAGAAAAGAGAAATAGATATGAAGAACAGAAATAGATAAAAAAGAAACACGAGAGAGAGAGAGTGTGGCAGGAAGGAAAGAGAGAGAGTGAGGAGAAAAAAGAGAGAGAGAGGGGGGGGAGAGAAATAGAAATGAAGAACAGAAAAGGAATAAAAAAGAAACAGCAAAAAAGAGAGAGAAAGAAATAGAAAGAGAGGGGAGAAAAAAAAAGAAAGAGAGAAAGAGACAGAAATAGAGAGAGAGAGAGAGAGAGAGAGAGAGAGAGAGAGAGAGAAGAGAGAGAGAGAGAAAGAGAGAGAGAGAGAAACAAAGAGAAATAGATATGAAGAACAGAAAATAGATAAAAAAGAAACACGAGCGAGAGAGAGAGAGAGAGAGGTAGGAGGGAAAGAAAGAGAGTGGGGAGAAAAAGAGTGAGATGGAAGAGAGAGAGAGAGAGAGAGAGAGAGAGAGAAATAGAAATGAAGAACAGAAAAGAAATAAAAAAGAAACAGCAAAAAAAAAGAGAGAAAGAAATAGAAAGAGAGAGAAATAGAGAGAGAGAGAAATAGAGAGAGAGAGAAAGAGAGAGAGAAAGAGAAAGAGAGGGGGGAAAAGAGAGAAACAAAGAGAAATAGATATGAAGAACAGAAAAGGAATAAAAAAAAAACAGCAAAAAAAGAGAGAAAGTAAAAGAGAGAAAGAGAGAGAGAAAAGAGAGAGAGGAAAGAGGGAAGAAGGTGAGAGAGAGAGAGATTAAGCGAGAGAGAAGAAAAAAGGAGAGAACAAAATATTTTTTTTTAAAAACAGTAAAAGAGAGAGAAAGAGAAAGAGAGAGAAAGAGAGAGGGAGAGAGAGGGAGAAAGAGAGAGACTTAATGTCTAAGACCTTCATGTCTATTCCCAAAGATTTCTTTATAACTTCTGAAAGTTCTGATAGGCTTTAAAATTCTTCCAAAGAATTCTTCTTATGTTCGAAAACCAAAAATCTGTCTTTATGTTTTCATTCAATATTTGGTGATTCCATGTGAACACCTGTCATATTCCGACTTGATTGGAATTCTCCATGGCTTCAAGAGGCCAAATATTCCTGTAACAATTAATCGACATTGGCCTTCTCTTCACAAAGATATCAAACCAACAAAATAAAAAATGGTCAAAATATATTCCCTTTTAGGTAAAAATACACCACAGCACACAAGAGAGAATATCATTAGAATTGTATTTTACATATAAATAGCATTAGATTCAGGAAACTCATGAAGTAGCCTTAACTTAACCCTGACACTAACACTAACCCTAACCATTACCCTAACCCTTACTCTAACCTAACCCTAACCCTAACCCTAATGTATCAAAGGTTTCGGGTATTTCTGTGAAATGTAATGCTTTTTATGCATAATCTAAAACCAATCCAAAACACATTACCTTCTGGGTACAAATGCAGAATAGCCCGCAAGAGATTAGAAAACCAATCAGAAGAAGTTACACACATGCACACACACACTCTAACATACACACACGCACATTCACACACATACTCACACACTCACACACACACTAACACTCATACACACACATACACACTCTCATGCATTCACACACACACACATACTCACAGATTCTCACACACACTCTAAGACAACACACATGCATGCTCACACACACATTCACACTCACATACACACGTCTGGCATTTTGGCATTAGATAACCCATTAGAAATTGATGTGCCATTAAACAAATAAATCGAAACCAAACCTATAGACTATGATAAAAAAATTTACAAATGAATCAAATTTTTGAATTAGATAATCCATAAGGAATTGATATGCCCTTAAATAAATAAATCAAACCAAATTAAACCAAATTGTGTGGAATAATTCATCACAATATGGTTAAGATTGTTGAGAATTTTGGCATATAGTTATTTACTAAGCTTAGCTTAGATATGGCACAAGGACAGAAGTATGGGGCACCCAGTGAGAATCGAACTCACTAACAATGGTCTGCAAATCTAGATTGCTAACCATTACATCACGTGAGGTGCCCTAGTTATTTACTAAGCTAAGCTTAGATATGGCACAAGGCCAGAAGCATGGGGCACCCAGTGAGAATCGAACTCACTAACAATGGTCTGCAAATCTACCTCGCTAACCATTACATCACCAGAATTTCGGCATATAAGGTGTGTGCTAGATCCTCGCTCTTACTTATAGACTAGGCGAGATCATGTGATTTATTTCTTGGCCAATCACTGGCAGTACTCTGAGACTGATACAATACTTAACCCCAACCCTACTGGTCATAATTACTACAATGTTCATTGACGATGGACATAGGATTAAATCACTGGACCTTTACCAATACGCAGGATAGGACTTATACGATTACCAAAGGATTCCATAACATAGGAATTTCTTTAAGCCCTAATTCAACTGGCCAAGGATGGCATTTAAAAACTTTACAAAGATGAGCCTGTTAATTGGGTGACTACTTAAGCTACAGCTAGTACTGTAAGTAACCAGAGTCCTTTGTTTATCAAAAATGATTTGATTCAACATTAAATGACCTGAAAAAGGGTTGATATGACTTAAAACAAAACAACCAATCAGCAGATCATGTAAGTTAAGCAGTGATGAGCCTGTTCAATACTTAACCGGGTGACCACTTAAGCAACAGCAGGTACTGTAAGCAACCTGAGTCTTTTGTTTATCAAAATGGCTTTGATTCAGCATTAAATGACATGAAAAAGGTTGATATGCCATAAAACAAAGCAACCAAAAAGTCAGGCTGAAAGCACTGGTTCCCGCTAGATCCCCAAGGTTAAGCAGCAATGAACCTGTTCAATACTTAATTGGGTGACTGCTTAAGCAACAGCAGGTACTGTAAGTAACATGAGTCCTTAGTTCATCAAAATAACTTGATTCAGCATTAAATGACCCCACAGAGGATTGATAGGCCATAAAACAAAACAACCAGCCAACAAGAATGTTTCTCACTATTGCTTTCATCTGCATTTAGAAAAAAAACAATGGCCAAATAATGGGGGATTAGTTTATAACTTTTTGAGAAAAGAAAACAGAACCTCCGCTTTATGATCAGATTCTTTTTTTTTTATTGATTTGGCATTAAATAACCCAAAAGGGTTGATATGCAATAAACAAAACAATCAACCAAAAATAATGTTTCTCACTATTGCTTTCATCTGCATTTAGAAAAGAGAATGGCCAAATAATGGGGGATCAGTTTATAACTTTTTGAGAAAAGAAAACAGACCCTTCACTTTATGATCAGATTCTTTTTTTTTTTCTTGTTTCTTAAATAATGATTCACATCAATAATATTATGGTCTAGATCACCAAAGTTAAGCAGTGATGGGTCTGTTCAATACTTAACTGGGTGACCACTTAAGCAATAGCGGGTTCTGTAAGCAAACTGTGTTCTTTGTTTATTAAAAATGACTCGATTTGACATTAAATGACCCCAAAGAGGATTGATATGCCGTAAAACAAAACAATCAACCAACAAGAATGTTTCTCACTATTGCTTTCATCTGCATTTAGAAAAAAAGAATGGCCAAATAATGGGGGATCAGTTTATAACTTTTGAGAAAAGAAAACTGAACCTCCACTTTATCACATTCTTTTTTTTTTCTTGTTTCTTAAATAATGATTCACATCAATGATATTATGGGCTAGATTACCAAAGTTAAGCAGTGATGAGCCTGTTCAATACTTAATTGGGTGACCACTGAAGCAATAGCAGATACTGTAAGCAAACTGAGTCCTTTGTTTATAAAATGGCTTTGATTCGGCATTAAATGACATGAAAAAGGATTGATATGCCATAAAACAAAACAACCAAAAAGTCAGGCTGAAAGCACCGGTTCCCACTAGATCCCCGAAGTTAAACAGCAATGAACCTGTTCAATACTTAATTGGGTGACCACTTAAGCAACAGAAGATACTGTAAGCAGCACGAGTTCTTTGTTTATAAAAAATGACTTCATTTGATATTAAATTACCTGAAAGACGGTTGATATGCCATAAAACAAAACAATCAAAAATAATGTTTCTCACTATTGCTTTCCTCTGCATTTAGAAAAAGAGAATGGTCAAATAATGGGGGATCAATTTATAACTTTTGAGAAAAGAAAACAGACCCTTCACTTTATGATCAGATTCTTTTTTTTTTCTTGTTTCTTAAATAATGATTCACATCAATAATATTATGGTCTAGATCACCAAAGTTCAGTACTTAATTGGGTGACCACTGAAGCAACAGCCGGTACTGTAAGTAACCAGAGTCCTTTGTTTATCAAAATGACAGCATTAAATGACCCCAAAGAGGATTGATATGCCATAAAAACAAAACAACCAACCAAAAATATGTTTCTCACTATTGCTTTCATCTGAATTTAGAAAAAGAGAATGACCAAATAATGGGGGGTCAGTTTATAGCATGTGAGAAAAGAAAATGTAGCCTCCACTATATGACCACCTTTTTTTTCTTGTTTCTTAAATAATGATTCACATCAATAATATTATGGTCTAGATCCCCAAAGTTAAGAAGTGATGAGCCAGTTCAATACTTAATTGGGTGACCACTTAAGCAACAGCAGCTACTGTAAGTAACCAGAGTCCTTTGTTTATCAAAAATGATTTGATTTGGCATTAATAACCAGAAACGGGTTGATATGCCATGAAACTACCAACCAACCAAATATCTATCTACCTATTAAATACTTTAAATTATCTATTTATCTATCATTATGGTGAAGTCACACTGAAAGCACTGGTTCTTGCTAAATCACCAAAGTTGAACAGTAATGAGCCCGTTCAATACTTAATTGGGTGGCCACTTAAGCAACAGCAGGTACTGTAAGCAACCTAAGTCTTTTGTTAATCAAATTGCTTGATTTGGCATTAAATAACCCAAAAAGGTTTGATATGCCATAAAACTACCAACCAACCAAATATCTATCTACCTATCAAATACTTTAATTTATCTATTTATCTATCATTATGGTCAAATTATGTTGAAAGCACCAGTTCTTGCGAGATCATCTATTCAATATTTAATTTTTTTAAATCAAAAATCCCATGATTTGGCATTTGAACTTGTTTGTGTGGAAGTGACGACCGAAAGCAACCACAGTAATCAATTTCCCAACCGCAAAAGTCCATTGACAAAGTCTTTCCACCTGCAACAATATTACAGCAGTTCTCTTCAATCTGCCAAAGTTCACTTGTACAATGCACCTCTCTCTTCACATTAGGAAGATCAAAACACAACTGTCCGCTGTGTGGGAAGGTAGGCCTTAAATAATAAGCAACAGCCCTCACCAAGATCTTACATCTGGGCTCATCACGCTCAACCCAATCGTGCAAAATTTACATATTCAACTGGGTTGGCTGTAGTCTGATCACGAGCCACTCCTCACAATGAGGAGATGATGAGTTCAATCACTGTAGTCACTGCTACACTTCCCTAACCACACAGGCTATACATATTCGTTCTTGGAGTAGGGAATCTTCTCATCTACAGCATTAAATTCTCTTGATCACCAAAGTTAAGCAACGATGAACCAGTTCAATACTTAATTGGGTGACCTTATGCAAAAGCAGGTACTGTAATCAACCTGAGTCCTTTGTTTATCAAAATGTCTTGATTCAGGATTCAATGACCCAAAAGAGGATTGATGTACTGTAAACCAACCAACCAACCAACCTTGTTTAACAAATAAACCAAACTAAATCAGACACCGACTTTTTAGCCATTTGTGTTAGTGGATATAAAGTGAGGGATCATTTTGCTATTACAATAAATTGTAAACTGATACCCCATTTCTTGACCACATGATACATAGTTTGCTATTCAACAAATTACGGTCATGTCACTCCAAAAGCACCGGTTCCCTCTTGATCACCAAAGTTAAGCAACGATGAACCTGTCCAATACTTAATTGGGTGACCACTTAAGCAACAGTTGGTACTGTAAGCAACCCAAGTCCTTTGTCTATCAAAATGATTTGATTTGACATTAAATAGCCTGAAATGATATGCTACCTCCAACCAACCAACCAACCAACCAGCCAACCAACAAAATATCTATCTAAGCTCAATTATTGTCAAGTGACTTTGAAAGTTAAGCAGCAATGACCCTGTTCATTTCTTATATGGGTGACCATTTAAGGAACAGCAGTTACTGTAAGAAACCTGATATTAAAATGACTTGATTCAGCATTAAATGACCCAAAAGGGTTTGATATGCCGTAAAGCAAAACAATCAGTAATTTTCTTCAAGTGTGTCGAGACTCTTTATAATTTTTGTGAATTAAAACTTAAAAGTCTATCACGGCTTTATAGACATTACTCATCTCTTTGAATTCCCCCCACACATACCCCCCACACATACAGAAAAAGAATAGATATATAAATAAATAAAAAAAAAACATTTACTTAACTCAGAAATACATTAATGTAATTGTTTTGTCTATACGACTTCCATTACTACATGACCCTGGTGTATGTTACTTAGGCATGGTAAATTTTTTTTGGTTTTTATTTGTTATTTTTTTTTTGGCTTTTTATTTTTGGCTTTTTTTACTTTTTTTATCTTTTTTTTTCTTCCAGCTGTCAAACCTTATAAAAAGCTTTTCAATTTCTGTCTCTCTTTTTTTTTCTTTTTTTATATCTCTTTCTTTTTTTTTAGTGTGTTCTGTTTTGACTACATTTAAATATAAAGACTCGCGGCTTTTATTACGCTACTTTTCAGTACAACAATCTGAACAGCTAAGTGCATGGGTCGTTGCAGTTTCAGGGGAAGGACAATCTACATCCGTTTTAGTTGGCTAATCAGTGTTAATTCCATGAATACTTGTAACGATCAGTGATAAGAGCCTCTAACCCTGATCTATTTTGGACAAAGCAGAAAACCAGAGGCCTGGGGGACTTTTATAAATAGAGGTTCTTTTCTTGATACTACGTTAAATTTTCTCTTAACTTTGGACAATGCATGGAAACTAATATATATATTTAACAAACCCTTACACTACAAACATAATATGACACCAGGTCAATTTTTAAACCGAATTTAACAGGTTTGAGTACAGTTTTCCTTCTCTTAGACTGGTTGCCATACCAAGGTTAAAAAGACCAGTCAGGCGTACAATTTACCCATAGCTGGAGGGAGAATAGTTGGATGCATACCTTTATCAGTAAAGCCATGTCACTATTTTACTTTCAATTATCAACTCATCTTTTTCCCATTTTTGTACCCCTTTCACATACTGCTTGTTCAAGGAACAATATATGTATATTTCTAGCTGTTTGGTTATGTTTGTGTATTCTATCTTTTTAATACCATAGCTGGAGGAGAATAGTTGGATGCATACCTTTATCAGTAAAGCCATGTCACTATTTTACTTTCAATTATCAACTCATCTTTTTCCATTTTTGTACCCCTTTCACATACTGCTTGATCAAGGAACAATATGTGTATATTTCTCACTGTTTGATTATGTTTGTGTATTTTATCTTTTTAATACCATAGCTGGAGGGAGAATAGTTGGATGCATACCTTTATCAATAAAGCCATGTGACTATTTTACTTTCAATTATCAACTCATGTTTTTGCCATTTTTGAACCCCTTTCACATACTGCTTGTTCAGACAATGTGTGTATATCTCTAGTTGTTGGGATATATTTGTGTATTCTTTCTTACAAAAAATGTGGATTCCTAGACATCACTATTTCCAATAAATGCAGCGATTTTATATTTATATATATTTTTATTATTTTTTAATATATTTTAAATTGTCTTAGAAAGTTGTAAACCTGTTTTAATGCCTTTCCCTTTCTCTCTTTCTCCCTCTCATATATATATATATATATATATATATATAATCTTGTTTGAAAATTGCATAGGTGAGAAACAGTGACTTCATATCTTTGCTACCCTAACTTAGATATACATGCTCTATCAATGATATTGAACACTCTTTACTTATAAATATAGCATAATATATAACACATATATATCTATATATATATATGGGGAGGTGTATGTATGTAGAGAGACAATAAGTAAGTTCCTTAGAGAATGGGTATTTCCATTGAGTAAAGGGTCACATGCCATCCAGAAACCCATTTCAAACTCTTTTGTCTTCGTTCTTTAAACAAATAGACATGTCTCAGATCTTGCCAAGGAATGGTGAAGCCACATGGCTGTTTTTGTACCCCTTTCACATACTGCTTGTTCATACAATGTGCGTATATTTCTAGTTGTTGGTATATATTTGTATATTCTTTATTACAAAAACTGTGTTTTCTTAGACATTGCTATTACCAATAAAATCCTGCAAATTTATATTTCATATATATTTTTATTATTTTTTAATATATTTTAAGTTGTCTATAGAAAGTTGTAAACCTGTTTTAATGGCCTGGAAAGTGTTAAAAAACATTACATTTTCAATTTTCAGGACCCCCAGAAGGGGAGGGGGGTGAAGGGACTTTATAATGATGTGAAGCTGACAATTCTAAAGGTTTCAGATTTATGTCAAGCAAGGAGATTGAAGTTTCACGTTGTTCATTTGTCATGTCTCAAGAAATCTGTCAGACATTCGACTGGACGAGTCTGATTGAAAATTTAACGTTATATAAATATCTTTCTTTTCAAATGTTCAATTTGTTGGATTTAATAAAATGTAATCTCAAAAGATTATTTCTCTTTAATGGACTGACAACATGAGAGCTGATAAAGAGAACGTTGGTCGTAAAACAAGGCACTTCAATTACACCTGATTTTATTTACTTTCAACTGGCATGCAACTGGCATATAACCAATATATATATATCTGTGGGAGGTGTACGTATGTAGAGAGACAATAAATAAGTCCTTTAGAGAATGGGCATTTCCATTGGTGCCTCTTGAGAGGTTACATGACAATCCAGAAACCCATTCTCAAACTCTTTTGTCTCTGTTCTTTGAACAAGATAGACATGTCTCAGATCTTGCCAAGGAACGGTGAAGCCACATGGCTATTTTACTTTCCCTAATCAAGTAAACCCTTTTCCATTTCTGTACCCCTTTCACATACTGCTTGTTCAGACAATATGTGTATATCTCTAGTTGTTGGGATATGTTTGTGTATTCTTTCTTACAAAAACTGTGGATTCCTAGACATCACTATTTCCAATAAAATGCTGCATTTTATATTTTATATATATTTTTATTATTTTGTAATATATATTAAATTGTCTATAGAAAGTTGTAAACCTGGAAAGTGTTACAATAACATTACATTTTCAGTTATTTTTCAAATTCCCTAATCAAGTAAACCCTTTTCCATTTCTGTACCCCTTTCACATACTGCTTGTTCAGACAATATGTGTATGTATGTAGAGAAACATTTTGAATTTATGGTTTAACTGTTTCTGTTCAGCCATTGAATAATGTCTATATGGAGCAAAATAACTATCAGAGCCAATAGAAATGATCAGGATTTTGTTGGGGGTTGGATATATTTGAAATAATATAGAAACGATACATTTCCCTTGTATCAATCATATTGCCTGCAAAATTCTGGCAACATACAAAGCTCAATATCAGCACCACATTTCATTATGGAATTGGAAATTGGAAATGTTTTTTGGGGGATTGACTTACTTTAATATAGCCCCCACCTGGACAAAATTTCAGAAAAATTGAAGTGGGTGGGTGACATTGCCTGAATGATTTGACATGGAATTATCCCAAAGATTCTCCCTCTAATTTTATTTAGGGGGTGGGAGAAATTCTCTCGGAGATCCTATTATCAAGGGGGAAAAAAATAAAGAAAAACAAATAATGCAATCTCATATGGAACATGGATACAAATAGCTAAATTTTTATTTGGAAAAAAAGCAAAAAAAAAAACATTTAACAACTTCTTGTGGGCGTGAAATTCATTCATCGGCTTCAAGAATTCAGAAGAGAGGAAAGAATGGACAAAGAAATTTTGGGGTTTGAGCCCTCCTTCCCCCCCCCTCTGAAAAAGGCAACACACCCCCACCCCTCTACCCTAATATCTAAATCAGCTCAGGTATCAAAGTTTTGATTCCATTTTGCTTTCAGCACCAGATTTGACAGCATCAGATAAGCTGTCATGATCCATTTAAGGAAACGTTCCTCCACACACACACTCACACACACACATACACACACAGATGAACACATATACGTGTACTCACATGCACATGCACACACATGCATATGATCACACACATAAACAAATATATAAATACACAAACGCTCGCAAAGAAATGTTCATGCACATGCATAAAAACTTGCATACATACATGCACGAACATATGGAGACAAGCAATCTCATATCTAAATATAGACATACAAATATTTAGGCATAAATTCCTTCATTGCAAGTACATAATATATATATATATATATATATATATATATATATATATATATGTGTAAAGAAAATGTCTTAAAAATCAGTCATTTTGTGGTTATAGATCTACTTTACCAAATTATATTGAACATCGAGCTTTCAATGTGGACAACTCTAACTTAGAATCATTCTAATACCCACTGAACTAGTATATATATATATATATATATATATATATATATGTTTGTGAATAAAAAGGCCTTAAATACCATGGGTATCGGGATCATGGACCATTTCCACTCGTGGGTAACTAGGGCCCACAGAGCTTCTTCAGACTACGTATATCTTTTATATAGGCTAAATAAAAGATATACATGGTCTGAAGAAGCTCTGTGGGCCCCAGATACCCACGAGTGGAAATGGTCCATGATCCCAATACCCATGGTATTTAAGGCTTTTTTATTCACAAATAACTTTGCTCTGCTTACAATAATTAAACATTGAGCTCTCAGACAGAATCTGAACTCTACAACAAACTACTGGTTAGAGAATAGGACCAGCCTAGAATCACCTCGTACCAAGAAACTTGGTACCATAACAAAGAATATATATAATATAATATATATAAATGGACTCTCTTGTCGATTTTCGACGCATAAGTGTTCATCTAGTGAACAACCAAACACAGTGATTTGTTTATAGTGGTGAAGGCTTGTGTAGGACCATTCCGCACTTTTTGGTACAGTCGATAGGAAAGAATTGGTGCTTCAAGGAATGCCACGAACCCAATCTACGACTGACCTCAGGAATTTTGAATTCACAGTTATCCCTCTCCTAGACTGGTTACCTACCCAAGGTTAAAGAGCCCAGTCTTCCCTACTATTTAACCCATAGCTGGAGGGAGAATATATGGATTCATACCTTTCCCAAGGGTATTAGCGCTATGTGAAATGCCAACAGCTTTGTGTAGGAATCAAACTCAAATCAACAAGTCCATTTTCCACGACTCTAACCACTAGCCCACCCACCTCCATCATATATATATATATATATATATATATATATAAATGTCGGTTTAAATCAACTTAGATTTATATGGGCCCCAATTTTTGTCGAAATAAATTTATTATGGGATTACTGTATTGAGTTCTTCCTTTATATATATATATATATATATATATATATATATATATATATATATATATATAAAGGAAGAACTCAATACAGTAATCCCATAATAAATTTATTTCGACAAAAATTGGGGCCCATATAAATCTAAGTTGATTTAAACCGGCTCCCCAAATTTTCGCCTCATCAGATGGGTCTCAATTCACTTATGAACAAGCATATCACAAAAAAACCCAAAGAGCTGAATATATATAAATTCAAACAAAAACAAAAAAATAATAAAAAATTATATATATTTTTTAAGTGTGGGAGTGTAACCATAGAATAACCATATATATATATATATATTATATATATATATACACACACACACACACACATATATATATATACATATATATATATATATACATATATATATATACATATATATAATTGTTTTTATTTCTATAACTCTGACAGTGTAAAATAAACAGATAATATACAAGCTGCGTCTTCCCTCTTTTTCCCTCTATTTCCCCTTCTCTTCCTCCTTCTCCCTCTATTTCTTCTTCTCCTCCTCCCTCTCCTCTTCCTCCCTCTAATTCTCTTCTCCTTCTCCTTCTCCTTCTCCTTCTCCTCCTCCCTATATTCCCTCTATTTCCACCTCCTCATCCTTTTCCCCTACACGCATCAAATCAACTTATCATCGTATCAAAAAGATTGAAACTTTCCCCTAATATCTACAAACATTAAAAAAAAGAAAAAAATGAAATGAACTCTTAATTCAATAACGACACACAAACACTTTTCTCTCCTGAAATGAAGAAACTTGTTTGATAATTGACAACATCCCAAGCGAAGGTCACAAGATTGTCTTCTTCGTCCAAAGAATTCACAATGGAAGACGCAATAGCAGAGCAGTCATCCCACACAACATTATCAAAACTTATTTCTTTCTTTGTGTACCATTCCAGGAATGAATTTCCAGGAAGAGAACTTGCGGAGATTTCCCTGGCCAATGGTGAATCACAACTAAAGATAAACTAACAAAGTTACAAAGGAGAAGAAGTGAAACATTATGAAAAGCTTATCACTTTTGTGACTTTGCTCTTCAAAAACTCATTGACTTAATTTCATTGACGATAAGAAACAACTTCCATTTATGTTTAGTGGTTATGATGCATATATCATCATCATCATCATCATGTCACGCTGTTAGCACGGATATCCATGACAGTCTCTCTCCGTCCGTCCCTATCGCTCATCATTCTCGGGAGGTCCTCTATGCAGCATCCTATACCCGCGCAGAGCTGATCAATGTACGTCTTTGCTGGTCGGCCCACACTGGCTTGCCCATGTGCTAGCTTCCACAGGATGATGTCGCTTATGAGTTCGTCCTTGCTTCTCCAGCAGTGTCCCGCGTGTCTTGTCCGTCTTACTCGGATGGTTTGGGTGATATGTGGTAGGTGGCCGTATAGCTGCTTTCTCGTGGGGTGCTGTTTCCACGTCTTGTTCATGATCACCCGTAGCATTCTTGTGCAGCTCCCATCTAGTTTATTCTCAAGTCGCTTCGTTAGGGTCCAGGTGGTGCAGCTATACAGCAGCACTGATACGACAACGGCCTGGAAGAAATATATATGTCTATGCATGCGTATATATATATATATATATATATATTTATAATAAAATGGGTACAAGAGATAACCTACTCGAGTTTCACCATAAGGATCTTCAGGGTTAAATCCACTGAATTAATCGACGTACTGATTAATTGCAGTCGATCACACGTGTGTGTTCAATGAACTGTTTGTTTACCTTCATATATATATATATATATATATATATATATATATATATATATATATATATATATAATGGTTGTTCTGGTTCCAACGGGAGAAACTTCAATATTTCATAAAAAAAAAGAAGGTCCGCAAAATGTATTATGTTTTCAGAAAAAAAATTTTATTCTTTTTATCTTACATATGCAACACGTGTTTCAGATCTTCTGGTATCTTCTTCAGGCTTTGATTGATAATATGAAAATGAATTCTTACATGCGTGTATATATACATATATAGATGAGTATTTCACTTCCCTCTTCCTGTTTGGTGGGAGTGGAATATAAAGGAATTTCATTTTTAACATTAGTCTTTTAAACAGGTGGTTTGTTTTCTGGGTGGCTTGGTAATAAATTCATTAACTGAGCTTTTATTACTCTTTTATAGTTCATCAGATGTTCATTTGATATGTTAGGTGTGTATAGGAATAGATAAATATATATATTAGTTTGTGTAGATATATTTATTACATGGATGTGATTCTGTGACCCAGGGTTTCATGCCTTTTTTTTTTCAGGATTCATCAGGCTGATCATAATCAGTGTAACTAATAATAAGTTTATAATTTCTAGTGGAACATAAACAAATATCATTAGGTATTATTTATCACCAAACTCTACAGGATTGAAACTCTGTAACCAACTTCTATTGGTGGATGCCAAAAGATTATATTATCAAATTGTGATTGTTGTGGAAAGAATTCCAATTCTCTGACCAGAAAAGAACAATTATTTCTGTGACTTGTGACATGTTGGACTCATGACATGTCTAAGATTATAATTTCATCTGGTTGGATATCATCTAATTTTTATATTTATGAAAGAACTGATATTAATGGTAACTAGCACACCTTATGGATATATCACAGTATGATAATTTAATTATTACAATGTTTGATATATTTACTTAAGAGCTATTGCTAAAATACTTCAATGGGGTAAAAAGTATAATGATCTTAATTGAACTCTCTCTCACTCTTTCTTTTTTTCATTGTTTGATTGAAACAGATTAGTGTTATCCCTTTCACGCGCTCACCCTCTCTCTCTATCTTTCCCCTATTCTTTTTCTTTCTTATATTTTTCTGTGTAACATAAACGAATATCATTAGGTATTATTTATTACCAAGCTCTACATTATTGAAATTCTGTAACCAACAACATGAATCTTTAGCAATTCAAAAATACGAATACATAGTAGTTAAAAAATGTACATTTTAATAATAGTCTTTTTTTGCACACGGTTATGTGGTTTCAAGTAATTAATGATAATCCTTAGTGAACAATTATAACTTCAAGTAATTATTCTAAATAAAAATAATTCAGGGGGAGTTCCTGTTTTGTAGTGGCTGGTGTGCTGGATTGTGATATATATAGGAATAGATAAATATAGATATTAGTTTGTGTAGATATATTTATCGCATGGATGTGATTCTGTGACCCTGGGTTTCATGTCTTTCTTTTCAGTATTCATCAGGCTGATCATAATCAGTATACCTAACAATATCTAATTAAATGTTGTTTTTTTTGGGGGGGGGATCTAAACTGAAGATGCTATGAGTTTATCATTTCTAGTGAAAAATAAACGAATATCATTAGGTATTATTTATTGCCAAACTCTACATTATTGAAACTCTGTAACCAACAACATTTAGCAATTCAAAAATACAAATATATAGCAGTTAAAAAATGCACATGCCTTATATATTGATACAATTTTATACAATTTCATCGTTAAATCAAAAAAAATCTCAAAACCAAACAATTAGAAATAAAAATTGTTGTTTTGTTCAAATACTTATGAACAATACTGTTATATATATATATATAAAGTGTTGTTATGGGTCCAACGGGAGAAAATTAGATATTCTATAAAAAAAAGAAGGTTTGCAAAAAGGATTATGTTTTTAAAAAAAATGTATTATTAACTTACATATGCGACACGTGTTTCAGATCTGTTATCTTCTTCAGGCATTGAATAGCTATATTTTAGCTGAATATGTATATGTGTGATTTCTGATATTTGATAGGTTGTGTGTGTTTTTGTAACTTACTTTTTGTTTATAATGGTTGTGTAATAACAGTTGAATGCTACATTATATTTTATAGAATATATATCATCATCATCATCATGTCACACAATTTGCACGGATATCCATGACGATCTCTCGCCAAACCTCCCTATCATTCATCGACTCTGGGAGCTCCTCCGCGCAGCAGCCAGCATCCTTACATAGCTGGTCGATGTAAGTCCTGGTTGGGCGGCCCACGTTAGCATGTCCATGTGTTGGCCTCCACAGTAGAACGTCGCTTATGAGCTCATCCTTGCTTCTCCAGCAGTGTCCTGCATGCCTAACCCTCCTTACTCGTATGGTTTGTGATATGGGAGGCAGGTGGCCATACAATTGCTTCTTTGTGGGGTACTGTTTCCACGACTTATTCAAGACCGCTCGCAGCATTCTTGTGCAGCTCCCGTCTAGCTTATTCTTGAGGCGCTTCGTTAGGGTCCAAGTGGTACAGCCATACAGCAGTACCGATATGACCACAGCCTGGAAGAATCGTCTCTTTAGCTTGTCAGGGAGGTCGGATTTCCATACGACTGATAATTTGTTGGTGGCCAACCATGCCTTTCCTATTCGTGTGTTAACATCGCTGTATATATACATATATATATATATATATGCCTATTTTTACTATTTCATGTCCTTCAATAATGATGTCTAAATGCAATGGCTGCAAAAAGATTGATGACAAAGGTCACCTTGAGAACTTATGACCAGATAAAACCAATTTTGGGAAAACAAAACCAATTTTTGGAAAATTACTGTTTTCAAAAATTAGGATTTAAAGAGCAAAGTGTAAAGAATATTGTCCGAATTGTTGTTGATGGAATGGCAGACAGAATGGCAGGAAGAATCTGAAGAATGAAGGAATTTGGAATTGACTTTATCAACAGGAATATTATTATCATTATTATTATTATTATTATTATGATAATGATGATGATGATGATGTTGTTATTGCTGCTGCTGCTCTTCTTCTTCTTCTTCTTCTTCTTCTTCTTCTTCTTCTTCTTCTTCTTCTTCTTCTCTTTTGCAAAACACAACTTCATGTTCAATCGTCTAGACAAGTGTAAAAAGTTTCCAAGATGAAATGACACAATTTAAGACCAAAACATATATACACACATGTATATATATATATATATATATATATATATATATATAATTTTGAATAGATTTATATATCTTTGTATATAAGGATTTTTTTAAATAAAAAATACATATATATGCATGCATACATAAATGGATACATATACATATATACACATATATATATACATATATATACATATACATGTATATATCTATGTATCTACATATATATGCATATGTGTATATATATATATATATATATTATATATATTATATATATATTTATAATTCATAATTCTTGTCAACAATATAATATTATGATTACTAAAATTGATATCAATAAAGAAAAATCATTGATGTGTCGGACAAAGACATAAAAGTATTTGATATCAATAGAAATAAAAAGGAAGTAAAAACTTATATATTTAAAATGCAAACATATTGTTACCAAAAAGTCTCCTCTCATTTATATAGGAGTGTATTATATATATATATATATATTTATAAAGTGTTGTTATGGGTCCAAGGGGAGAAAATAGATATTCTGAGAGAAAACCGACAGAATTGTCATCTGCCAAGTTCCTTACCCTTACAGCCACCAGTGACTGTCAGTCCGGAATGAACAATTAATTGATACATACTTACAGGATGTATGTTTTTACAATCACCAGAGAACTCAAGTCTGTAAACAACAGGTGAGTAAATGCCTTATGCTAAACGGTGAAAGTTCAACTAATGTCTCCCCTACAGTCCTCTGCAAGGAAATTGGGAGCAATCATCTACATTATATATACTAGTACAAAATAAAAAACACCCTCCAGGCGATGTAAAAATAGATTTTTGAAACATACTGCCTGAGGGGTGGGAGTTAAAAATTCAATGTCAGCAAGTTTGTACCCTAAGTAAGTAAAATCATCAAATTCATTAAAGGATTAAAAAATAAAACAATTTGAAATGTAAACTTTAAATATGTATTAAAATAAAACAAACTATATATAATATATAATACCAGTCATGTATTTATTAAAACTTGTTTTAAAAAGAGGACTGTCTAATGTTGCATGTGTATTTATTCTATGTTATGTTTTTTATTGTAATGTAAGCAGTGACGTAATTTTTGTTACAGACAAATACCGGAACCGAATCTCCATTATTTATATATATATATATATATATATATATATATATATATATATATATGTGTTGTGTGTGGTGTGTGTGTGTTGTGTGTGTGCATCTGTGTGTGTATTCTTTTTTAAATTGTAAGGGCTTTGTGTATGTTTCACATATCAAGGTTATAAGAAATAAATATACTGGGGTTTGTTTTAATCATGGGAGAATGGTTCAATTAATAATTTGATTGGATTAATACTAAAGAAATAAAGTTGACTTACTGATTTCATCTAGACCAATTGTGTATTAATTCAATTAGTCAATATATATGTATATATATATATATATATTATATATGCAATATATATATATACAATATATATACAATATATATATATATATATATATATATATATATATATGTGTGTGTGTGTGTGTGTGTGTGTCTGTGTAATATTATAAAAATATTATAAAGATTTAAAAAACATAAAAGCCAACACTGAAGTCAGCTTATTAAACATAATTCGTCAATGAAACTTGTGTTTTTTTCGATTTTTATGATATTACATATTGTCGGATTTACTCCCACTTTTTCTTCATATAAATGTGTATATACAGACACACACACACACACATATATATATATATATATATCAAAGTAGCTTACAAATGTCTAGCCACACTAAAGAGACTTGATAAGTCGAAACACGTGTCTGTGTGTGTCTCTCTCTCTCTCTCTCTCTCTCTCTATATATATATATATATATATATATATATATATATATATATTTAGGAGATTATGTGCTTAATTGAAGTCATACCTAATTTGTAAATTAATTAGCTATAATTAAATGAATTAGGCGTGCATATCTGTTCAAATGTAAGACGTAAACAAATCGAGAAAAAGTCAATCTCTGTATGTACATTTCAGCCTATTAGGCATCATCAGCAGAGTTATAGACAGGGCAGTGCTTTGTGTGTGATTCAAAGTCTGGATAAGCCAGCTTGGTGTAATGGTTAGAATGTCCGCCTATCCGCCTGACAGGTAGGGTTCGAATCACGCACAAAGCACTGCCTGTCTATAACTCTGCTGATGATGCCTAATAGGCTGAAATGTACATACAGAGATTGACTTTTTCTCGATTTGTTTACGCTTTACATTTAAACCGATATGCACGCTTAATTCATTTAATTATAATTAATTAATTTACAAATTAGGTATGACTTCAATTAAGCACATAATCTCCTAAAAATTGTCGGCTATCGCCATCTCAAACAGATTGTTTGTCTACTTTATATATATATATATATATATATATATATATTTGGAGGATATGTGCTTAATTGAAGTCATACCTAAATTTGAAAATTAGTTAATTAATGAATTTAGGCGGGCATATATGTTCAAATGTAAGGCTAAACGAATCAAGAAAATGTCAGCCTTACATTTGAACATATACGCCTGCCTAAATTCATTAATTATTAACTAATTAATTTTCAAAATTAGGTATGACTTCAATTAAGCACATATCCTCCAAAAATTGTCGGCTTAAAGCCATATAAAAGATAAACACATTTGTTTGTTTACTTAACTCATATATATATATATATATATATATATATATATGACAATCCATATATGGGGCCGTTTTAACTCAGTCGGTAGAGAGTTCGGCTAGAAACACAAGGTTCCTAGTTCGATGCCGGTCCTCGCCAACTCAGCGTATGAGTAGCTCAGGGATCTGTGCGGTAAAGTAAGGAGCTGATGGTAGGTGTGGCGCTCCATCTCAGACGCCAAAAACAATCTCCTTGATCTAGCGCTATTGAAAAGGAGATAGACTCCCTCACTGACTGGCTGATACTGACTTTAGGCCGCCCCGACAACTTTACTTTACTTATATATATATATATATATATATATATATTGTTGATGGCCATGGTTTTCTTCAATCTACTCAGCTATGGCATCCCATCTCTTCCCATAAAAATTTAATTTCTATTTTCATTTAAAAAATTTATCATGATTTGTTTTTTTAATTGCATTTCTTTTTTTTCTTTGGTTTTTATGATTGGGGGGGGGGTTATGACGTGATTTGAATCGAACTTAAAAAACAATTCTATAAATGGACATAATCAATTTACTTTTTGTAGGAATAAATTTTTATTCAACTAATGAAGAATTTTTTTTTTTTTTTAAGAGCTTTTCTTTTTTTTTTCTCCTTCTCTTCCAATTCAACTGATCTCATCACAGAGTACAACATATCCGCCCAATACCACATCTGTGGAAACATTTTACTGTTGGGTTTATGAAAGCAATTTTCCAGACTTTCTCTTAATCCCTTGGATCATATTAAAGATTTACAATCACTGATTAAAGATATTTTCCTTATCTTTAAATATACATCTTTCAATCACAAACATCATATATATATATATATATATATATATATATATATATATATATATATATAATTTGTATATGTATAGTATTAACTTACCGTGGTATAACGAAACGATCGTTGGAACGCACAATATCACAGAGGTTAAGGTTGAAGAAAACAACAAATACAAAAGTGCTCAATACAATGTAGAGCATAAATTTATTTTAACAATGGAAATGAGTAACCTACTCGAGTTCATCGATAGATTCTTCAGGGTTACTTTTTAAATTAATCGAGTTTACGATTAATCTTAGTGTGTTATAAAACATGCCCGTATGAGAAATGGGACTATAAATTAGTCTATTTATCAAACAGAAAAAATAAAAAAGCAAACGGATGAAAAGAAGACGAGATGATGATAGTCAGAGAAAGAAAGAAAAGAGATGAATAGATAATTATAGATAGATCAGACGATAGCGAGATATATGAGTATGTGAGTACGATGACGATAGATGTGTATTCTATGTAGGATACTGTAAAAGGTGCTTCCGAGTGCGATATATGGGCCAACGATCGGTGTGGAGCGCTGCAGGATCCAGGGGGCTTAAAGTCCGGATAGAGACTAAAATATCAAAGATGTGACCTCAAATACACAAAGATAGAAGCAAATTATTTAAGAAACTGCATACAATACAGAAAAGCGACTATTCGAGATTCAACAATAAAGAGAATGAGAGACACACGTGAGTAATCGGACTGCAATTAATCAGATAACCGTCGATTCTTTCGAGGATGGAATGTAGCCCATGAAAGATCCTATATGGTGAAGGTACTACGATGCTAGGATGCATTCCTTATATGCATCACATTTCTTTGATAATATATATATAATATATTGGGTAATTTATTCCGAGTATCGAACTAGAAGGAAAAATAAAAGTAGCTTCAAATATACGAAATGTAAAAGCTTGTATTATATTAAAATAATAAAGTGTATATACAGAAAGGTTTTTGGAAAACATATCACCTTAGGTTTCATAGCTAAATGCCATCAATCAGAAATGTTATACCATACTCGTGGTTGGTTAACAAACGAATTTAATTGGTTGGAAACAAGAATGCTATCAATTATTAAAATAAAGGCTCACAAAGTTACTTCCTCCGCACTTAAGAATTGTTCAAAAATAAACCAATTTTTTTTACCACTTTCACACATGCAGAAATCAACAATGAAAAAAATTTTATGAGTCTATGTATGTTTTTTCGTATATACATATTTATTTTACAATTAATTAATGATTTAAATCATTATACGTTATTTATCCAGTATATTTTCGAGTTCAATCCTATAATAGGGGGCTTCATTAGAATTTAACCTGCAAATTTTTTTTATTTATTTATTTATATACTTTTTTTTAATTATTATATATAAATTTAAATATATATTTAATTTGATTTTATTATTATATAATATTAATTAATTAATTTATATAATTATTTTTTTTAATATTTTATTTTTAATTTTTTTTATTTTTTTATTAATTATTAAATTTATTCTAAAACAAATTTGATACAAGAAAGGTAATATTTCCGGAATGGTCAAAAATACCATGTAAATTTATGTAAGAAATTGATATTCTATGAAAGATAGGTAGACTAGAAACGTTTTCACTTGAACATAGAGGTTTGTATATTAAGTTTTCTTGTGTGAGGCATGCCTTGAAATATCAGAATATTTTTGATAATCAGGCGTTTATGAATAAACAAAATTAAAGAAAGAAATATGCCAATTTATACAATAGTAGATTCAATTAATTTGTTATCAAATTCAATAAAACTCGATTTTAAATTATTCATTTGACTAACAATTCGGAGGAAAAAGAATCGGCTATTTACTCAACAAAAAATGTTGTAACTTCTCTAAGATAATTAATCCGTATATGTTTACTTTAAACTGAAAAATAATATGAATCATTTCATAACGCTACATAGGTTCGAAGATATTACAATGTACACTAATACAGACGCTACTTATCACACTCTTCAAATTGATAAAATGTCTATCACAATAGGATTCACACTATTGAAAATTTCTTTTATAAATTGAAATATAAAATTAAGCCGTTATAGAATTTCCGAATATTCAGCTTCACTTGTGATGTAATTCCATTTTATCATGATCAATCGTTGATAAGATAAAGACTCTAAATATTACTGAATTTTATCCAATCACACATAAGATTACAAGTTTTAGAACACTATTGAGAGAGGGATGGCTCCACACTGGCTTGCCCATGTGCTAGCTTCCACAGGATGATGTCGCTTATGAGTTCGTCCTTGCTTCTCCCAGCAGTGTCCGCGCGTGTCTTGTCCGTCTTACTCGGATGGTTTGGGTGATATGTGGTAGGTGGCCGTTAGCTGTCTTTCTCGTGGGGTGCTGTTTCCACGTCTTGTTCATGATCACCCGTAGCATCTTTGTGCAGCTCCCATCTAGTTTATTCTCAAGTCGCTTCGTTAGGGTCCAGGTGGTGCAGCTAACAGCAGCACTGATACGACAACGGCCTGGAAGAAATATATATGTCTATGCATGCGTATATATTATATATATTATATATATTTATAATAAAATGGGTACAAGAGATAACCTACTCGAGTTTCAACCATAAGGATCTTCAGGGTTAAATCCACTGAATTAATCGACGTACTGATTAATTGCAGTCGATCAGCATCGTGTGTGTTCAATGAACTGTTTGTTTACCTTCATATATATATATATATATATTATATATATATATATATATATATATATATAATTATGTTGTTCTGGTTCCAACGGGAGAAACTTCAATATTTCATAAAAAAAAGAGAAGGTCCGCAAAATGTATTATGTTTTTCAGAAAAAAAATTTTATTCTTTTTATCTTAACATATGCACACGTGTTCGATCTTCTTGGTATCTTCTTCAGGCTTGATTGATAATATGAAAATGAATTCTTACATGCGTGTATATATACATATATAGATGAGTATTTCACTTCCCTCTTCCTGTTTGGTGGGAGTGGAATATAAAAGGAATTTCATTTTTAAACATTAGTCTTTTAAACAGGTGGTTTGTTTTTCTGGGTGGCTTGGTAATAATTCATTAACTGAGCTTTTTAATTACCTTTTTATAGTTCATCAGATGTTCATTTGATATGTTAGGTGTGTATAGGAATAGATAATATATATATTAGTTTGTGTAGATATATTTATTACATGGATGTGATTCTGTGACCCAGGGTTTCATGCCTTTTTTTTTTCAGGATTCATCAGGCTGATCATAATCAGTGTAACTAATAATAAGTTTATAATTTCTAGTGGAACATAACAAATATCATTAGGTATTATTATCACCAAACTCTACAGGATTGAAACTCTGTAACCAACTTCTATTGGTGGATCGCCAAAAGATTATATATCAAATTGTGATTGTTGTGGAAAGAATTCCATCTCTGACCAGAAAAGAACAATTATTTCTGTGACTTGTGACATGTTGGACTCATGACATGTCTAGATTAATAATTTCATCTGGTTGGTATATCACTAATTTTATATTTATGAAAGAACTGATATTAATGGTAACTAGCACACCTTATGGATATATCACAGTATGATAATTTAATTATTACAATGTTTGATATATTTACTTAAGAGCTATTGCTAAAATACTTTCAATGGGGTAAAAGGTATAATGATCTTAATTGAACTCTCTCTCACTCTTTCTTTTTTTCATTGTTTGATTGAAACAGATTAGTGTTATCCCTTTCACGCGCTCACCCTCTCTCTCTATCTATTCCCCTATTCTTTTTCTTTCTTATATTTTTCTGTGTAACATAAACGAATATCATTAGGTATTAATTATTACCAGCTCTAACATTATTGAAATTCTGTAACCAACACATGAATCTTTAGCAATTCAAAAATACGAATACATAGTAGTTAAAAATGTACATTTTTAATAATAGTCTTTTTTGCACACGGTTATGTGGTTTCAAGTATTAATGATAATCCTTAGTGAACAATAATAACTTCAAGTAATTATTCTAAATAAAAATAATTCAGGGGGAGTTCCTGTTTTGTAGTGGCTGGTGTGCTGGATATGTGATATATATAGGATAGATAAAATATAGATATTAGTTTGTGTAGATATATTTATCGCATGGATGTGATTCTGTGACCCTGGTGTTCATGTCTTTCTTTTCAGTATTCATCAGGCTGATCATAATCAGTATACCTAACAATATCTAATTAAATGTTGTTTTTTTTGGGGGGGGGGGATCTAAACTGAAAGATGCTATGAGTTTATCATTTTCTAGTGAAAAATAAACGAATATCATTAGGTATTATTTATTGCCAAACTCTACATTATTGAAACTCTGTAACCAACAACATTTAGCAATTCAAAAATACAAATATATAGCAGTTAAAAATGCACATGCCTTATATATTGATACAATTTTATACATTTCATCGTTAAATCAAAAAATCTCAAAACCAACAAGAATTAGAATAAAAATTGTTGTTTTGTTCAAATACTTATGAACAATACTGTATATATATTATATATAAAGTGTTTGTATGGGTCCAACGGGAGAAATTAGATATTCTATAAAAAAAAGAAGGTTTGAAAAAGGATTATGTTTTTAAAAAATGTATTATTAACTTACATATGCGACACGTGTTTCAGATCTGTTATCTTCTTCAGGCATTGAATAGCTATATTTTAGTGAATATGTATATGTGTGATTTCTGATATTTGATAGGTTGTGTGTGTTTTTGTAACTTTACTTTTTGTTTATAATGGTTGTGTAATAACAGTTGAAGCTACAATTATATTTTATAGAAATATATTCATCATCATCATCATGTCACACAATTTGCACGGATATCCATGACGATCTCTCGCCAAACCTCCCTATCATTCATCGACTCTGGGAGCTCCTCCGCGCAGCAGCCAGCATCCTTACATAGCTGGTCGATGTAAGTCCTGGTTGGGCGGCCCACGTTAGCATGTCCATGTGTTTGCCTCCACAGTAGAACGTCGCTTATGAGCTCATCCTTGCTTCTCCAGCAGTGTCCTGCATGCCTAACCTCCTTACTCGTATGGTTTGTGATATGGGAGGCAGGTGGCCATACAATTGCTTCTTTGTGGGGTACTGTTTCCACGACTTATTCAAGACCGCTCGCAGCATTCTTGTGCAGCTCCCGTCTAGCTTATTCTTGAGGCGCTTCGTTAGGGTCCAAGTGGTACAGCCATACAGCAGTACCGATATGACCACAGCCTGGAAGAATCGTCTCTTTAGCTTGTTCAGGGAGGTCGGATTCCATACGACTGATAATTTGTTGGTGGCCAACCATGCCTTTCCTATTCGTGTGTTAACATCGCTGTATATATACATATATATATATATATATATGCCTATTTGTTACTATTTCATGTCCTTCAATAATGATGTCTAAATGCAATGGCTGCAAAAGATTGATGACAAAGGTCACCTTGAGAACTTATGACCAGATAAAACCAATTTTGGGAAAACAAAACCAATTTTTGGAAAATTACTGTTTTCAAAAATTAGGATTTAAGAGAGCAAAGTGTAAAGAATATTGTCCGAATTGTTGTTGATGGAATGGCAGACAGAATGGCAGGAAAGATCTGAAGAATGAAGAATTTGGAATTGACTTTATCAACAGGAATATTATTTATCATTATTATTATTATATTATTATGATAATGATGATGATGATGATTTTGTTATTGCTGCTGCTGCTCTTCTTCTTCTTCTTCTTTCTTCTTCTTCTTCCTTCTTCTTCTTTTCTTCTTCTTCTCTTTTGCAAAACACAACTTCATGTTCAATCGTCTAGACAAGTGTAAAAAGTTTCCAAGATGAAATGACACAATTTAAGACCAAAACATATATACACACATGTATTATATATATATATAATATATATATATTATATATAATTTTGAATAGATTTATATATCTTTGTATATAGGATTTTTTTAAATAAAAAATACATATATATGCCATGCATACATAAATGGATACATATACATATATTACACATATATTATATACATATATATCTATACATGTATATATCTATGTATCTACATATATATGCATATTGTGTATATATATATATATATTATATATATATATATATATATATATTTATAATTCATAATTCTTGTCACATAATATATTATGATTACTAAATTGATATCA
>CM042167.1:48377953-48392863 GCA_023376005.1 Doryteuthis pealeii
AAAATTTGATACAGAAAAGGTAATATTTCCGGATGGTAAAATCCTGTAATTTTATGTAAGTTTGTATTCTATGGTGGTAGATGAGTTTCACTTGACCATGAGGTTAGTAAGTATTTTTTCTTGTGTGGGCATGCCTTGAAAATTTCAGATTTTTTGTTCAGGCGTTTATGATACAAATTAGAGATTGCCATTTATCTAGTAGATCATTAATTTGTTCAAATTAATAAAAACTCGAATTTTATATTTTTGACTAAATTCAGGAGGAAAAGATGGCTTTTCTCAAAAAATGTTGTACTTCTCTAAGATATTATCCGTATATGTTATTTAACTGAAAAATATCTGAATCTTTCATAATCGCTGTTACGAGATTTCAATGTACTATCACGACGCTTTATCCCTTTCATTGTAAAGATGTCTTCAATGGTTCCACTATTGATTTTTTATTGAAATATAATTAGCCAGTTTTGTTTCAGAATATTAGCTTAACTTGTGTGTAAATTTTTATCATGATCAATGTTGATGTTAAAGACTCTAATATTCTGAATTTTTCCATCACACATAGATTACAGTTTTTAGAACCATTTATGTAACATTTATATATATCATGTAACATTTATATATATATTATGTAACATTTATATGTATAATATATATATATATATATATATATGTGTGTGTGTGTGTGTGTGTGTGTGTGTGTGTGTGAAGAAAAGGAAGTGATTCCGACGATATGTAGTATATTAAGAAAGATTGAAAAAACTCAGGTTTAAATGAGTTAAGTGGTGAGTTTATTGGCCGATGCTGCAGTGTTTCGATCTATTAATTAGATCATCTTCAGGGCATTTTTTGGTATATGGAAGGTTATAAGAAATTTTTTTTATCACAGAATAACGAGAAAAGCGAGTGATAGTCCTTGTTTATCAGTCTGTTTAAAATTTGAAGTTTGAACAAAGCCCTGAAGATGATCTAATTAATAGATCGAAACACTGCAGCATCGGCCAATAAACTCACCACTTAACTCATTTAAACCTGTGTTTTTTCAATCTTAATATATAATATATATATATATATATATATATATATATATATATATATATGGTGTTGTTTAGGAGTCTCCATATGGCTTTTAGTGTGCCTGTGCTAAACACAGACACAGGCACACTAAAAGCCTACACATATTTCCAAGATCACCCCTTACCACCAACTCCATGACCCTTATCAGATTACCAGAGACACACAGTACAAACTCATTAATCACCAACTAGCCAATCAACATCCAGCATCTCCTCATAAAAAAGGATCAACCTGCAGCCAGAAAATCACCACTGTCCTCAGAGTCATGAAGAAGGGAGAAATTACAATCCCGAAAATTCACCACTACTACTAAATAAAAGAAATTTAAAAAAAAACAAGCAAGTTTTTTTATATTTATTCCCAGATGAATATATTATGGTAACTACATTATTATAATATACCACTTTAATGCTTCACACTAATGCCCAAACCTCATATATGTACTTCCAAAAAACAGATACAGATAAAAAATATCTCATATATATATATATGGAGTTCAATTCCGGCTGTAGGTAGCTTACAAAATGTCTAGCCACACTGAAGAGACTTGATAAGTCGAAACATGTGTCTGTGGATGACCCTATATATATATATATATATATATATATATATATATATATATGCATATATATATATATATATATATATATATATAAAAGAGTATGAAAATACACAATATTGTTAAAATTAATATATTTTTATAACATTTTCATTGCTAATATTGAACAATATTTTTGATTTATAAAAAATCATCATCAGAGCATAATGATAATTAGGTCCGTTTTTAGATGTAAGAGTTTTTAATCCTGACTCATCGAGAGAGAAGCAGAATTTTTTTCTCTGCTTCTCTCACGATGGGTCCAGATTAAAAACATTTACATCTAAAAATGGACCTAATTATCATTATGCTCTGATGATGATGTTTTTATAAATCAAAAATATTGTTCAATATTGGCAATGAAAATGATATAAAAATATATTCATTTTAACAACAATGTGTGTTTTTCATACCCTTTTATCTATCTATCTATCTATCTATCTATCTTTCTCTCTCTCTCTCTCTATATATATATATATATATATATATATATATATATATATATACTAGCAAATATATGCACCCTCCATGTGCAAGTATTTTAGTTGAATTTTATAATAAAATATCATATTAAATTAGAAAGGCTAATGAAACTGAATAAGAATGTAGATAAAAAGATTTTGAACAGAGGGGGTATGATTGAAAAATAGAACAACTTTGAAACCAACTCTTCCATCATTTTCCGTTACTCCCGTCTTTCATTGGTAAATTTACCTAATTAAACTGTTTAGTTAAAATAGGGAGTAAAGAATAATATTACAGTTATTTCTTATTGTTAAGGGATTTCTTTTAAGATTTATTGAAGAGATTTTTGCTCATATTCAACAAGATAAAACCAAACAATTAGAAATCAATAATACTAAGCATATATTTATTAAAATAAATTTTTTAAGATCAATATGCAGATTAGCCTTCCCATTCACACTGTAAACCGCTATTTTGTTGTATATATAAATACAATTGCATGTTATTAGTATGTAGATATGGTCAACAGTGGCTTCGGCCTCTGGACCATTGCTATAATTAACAGCGTCGATCCCAGGGGGCCATCCCCCCAGGCAACACCTGCCCCCTCAATTTAAAGGGGCAGGGCTGGGTTTATTGCCCAGTGCCTGAGGCGCCCCCCTTGAGGGGGAATGCCGACGGGATCGACGCAATTTTTCACCTGCCACCCCATGAGTCTTGGCTTGTGGGTAGTCCCACATAAATAGGGCCTTTGTGCCTGACCCATACAAGTGGGGTACGTGGAAAATATCATGTAGAAATGGTCAACAGTGTAAGTAATGTAAAACAATTTTATTAATAATTGAGGTTTAAATAAAAATAAAATCGTGGAGAATATGATGTAAATAACTAAAGGAATTGTGACTTGTATAGTAATATAGTTTCGGTTACATACAGACAAACCCACAATCTCCATTATAATAAGATATATATATATATATATATATATATATATATAGTTCAACAATGACTTTCCGAAGTTGATGAGGCTTATAATGCAGTTCCAGTCCGCCTTCATCATTGGTTAACTTACACACATTAATCTAATGGTCAAAGTTAACCACCTTTACATTATTTACTCGTCCAATTTTCCAAGCTGTAAATTTTGGAATTACTTTACCTCTGGAAATTCCTCGTACGTTCCTTTAAATAGAGTTTATCCGGCAACACTTAGATTACCCATTATCTCCACAATTGATAATCTCTTTGGATTTAGGATGGATTAACAGTGTTTATTAGCAAGAAAAATGACGTCTCAAAAACTAACAACTGAAATGTTACAAAAACAAAATTTGTCTGAATTTTTAATATGAGGATTGTTTTTGTTTTTTTTGGTTTTGGTTTGTTTTGTTTTACGGCATATCAACCTCAGTGGGTCATTTAATGCCGATAAAGTTTTGAAATAAATCAATTCTTAATGGATAATACAATTTTTTTATAAATACAGTTTTCTACTTAACCCATAGATGGGACCCTAACAGGTACTACCACTCCAGGTCAGAGTGGACCAGAGAGCAATGGTGATGAAGGGGTGCTCCACATTCCCCAAACCTCCAGAACTGGAACCTCACCATCAGATAGAGTTTAACGTCATTCCCAGGAAATGTAGACCCGTAGCCACCGCCTTCTAGCACCCATATGATAAAAAGGGGTTGGGGCTTGCCATAAGGGCAATAGGGTTGTGAAAATCATATAGGTGCTAGGGCTTGACGTGACCAGCCGATTGATCGGAGATGGCCTCTCTGACCTCCCGTCTAGCCCAAGATAGGGCCAAAGTGGAGTATTGCAAGTCATGAACTGCTCATCCTCCTGGGCTCTATCCTTAAGCATCACGGGTCACCACCCACGGCCAACAGGTAGCCCCATTGGGGGAGTCTTACCCCTCTGCAGAGGTGCAGTCGGTGCATTCTAACGTCCCAACCGACAGGGTGGAATATGAGGATTGATAATTTTTATTATTTAAATTTTTTGGGCTATTGTTCTCATCTTTATTGTTATATACACAATGTTTCGGACGATTTGCTCTCCAACCTTTTTCAGGTGTTTCTTGTCATGTTCAATATTAGCTATGAAAAAGGATATAAATTTTTTGGAATTAGCAGCTCAAATTTTGGGGTATGTCTAACTTTAACAGTCCACACCTGTACAAAATTTCAGAAAAATTGAAGCAGGTGGGTGATAATTTTATTTTTTTCCTGATGATTTCACATGCAATTGCCCATATATATATATACAGATGTGGTATTGTCTTTGAACATGGAAGAGTTATCTTCCCTTTGGTTTCGTGTTTTCACCTCCAGGGGTTTTGCTATTTAAGCAGGCAAGCGCCAGATTCGAATCCTCCTCTTCTTCTGCGGCACCTCACACACATGGGTTAGACATTTATGTCTACACCCTTTTCGTGTGGGGGCTTCTTCCCCCAACACAACACTAGTAAGTGACTTTAACCTATAGACTCTCCATAACTATCCCTATCTTTTGAATGTACATTTAGATAACTATTGTATACGTTTTTATTGTATCTTATCCCTTTTGTATGTACGTGTATATCTACTAGGTAACTTTTCTCATGTGTCTTGTATACGCATATTTCTTGTCTTAAATGTTTCTCCGTGTGCTTGTATTAAAGTCCTTTTGTGTATTTAACACTTGTTCAACTTATTATAACTATGAACCCAACACAGACATTAATGGTATACACACATGTACATACACACGTACACACATAACTTTAGCTGAGTATCTGAGTATCAAGCTTTCCAATTAAATCCTTTTTTCAATGTCGTACACTGGTTATATTCTGCTATTTAACTTTTTTGGTAAAAGGAATAATTAAAGGATGCGTCATATTCCTCCATTCAGATGTTCTGAATTAGCCAATCAGATAGAAGTGATGCAACCTTATTCAACAGTTGGCTGATTGGTTGGTTGGTTGGATTTTATGGCATAATAACCCTTGTTGGGTTATTTTATGCTGAAGACTTTTTGTTTTAGTCATTCTTGACCGTTGGTTGGTTGGTTGGCTGGTTGGCTGGTTGGTTGGATTTTATGGCATGTCAACCCTTGTTGGGTTATTTTATGCTGAAGACATTTTGTTTTATTCATTCTTGATGGTTGGTTGGTTGGTTGGATTTTATGGCATATCAACCCTTGTTGGGTTATTTTATGCTAAAGACATTTTATTTTATTAATTCTTAATGGTTGGTTGGTTGGTTGGTTGGTTGGTTGGATTTTATGGCATATCAACCCTTGTTGGGTTATTTTATGTTGAAGACATTTTGTTTTATTCATTCTTGATGGTTGGTTGGTTGGTTGGTTGGTTGGATTTTATGGCATATCAACCCTTGTTGGGTTATTTTATGCTGAAGACGTTTTGTTTATTCATTCTGAATGTGCTTTCTTTTTTTATTCTCAATTTGTTTTTAACTCATTTTTTTTCTATTTAAGCTATAGATACCCTAACAGGTACTACCACTCTGTATCAGAGTGGACCTGGGAGTAATGATGATGAAGGGGGACTCCACACTTCGCAAAGCTCCAAAATTGGAACTATCATTAGATGCAGTTTAACATCATGTCCAGGATATTATTCGACAGTGGGGTAGGATGTTATATCTTAGGGGTGGAGGGCCGTACCTGATTTGACACTTCTGAATTTTAGGGAATGACTCATCTAATAGAAGAGGCAATCAAATACCCAGGCAAGGCTCCATTAATATGTGTGTGCAATGTATGTGTGTAATAGAGTATGTGCATTGGTGTACTTGAGTGTATTTACAGAGAGAGAGAGTAAGTGAGTGAGAGAGTAAAAGAGAGAGAGAAAGAGAGAGAGACAGAGTGAGAGAGAGTGAGAGAGAGAGTGAGAGAGAGAGTAAGAGACAGAGACAGAAATAGAGAGAAAGAGAAAGAGAGAGAGAAAGATAGAAAGAGAAAGAGAGTAAGAGACAGAGACAGAGATAGAGAGAAAGAGAGAGAAAGAGAGAGAAAGAGAGAGAAAGGGAAAGAGAGAGAGTGGGAGAGAGAGAGAGTGAGAAAGAGAGTAAGGGACAGAGACAGAGAGAGAGAAAGAGAGAGAGAGAGAAAGAGAAAGAGAGAAAGAGAGAGAAAGAAAGAGAGAGAGAAAGATAAAGAGAGAGAGAGAGAGAGAAAGAGAAAGATAAAAAGAGAAAGAGAGAGAGAGAGAGAGTGAGAAGAGAGTAAGAGACAGATAGAGACAGAGAGAAAGAGAAGAAAGAGAAAGAGAAAGAGAGAAAGATATAAAGAGAGAGAGAGAGATAGAAAGAGAAAGAGAGAGAAATAGAAAGAGAGAGAGAGAGAAAGATAGAAAGAGAGAGAGAAAGATAGAAAGAGAGAGAGAGAGATAGAAAGAGAAAGAGAGAGAAATAGAAAGAGAGAGAAAGAGAGAAAGAAGATAGAAAGAGGGAGAGAGAAAGATAGAAAGAGAGAGAGAGAGAAAGGGAGAGAAAGAGAGAGAGAAAGATAGAAAGAGAAAGAGAGAGAAATAGAAAGAGAGAGAAGAGAGAGAGAGAGAGAGAAAGAGAGAAAGGGAGAGAGAAAGATAGAAAGAGAAAGAGAAAGAGAGAGAAATAGAAAGAGAGAGAGAAAGAGAGAAAGAGAAAGAGAGAGAGAGAGAAAGATAGAAAGAGAGAGAGGGGGTGGCATCAAAATAGATTTGCATCATAAATTGTGTATTACTGAGAAATAAATTGGTTTGAACAATGATCAATAATGAACAATTCTACGTAGATCTGTGGGTGGGGTTTCGGGGTTCAGGGTTCAGCCACCCCCCCCTTCCGGATCCACAGGCCTTCTGGGAACTTCATCATGATGTGCTAGTTTGGAAGATCATAAAGGACAATTTTCTCTGCCAACCTCGTGACATCTTTGAAAAGTTTGTAAATTGATATCCTTCCTGATGTTGCCAGGAATTTTTGTGTCGGGGGTGAAGACTGTCGACTAAAAGACATCAGCCCCGGGGCTAACATCTGAAAAAGTTACAAAATTGAAACAATCTTTTGTTTCATTATTTAATTGTGTAGAATCAACATATCATACTCAACTTCACAGGAAGGCTGTTACTAGCATCCAGTTACCAGACAAAAAAGGGAAACTGTAACTGATTAGAGACCCTGCACTAACTACCAGAACACATCATGTGTTGGGAAATATGGATCAAAATATCCACACAGTCATGTGTTGGGGAAATATGGATCAAAATATCCACACAGTCATGTGTTGGGAAATATGGATCAAAATATCCACACAGTCATGTGTTGGAGAAATATGGATCAAAATATCCACACAGTCATGTGTTGGGGAAATATGGATCAAAATATCCACACAGTCATGTGTTGGGGAAATATGGGATCAAAATATCCACACAGTCATGTGTTGGGGAAATATGGATCAAAATATCCACACAGTCATGTGTTGGGAAATATGGATCAAAATATCCACACAGTCATGTGTTGGGGAAATATGGATCAAAATATCACACAGTCAAAATATGATCAAAAATATCCACACAGTCATGTGTTGGGAAATATGGATCAAAATATCCACACAGTCATGTGTTGGGGAAATATGGATCAAAAATATCCACACAGTCATGTGTTGGGAGAAATATGGAAAATATCCACACAGTCATTGTTGGGAAATATGATCAAAATATCCACACAGTCATGTTGGGGAAATATGGATCAAAATATCCACACAGTCATGTGTTGGGGAAATATGGATCAAAATATCCACACAGTCATGTGTTGGGAAATATGATCAAAATATCCACACATCATG
Source organism: Doryteuthis pealeii (assembly GCA_023376005.1). NCBI lineage: Eukaryota > Metazoa > Mollusca > Cephalopoda > Myopsida > Loliginidae > Doryteuthis > Doryteuthis pealeii. The sequence continues at coordinate 48,385,926 of CM042167.1, forward strand.
TGTTGGGAAATATGGATCAAAATATCCACACAGTCATGTGTTGGGGAAATATGGATCAAAATATCCACACAGTCATGTGTTGGAGAAATATGGATCAAAATATCCACACAGTCATGTGTTGGAGAAATATGGTCATGTGTTGGAGAAATATGGATCAAAATATCCACACAGTCATGTGTTGGAGAAATATGGATCAAAATATCCACACAGTAGTCGGGAACTGTAACCGAATACAGACCCTGTACTAACTACCAGAACAGAGTAATGTGTTAGGTATATATGGATCAAAATATCCACACAGTCATGAGTTGGGTATATATGGATCAAAATATCCTCACTAAAACCAGCAGCCAATCAGAATCCTAGAAATGAGCTTGACTAAAGTATACAGTGGAATAGCCCAACCTGCTGTATAAAAACCACCTACCAACTCAGGATTCTGAGAGCAGATTCAACTTACAACAGTTGAATACAAATTTCAAGAAATTGTACAAAATTAAGAAATTATTCACCATTTTTTTATTTCATTTGTTGACCCTTAAAACATCGAGGCCTTCTCACACGCATGCTCCCCACAGCCATGAGCCACTCCAGCTTCGGCACCAGGCTGAAAAATTGCTGAAAATGTAAAATGTTTTAATCTGTTATTTCAGTCTGTAAGGCAATTACAAAACAGATTACAACATTTTATGGGCAATAGCAATGTGGAAATCAGTATTTCCCTAGTTAATTAAGTTAATTTAAGAAACATTAAAAATCAGGAAGAAAGGGATTGTCAGTGGTCAGGAATTAATGTTAATATTTTGAAAGACTAAAATATTATATAAACTATAAATCCATTGTTAATGATTTTACAATAGAAATGCATTGAAAATCAGAAAAGAGAGGGATTGTCAGTGGTCAGGAATTAATGTAAGCATTATTGAAGAAATACACCAACTAGGTATAATGTAAATGTATTGCTAATGATTTTACTATAGAAATGCATTAAAAATCAAGAAAGAGAGGGATTGACAGTGGTCAGGAATTAATTAAGGAATTCTAGTTAGCAGCACAAATATCAGCTACACAGGTTCTGAGTGTTAATCTTTTTTTTAAATAGTTTTAAAGTTCTTGGGAAATTCAAAAAATATCTGCACTCTTGTTTTATGGAAGCCAAGCTCATCGTGGATTATTTATTAGAGAGTACCATGACTTTTTGCTTGTTGGCATTCTTCCATCTACATAAGATGATGGGGTAGTGTCCTAATTTTTTGGGTTTTTTTAACTAAATAGCCTGGGCATGTTCATATGGAGGATAAGCTGTTGCCCATGCAGCAAATCCCTCCTCTCTACACTGCCGCTGTGATCCAAAGGAAAGGTAAGGAACCAATGCAGTTTGGCAACAGTAGTGTCGCAGGAGTTGCTGGGTAGCACAGGATTTCAGCGTCACACCACCTTTAGGGACTCCGGCTGCTGAATTTTTTTTTTTTTGGGGGGGGGGTCTCTCCTAGCCTTTCATTGAAAGACAGCAAAGGTTTTGTGTCAGACTTTTTGTTGACTTTGATGGGTTGCCGACCAAGTCGAAGGAGCCCCTTTCTAATCCATTTGCGGACTTATGTGAATAGTATGTGAAAATTTATTAAGGGAATGGTGATCCTCTTTCACCGGACACCAGTAGCAGCCTGTGGGTTTTTACATAAAATTAAATTAAATTAAAATTAAATAAATAAATAAAAAGTTCTGAGCGCCTGGACTTTGGCATCCAGAGTTAACGGTCTGATCATAACAATCTCCATCTATACTTCGAAAGAGTTGTGTCTTTTTATTTCTCTTCATCTCATCATTTCATATTCCCTTAGGGTCACATGATGCCCACTATAAAAGAGGGGTTTTCGAAGAATTCGGCCTCTTTTTGCCTCTAGCATTGGCTAGCTACACTTGTTCCATATCATTAAAAGCCCCCAGACGGCGACGAATCGGAACCCTCACCTCGTTAGAAGCTGGAGCGACAAACGCACACCTAAAACCCATTCTGCAGGGCTCAACAGGTTATGAGGAACAGAACTCGAGGATTTCAGCTAAGTTCCGCAGGCTTTTTTTATCTGCAACCAACCCTTTAACTAAATTCAATTCTCCTTAAAACTATCTTTTACCAACCAAACACATTGAACTCTTTGTATTCCTTTTGGACTCTATGAACATTCTTTAAAACTCGTTTGGTTGTTTCATTTTATGTATATTGATACCCCTGTTTGATATTTGTTTTATGTTTTACATGTAAAGTAAACATTTTGTTCTATAAAAAGTCGTTTGTCTCCTTTCTTCAAAGGCAGCACCCATCTCCTCTATGCGTTCGAAGTATGGTTTATTCTCTTACAAAACGTTGGATTTAAACAGTGCTTTTCCGGGGACAAAAAGTATGTACCCTGATCCTTCTACTGTCAGTGTACCATGACTAATCTGTAGAGAACAGGCTCATCGAGGATAACTTGCTGGTTCACTATCACTATCTCTTGATCTTGTTGAATTTTCTCGTCAGTGGTGGAGGTTGACTGGTATCCTGCTCCCTTTTCATATGTCATGCTTATCCAGACATTCTTAAACTTCTCTATCCATTCATACACACTTCTACGCGATAGTCCACTGTACCTTATATTGTGCTAAAATTTAGGAAGCGCGTGGCGTAATGGTTAAAGTCATAGGAAATGGACTCGTCGCCCCGAGTTCAAATCCTGGACGTGGTAATTGCATTTCACTTAGCGCTAATACCCTTGGGAAAGGTATGAATTCTACTCTCTCTCCAGCTATGGGTAAATAGTAGGGCAGATTGGGCTCTTTAACCTATGTTAGGCAACCAGTCTAGGAGAAGGAAAGCTCTGAATTCAAACCTGTTGAACTCCACTTAAGAAAATGACCTTGTGTCACATCCTGCTCGTGCGGATGAGTTGGTAAATATATATTGTGCTAAAAGCCTCCAATAACCTATAGACAGGACCCTAACATGTACTACCACTCTTGGTTGGAGTGGACCTGGGAGTAATGGCAATGAAGGGTTACTCCATACTACCCAGATCTCCAGAACTGAAACCTCATCATTAGATGCAGTTTAGTGTTATAACCCAAGACATCCCTTTCAGGAATGAGGGAGTCTTACCCCTTTGCAAGGGATATAGGGGCCGTCTTACCATTCTGAATGGGGGGGGGGATACAGTCAGCATATTCTAAGCCTCACTGACAGGACAGTCCACAATTTAGTATTATCACAAAACCATCATTCACTTGAAATTCCATATTTTCTGAAAGTATTTTAAGTATATTGCTCTAATAAAAATTGCTCTATGATGTGCTTTTTTTTTGTTGAGTTACAATTATATAAATGCACATATACAAGCGTTTTGAGAATTTTAGTTCTATATAAATATGTAAATCAATAAAAGTTGAGATCTTCTTGAACGATAGACAGACATGCAATTGATGTGATATTTATCTCTCTTATCCAAATTAATCAACTTTCTTATCATCATCATAATCATTCTTCTTCTTCTTTTTCTTCAGTCTTCTTCTTCTTCTCATTAATTCCCTTCTTCTTCTTCTTTTTCAGTCTATCTCTTGTTCTTGTTCTTGTTCTTGTTCTTCTTTTACTACTTCTTCTTCTTCTTTTCCTTCTTCTTCTCATTCTTCTTCTTTCTCCATCTTCTTCTTTTTCTTCTTCTTCTTCTTCTTCTTCTTCTTCTTCTTTTCCTTCTTCTTCTCATTCTTCTTCTTCTTCAGTCTACCTTTTCTTCTTCTTCTTCTTCTTCTTCTTCTTCTTCTTCTCTTCTTCTTCTTCTTCTTCTCTTCTCCTTCTCCTTCTCCTTCTTCTTCCTCTTCTTATTCTTCTCCTTCTTCTTCTTCAGTCTTCTCTCTTCTTTCTTCTTCTCGCCCTTCTCTCTTCTTCTTCTTCTTCTTCCTTCTTCTTCTTCTTCTTCTTCTTCTTCTTCTTCTTCTTCTTCTTCTTCTTCTTTCAGTCTACCTCTTTTTCTTCTTCTTCTTCTTCTTCTTCTTCTTCTTCTTCTTATATTTTCTTATCATCTTTTTCATCACAACAGCCTCTCCAATTTTCACAAATATTAAGCTTAACAGGTTGCAACATTTTTTTTTCTTATCTTGGGGGAAAATTTTTTTACTAATATCTGGGTTTTTTTTATCATTTCTTCTTATTTTTAAATTTTTTTCTTCATATTTTTTTCATGTTCATTCATTTCTTCTTTTTCTTTTTTCTTCTTTCTTTCTTTCATTTTTTCTTCCTTTTCCTTCATTTCTTCTTCCTTTTCTTTTTCTCATTATTTTTTCTTCCTTTTGTTTTCTTCCTCTTTTTCTCTTTCCTTTTAGATTTTGATATTTCCTTCTTCACTTTCATTCTCCTCCTCTCCTCCTTTCCACTTTTAGAATTCCACTCTTCCTTCAACTTTTTCCTTCTCCTCTCCCCCCCTTCTTCCTCCTCTTTTTTCTCTTTCCCTCCTCTTCACCCCCTCCCTCCCCCAATTTGTCCCCAATGCCAAATCAGTTCATGGCTATTTCAAACTCCCCATTACAACTCCCTCCCCCCCCTACATTTAGAAAACGTCCCTATGGCCAATAAATGGTTTAATAAAAATAAAAATCAAGCCATTCACGAGGGGTGGGTTAGGGGTGGGGGGTTGATTACTCTAAAGAAATCTTTCTTCTTTTTTTTCTTCAAGAATTCCTTTAGAGAGAGAGAGAAAATCAGCAACCTAGAGTTAAACCATATCACTGGTTCCATTTTGAAATCTTCAATTTAAAAGAGCATTTTTATCACCTCTTCCCCATACAGAATCACAAAATTATTGATTTCAACTATTTTTATTTAATGTCGACAATCAAAATGTGTTTTTTAATGGCTGGAATTACCCTATAAAAAATCTTCCTTCCTATCAGGCACTTTGGACATTCTCAAAACACCCAGCCACCCCCACCTCTCTCTCTCTCTCTCTCTCTCTCTCTCTCTCTCTCTCTCTCTCTCTCTCTCCTCTCTCAAGGAACCTCTTTTTTATTTATCTCTTTTCTTTCAGTCTCATTTCTCTCTGTCTCTTTTCTGTCTCCCCCCCCCTCTCTCTCCCCCTCTCTCTCTCTCTCTCTCTCTCTCTCTCTCTCTCTCTCTTAAACTCTCTCTCACTCTCTCGCTTTCTCTGTCTATCTTTCTCTCTCTCTCTCTCTCTCTCTCTCTCTTCTCTCTCTTGCTTTCTCTCTGTCTATCCTTCTCTCTCTCTCTCTCTCTCTCTCTCTCTCTCTCTCTCTCTCTCTCTCTCCTTGTGTCTCTCTTTCTGTCAATCACTTCATTAACAAGGACAGACCTGATTCCCATCTAAAAATGGCACATCATTTTCTCAACAAATAAAAGACCTTTTGGTAATGGCACTGGAAAGCGCCAAAAGTGGGGCCCAAATCTGCAAATGAAGAATTCTTTAATTAATCAAATGATCATGGCATTTCCATCTTCAGTTACGGATGAGGAGACAATGAAATGATGCGGAACGAAGAGAAAGAAAGAAAGAAATTATAAACTGTCAGATTTTGAATGTTGTCACCTTTCACAAAATTGCATAACATCTTTATGTTTGCTTTTAATAACACAAATGCATTTCCAATAGATTTTATTATAGAAATAAATAAATTGCAAATGAGGTTTACTGTAGAAATACATTGGACAATTAATTTTATTGTAGAAATATATTGGACAATTATTTTTACAAGGTTGTATGTGCTATAGAAATGCATTGGACAATTATTTTTTACAAGGTTGTATGTTTTGCTATAGAAATGCATTGGACAATTATTTTATTATAGAAATACATTGGACAATTATTTTTTACAAGGTTGTGTTTTGCTATAAAAATACATTGGACAATTAATTTTACTATAGAAATACATTGGACAATTATTTTTATTATAGAAATGCATTGGGACAATTATTTTTACAAGGTTTATTTTACTATAGAAATGCATTGGACCAATTATTTTATTTTAGAAATACATTGATAATTATTTTTTTACAAAGTTGTATGTTTTACTATAGAAATACATTGGACAATTATTTCTATTATAGAAATACATTGGACAATTATTTTTACAAGGTGTATATCTTACTATAGAAATACATTGGACAATTATTTTTATATAGAAATACATTGGATAATTATTTTTTACAAGTTGTATGTTTTACTATAGAAATACATTGGACAATTATTTTTATTATAGAAATACATTGGACAATTATTTTTTACAAGGTTGTATATTTTACTATAGAAATACCATTGGACAATTATTTTTATTATAGAAATGCATTGGACAATTATTTTTTATTATAGAATACATTGGACAATTATTTTTACAAGGTTGTATATTTTACTATAGAAATACATTGAACAATTATTTTTATTATAGAAATGCATTGGACAATTATTTTTTACAAGGTTGTATGTTTTTACTATAGAAATACATTGAACAATTATTTTTATTATAGAAATGCATTGGGACAATTATTTTTATTATAGAAATACATTGGACAATTATTATTTTACAAGTTGTATATTTTACTATAGAAATACATGAACAATTATTTTTATTATAGAAATACATTAGACAATTATTTTTTTACAAAGTTACGTAGAAATTTTTATTTTTATTATAGAAATACATTGGACAATTATTTTTTTATAGAAGCGTTGTTTTTATAGAAAGGTTGTACTATTAGAAATGCATTAAATTTTACAATGATTGGACAATTATTTTTACAAGGTTGTATAATGGTTTTGTTATAGAAATTTTACTGCAGAAATATACTTGGACAATTAAGTTACTATAGAAATGCATTGGACAATTATTCTTTACTATATTTTATAATGTTTTTCTATAGAAATAAGCCCTGTTAGCTGAGACTTTAGAAATACACCGAC
>CM042167.1:48392963-48415463 GCA_023376005.1 Doryteuthis pealeii
CGAGATAATATCTCTTTTTCAAAAGATCAGTGGAACTGAAGCAGTCTAGTTATGACTTTTCTTTTTTTTAAATGATGGTATTTTTATATAACTGTATTCTCGTGTTGTATGTTTACGTGAATGCGGGTTTTTTTGTACTTGCGCGTATGTTGTCATGCGCGTGTCCATGAAAATGCGTGTTGGTTGTGACGTTATGACTGTATCCTAGCGCGGGATTGCACGTGCATATGTATGTGCGTATTAAATTTTTTATATTTATTTTTTATATTTTATTGGTAAATATAACATGTATTATTTTAAATTTTAGTAATACATCACTGGCATATGGTAGAGGCGTATCAGTATCATTGACAGGTTAATTCTGCAGGGATTCTCCGGTGCGTATCGTGGCCGAACTAGTATAGTCTCTGACTATGCCTGCTTTCGATTTCGATTTCTGTCGGAGGGAAATCGTTAGTATACATCGCTGACGAGACTTGATAAAGTTGAAACAGTCTGTACGATGTTCTACACACCGAACAATCCTTTGCCGAGATTCACTTGTCATGATTATTTTTCTATAATTATCGAATTTTATGTGATATACGCATTGTAATTGCCTTCAAGCAAAATATAAATGATGATATATACTTTATTCAACAATGCTTCTAAAAAACAAATCTTATCACTGACATGATGTAATTGATATAGTATTTCTTAACTATTTCCATTTTTAATAATGATTTTAATCTGAATTAGTCTCCGAGGTAGGATTAGCTAAATATAAACTGACATAACTGTTACATTAGATCCTTTCTTATATAGTGTTACAACCATGTAAATATGTATAAAAAAATAAAATTAAAATAAAAATGGGGGGAGGGCAAATACAGAAATAATGTTACATAATCTATGCGGTTGCATAAGATTATTGTCAATCCCCTGTATTTCTAAAGGGATGGCCCTTTTCATATCACGGGCGGGACTTTTCATGGAATATTACAGAAAGCCCGCGAAATACGTGAAGTCACGTGGGACCTGGTTGGGTCTTCACTTTCAGTTTGGACGTCGGGCAGAGAAGATGTCCTGCCTTAACTGGAACTCACCTGCATACGCCCGCTATGTTTAGTTACATGAAATGTTTAGTTAAGTAAATAAAAGCTTAAGAAAATAACACGGTTTTGTGGTTGGTGAATTTCTTGGTAACAAGACTGATCTAGAAGAAGAGGTGAGTTAAGTGCGACCGACCACCAAGACGAAGTCCAGACGCTAGAAGAGACGCTAGAAGAAGAATAGAAGAAGTAAGCAAGAAAGTAAAGAAAGAGGTATGCAACAATAAAAATTGAAATAAAAATTGTACAAGATAATATATATAAAAATTTTAAATAAAATTAGAAATTTAAAACAAACCGTTAGAATTAGTCCTCTCTTATCATTATTAATGAAGGGTTAACTTACATGTTCCTCTAAAGCTTGTAATCCATTCTAAGAAAAGTGTTACTGTCCGCGTATTCCGCTTAAATAGAAGGTGGCATGCATTTGATTGGTTGTTAGCGCCAGCCAATCAGATGCGCGGGATTAGAATTTTACAATCGTCCAAAAGAATAAAAAGTCAAACGACTTTTAGCGTCTCATGTTGGTGGGGGTATCAGAGTTTGATCATCTCTGATAGGGTCAGCATGGCAAGCGAAGATTGATGCTGGAAGACCCGAAACTTCCCAATGACCTATGCATAATACATCACTGACGACACCTACCAGCGTCCTAAATGTAGGAGCGTATATTTAATGTATGCCGAAGGTATTTACCAACCAATTTACCATCAATAGTATGTGACACAAAATAGCAAGTATGGGGCATCCTACTCATGGTGAATTAAGTAAATATCTTGGGGTCCCATTGTGGTATAATGGTTAATAAGATAGTCTTGCAGATCCTTTACTACAGCCAAGTGGGATATTATTCCACCCATATCATCATCATCATCATGTCGTGCAAGTAGCACGGATATCCATGACAACCTCTCACCAACCTTCCCTATCATTCATTGCCTTTGGGAGGTCTTCTGTGCAGCAGCCAGCGTCCTCACATAATTGGTCAATGTAGGTCTTTGTTGGGCGGCCCACACTAGCATGCCCATGTTTTGGCTTCCACAGGAGAACGTCGCTTATGAGCTCATCCTTGCTTCTCCAACAGTGTCCTGCATGTCTAGTCCATCTTATTCGTATGGTTTGGGAGATGATGGGCAGGTGGCCATACAGCTGCTTCCTTGTGGGGTGCTGTTTCCACGACTTGTTCAAGACTGCACGCAGCATTCTTGTGCAACTTCCATCCAGCTTATTCACAAGGCGCTTCATTAGGGTCCAAGTGGTGCAGCCATACAGCAGTACTGATATAACCACAGCCTGGAAGAATTGCCGCTTTAGCTCGTCAGTGAGATCGGACTTCCATATGACAATTGCCGCTTATATACTTTTACTATATTTTCTTTTCTTCTTTTTATTATCTTTTTTATTTTTTAATGTATATTTATTGATTTTTTTTAATGTGTTTTATTCTTAACATATTTGATTTTTGTTTTGTTCACATTCTATGTCGAACAGACGACATAGTTTCATCTTGTGTTCATCCATACAACCTCCCCCAAACCAAGTGAGATATTCTTACCTTCTCTTTAAATGTTCTTTTGTTCATTATCCCTGCGTCTAGTTTGCTAATCATCACACCGCAATGGGATACCCAAGGTGTTTACCTAAACAATTCATCATGAGTTGGATGTGACCCGAGGCTGCAAGTTTTCATGAGCTGTAATAACTGTAATACCTAGTAATATCCGTTTTGGATAACAGGTACTACCACTCCGGGTCAGAGTGGACCAGGGAGCAATGGTGATGAAGGGGTGCTCCACATTCCTGGAACCTCACCATCAGATAGAGTTTAACGTCATTCCAGAACATGTAGACCCGCAGCCACGGGTCACATCCAACTCATGATGAATTGTTTAGGTAAACACCTTGGGTATCCCATTGCGGTGTGATGATTAGCAAACTAGACGCAGGGATAATGAACAAAAGAACATTTAAAGAGAAGGTAAGAATATCTCACTTGGTTTGGGGGAGGTTGTATGGATGAACACAAGATGAAACTATGTCGTCTGTTCGACATAGAATGTGAACAAAACAAAAATCAAATATGTTAAGAATAAAACACATTAAAAAAATCAATAAATATACATTAAAAAATAAAAAAGATAATAAAAAGAAGAAAAGAAAATATAGTAAAAGTATATAAGCGGCAATTGTCATATGGAAGTCCGATCTCACTGACGAGCTAAAGCGGCAATTCTTCCAGGCTGTGGTTATATCAGTACTGCTGTATGGCTGCACCACTTGGACCCTAATGAAGCGCCTTGTGAATAAGCTGGATGGAAGTTGCACAAGAATGCTGCGTGCAGTCTTGAACAAGTCGTGGAAACAGCACCCCACAAGGAAGCAGCTGTATGGCCACCTGCCCATCATCTCCCAAACCATACGAATAAGATGGACTAGACATGCAGGACACTGTTGGAGAAGCAAGGATGAGCTCATAAGCGACGTTCTCCTGTGGAAGCCAAAACATGGGCATGCTAGTGTGGGCCGCCCAACAAAGACCTACATTGACCAATTATGTGAGGACGCTGGCTGCTGCACAGAAGACCTCCCAAAGGCAATGAATGATAGGGAAGGTTGGTGAGAGGTTGTCATGGATATCCGTGCTACTTGCACGACATGATGATGATGATGATATGGGTGGAATAATATCCCACTTGGCTGTAGTAAAGGATCTGCAAGACTATCTTATTAACCATTATACCACAATGGGACCCCAAGATATTTACTTAATTCACCATGAGTAGGATGCCCCATACTTGCTATTTTGTGTCACATACTATTGATGGTAAATTGGTTGGTAAATACCTTCGGCATACATTAAATATACGCTCCTACATTTAGGACGCTGGTAGGTGTCGTCAGTGATGTATTATGCATAGGTCATTGGGAAGTTTCGGGTCTTCCAGCATCAATCTTCGCTTGCCATGCTGACCCTATCAGAGATGATCAAACTCTGATACCCCCACCAACATGAGACGCTAAAAGTCGTTTGACTTTTTATTCTTTTGGACGATTGTAAAATTCTAATCCCGCGCATCTGATTGGCTGGCGCTAACAACCAATCAAATGCATGCCACCTTCTATTTAAGCGGAATACGCGGACAGTAACACTTTTCTTAGAATGGATTACAAGCTTTAGAGGAACATGTAAGTTAACCCTTCATTAATAATGATAAGAGAGGACTAATTCTAACGGTTTGTTTTAAATTTCTAATTTTTATTTAAAATTTTTATATATATATTATCTTGTACAATTTTTATTTCAATTTTTATTGTTGCATACCTCTTTCTTTACTTTCTTGCTTACTTCTTCTATTCTTCTTCTAGCGTCTCTTCTAGCGTCTGGACTTCGTCTTGGTGGTCGGTCGCACTTAACTCACCTCTTCTTCTAGATCAGTCTTGTTACCAAGAAATTCACCAACCACAAAACCGTGTTATTTTCTTAAGCTTTTATTTACTTAACTAAACATTTCATGTAACTAAACATAGCGGGCGTATGCAGGTGAGTTCCAGTTAAGGCAGGACATCTTCTCTGCCCGACGTCCAAACTGAAAGTGAAGACCCAACCAGGTCCCACGTGACTTCACGTATTTCGCGGGCTTTCTGTAATATTCCATGAAAAGTCCCGCCCGTGACATGAAAAGGGCGATCCCTTTAGAAATACAGGGGATTGACAATAATCTTATGCAACCGCATAGATTATGTAACATTATTTCTGTATTTGCCCTCCCCCCATTTTTATTTTTATTTTTTTTTTTTTTATACATATTTACATGGTTGTAACACTGTAAAAGAAAAAATCCAATGTAACAGTTATGTCTGTTTAGATTTAGCTAATCCTACCTCGGAGACTACTTCAGATTAAAATCATTATTAAAAATGGAAATAGTTAAGAAATACTATATCAATTACATCATGTCAGTGATAAGATTTTTGGATGTTTGTTTTTTAGAAGCATTGTTGAATAAAGTATATATCATCATTTATATTTTGCTTGAAGGCAATTGCAATGCGTATATCGCATAAAATTCGATAATTATAGAAAAATAATCATGACAAGTGAATCTCGGCAAAGGATTGTTCGGTGTGTAGAACATCGTACAGACTGTTTCAACTTTATCAAGTCTCGTCAGCGATGTATACTAACGATTTCCCTCCGACAGAAATCGAAATCGAAAGCAGGCATAGTCAGAGACTATACTAGTTCGGCCACGATACGCACCGGAGAATCCCTGCAGAATTAACCTGTCAATGATACTGATACGCCTCTACCATATGCCAGTGATGTATTACTAAAATTTAAAATAATACATGTTATATTTACCAATAAAATATAAAAAATAAATATAAAAAATTTAATACGCACATACATATGCACGTGCAATCCCGCGCTAGGATACAGTCATAACGTCACAACCAACACGCATTTTCATGGACACGCGCATGACAACATACGCGCAAGTACAAAAAAACCCGCATTCACGTAAACATACAACACGAGAATACAGTTATATAAAAATACCATCATTTAAAAAAAAGAAAAGTCATAACTAGACTGCTTCAGTTCCACTGATCTTTTGAAAAAGAGATATTATCTCGAAAATTCAAGAATTAAATACAGGTTAACACATAACACTGTAGCGTTAGTTTCGTATTTGCCTGGGAGAGTTGTCTGCCCGTTTAGTTTGCTGGTGCCCGCTAGGGGGCCGTTTTATATTTAAGCGGCTGGTTCAAACGCTTCTCTCTCTTTTCCGGTTCCTCGACCTACGAGACACATGGGGTAGACACTGTCTACCCCTTCTTGTTGGGGCTTTGGCCCCCCCTTACATTACTGTAAGTGAATTATACAGCATGGACTATTCTTAGTCTCATGTCTGTGGCTTTTATGTATATCTTGTACCGTTCATGAATGTGTATTTATCTTTCTACATGTAACTTTGTTTTACCTATGTATTATGTATCTTGTTATATCCATGTGCTGTATATGTATTAAATGTTTTGTTTATTAAACCTTTGTCGGAGTCTTGTATTCAAGTATATATAACTTTGAATCTTTCTTACAACACCATTGTTACCGTATTATTATTTTTTCTTTACACCTGCATTGTGATAGCCTTCAAAATCAACCTCCTAACCAATATATACACAATGCTTCAAGCAAATTATAAAACTCTCTTATGAAAATTAGAGTTTTACATTTACCTTCATCAGTAATGGTTTAATGGTAATAAAATTGATCCTTTACAAGTAAAAAGTAAGTCTAACCCTTACTGGATGCCCCATACTTGCAACTTTATGTCTCATGATAAATTGGTTGGGTAAATACCAACTAATTAATGATTATACCTAAAGTATAATAATAGTAATAATAAAGTTGATAATTGACTTCTATATAAAACATAATGGTACTTTTAGTTTTCTATCTTGTCTAGACATCAGTCGAAGGCAATAATTATTCGATCTGCTTTTCTCTCGCTAACTAAAGTCAAGGGGAGCATGACTCGTTCTGTGCACTCATCGAAATTGGACTCTCAATATTTGACCTGTCATAACTTTCGTTGAACCTAAGAGGAGAATTCTCTCTTGTCAGTAAATCTCTCGTTTTCTCTCTCTCTGTCCTCTCATCCCCCCCCACCCCACGGGGCGCATATGTTTCTTCACCGAGACAATGTAAATGATCGAGAAATGATTCTTTTTTTTTTCAAACTTTCGAACTTTAAATCAGATTTTTATCTTTTTGGCTGAAGAAAATTTAGAGATTCAGAAAAATGGAGGGATCTAGTTTGTGGTGCATTCTGGAAGGGTAGTCTAGTTTGTGTTGTATTTTGGGAAGGGTAGTTTAGTTTGTGGTGTATTCTGGAAAGGACAGTCTACTTTGTGTTGCATTCTGGATTGGCAGTCTAGTTTGTGGTGCATTCTGGGAAGGGCAATCTAGTTTGTGTTGCATTCTGGGAAGGGCAGTTTAGTTTGTGGTACATTCTGGGAAGGGCAATCTAGTTTGTGGTGCATTCTGGGATTGGCAGTCTAGTTTGTGGTGCATTCTGGGAAGGGCAGTTTAGTTTGTGGTGCATTCTGGGAAGGGCAATCTAGTTTGTGGTGCATTCTGGGATTGGCAGTCTAGTTGGTGGTGCATTCTGGAAAGGGCAATTTAGTTTGTGATGCATTCTGGGAATGGCAGTTTAGTTTGTGGTGCATTCTGGGAAGGACAGTTTAGTTGTGGTGCATTCTGGATTGGCAGTCTAGTTGGTGGTGCATTCTGGAAAGGACAATTTAGTTTGTGATGCCTTTCTGGGAATGGCAGTTTAGTTTGTGGTGCATTCTGGGTAGGGTAGTTTAGTTTGTGGTGCATTCTTGGAAGGGCTCAGTTGATAGAGCTGAGGACTATAGAGAATATATATATACATACATATAATTTCCCAAAATACAACATTCGGATAATCAAAGGGGAGTTGTCAGCGATGTTATATTGCTGGGATCATTGAAAATTCCGGGTCTTGCAACATTGGATTTACTCCCCCTGATGACCCAATCAGAGCTGATCAGACCCCGATTCTCCCCCAGCAACAGGCTTTCACTAAACTCACTTCCATTTTGATATATATATATATATATATATATATATATATATGTATGTGTGTATGTGTGTGTGGAGAAATGTACAATGGATATTACAAGAGATATTACAATGGATGGAGTTCTTGTATTGAAGGATTTAATTCTCTTACTGACGAGTGTCTTGTGGTTGTAAGTAGGAGGAGGGTTGACACATATATATACACACATATATTTATATACATATTTATATATGAATATATATATATGTATACATATATATATGTATATATATATGCATATATATATGTATACGTATATATATTTGTTTTATTTTAATTTTCTTATATATATATATATATATATATATATATATAAGAAAATGAAAATATAGCAAATTAAATTCATGTTTAAGGATAGCTTCAGAAATGAAATTTAATTAAAAAAAAAAATCTGAAGTCTGTACATGACAAGGGAGAGATTTAATTAATATGACTTTTATAAAAGAAAAAAAAGCAGAACCCAATTTGTCACAGTGAATAGTGAACAGAGAATGTATTCATCCATGAAATTCCTACCATTAATTTTATAGCGAGGATTCTGCAATTCACCCCCCCCCTTTCGCTAAATTAATATTCAACAAAACTTGAATACTAAAAGATATAAGCAACAACAAAATGACCCCCCCCCAAAAAAAAAACCAAAAAACAAAAACAACTCATATATCTACAGGGTGATTAAAAGTAATTCCTTATTTCAAACCATTTTGAAGATTAAATCTGACCAGTTGTCAATACTTAAGACAACTAGCAAATATATGCACCCTCTGGGTGCAAGTATTTAAGTTTTAATATAATAAAATATATTAAATTAGAAAGGCTAATGAAACTGAATAAGAATACAGATAAAAAGATTTGGAACAGAGGAGATATAATCGAAAAATAGAACAACTTTGAAACTAACTCTTCCATCAATTTCCATTACTCCCGTCTTTCATTGGTAAATTTTCCTAATTCAACTATTTAGTTAAAATAGGAAGTAAAGAATAATATTACAGTTATTTCTTCTTGTTAATGGATTTCTTTTAAGATTTATATCCGAGACTTTTGCTCATATTTAATTGAATAAAACCAAACAATTAGAAATCAATAATACTAAGCATATATTTATTAAAATCAAATTTTTAAGATCAATATGCAAATTAGCCTTCCCATTCACACTGTAAACCGCTATTTTGTTGTATATATAAATACAATTGCATGTTATTAGTTTGTAGATATGGTCAACAGAAATAATAATAAAAAACAATTTTATTAATAATTGAGATTTAAATAAAAATAAAATCATGGAGAATGTGACGTAAATAATAAAGGGAATTGTGACTTGAATAGTGATATAGTTTCGGTTACAGACAGACAAACCCACAATCTCCATTATAATAAGAGATGTTATATAGCGGCATCAAATCGCGTATCTGTATACGTTGCGGGTATGTATGGTCATGTGGCAAAGTATGTAGTAGTCGGACTTAGAAAATCACAACACATGGGTATTGTAAAAACCTTGACTTTATTTCTTTAATCTCTGCCATGGTGCGGGTGGCGAGCGTTGACAATAGGAACTGCCCAAGGGTCGACGACGACTACTACTACTGTTGGGATGACTGGCGATGTGAGGTGGAAGGGGTGGACGAACCTCACTGCCCGTTGGCAGCGATGGACCGTAGCGACGGTCGCTCACTTGTGCTATGTTCCGAGGCTTCTGTCTGACTGCTCTTGGCTCGAACCCTTAGACCTTTATATTCATAGATACTCCTTCGCATCTTTATCTTTTGATCTGGTCTTCATATCCGCTAACATGCCTACGCATTTTTATCTTTTGATCTGATAAGGACATTTGTTATACATTTCTTTATCTTCTCCCCGCTTTCTTGACCGGAAAGCCTCACCTCCGTTTTCGACTTTTTAAAAAATATATATTTTTATATTTCTCTTTGTTTTTTTTCCGGAAGCTTCGTTTTCCGGTCGAGGACAATACAATAAGAATATTGAAGACTTGATTTTTATGCAAGATAGTGCTCCTTCACATTTTGCAAATCCTGGACGAAGCTACAGTTCACATAGTGTTAATACCCTTGACAAAGGTATGAATCCAACTACTCTCCCTCCGACTATGGGTAAATAGTAGGGCAGACTGGGCTCTTTAAGCTTGGTTAGGCAACCAGTCTAGGAGAAAGAAACTCTGTATTAAAACTTGTTAAACTCTGCTTGAAGCAGTCACTACTAGAATAGGCTCAGTGCTAATTAATGATCTAGATCAGATTTTGAGAATTTGGTCACATTTTGCTATTGCTGAATGGCTGAATCACCATTTTCCTGGGAGGTTGATGGTAGATGTGGTCTGCATGTGTGGCTGGTCAGAAGCCCTGGATTTAACACAGCGACTTTTTTCTTTAGGATTGGTTGAAGGAGCAAGTCTACTCTACGAAACCAATGACTTTGAAAGAACTTGAAGGACGAATACAAGAATTTATTTCTGCTATTCTGGAAGAGTTTATGGGAAGATCAGCTGATGCTATTCCCGAGCGGCTTGAGAGGCTGGAGGCAATTGTGCCTATATAGAATTTTAAATAAAACTACATGCTATGTGTGTTTTTATCATATTAATTTTTTGTAAAAATAATGATTCTGAAATAAATTATGATATTTTTAAAATAGGAAGTTACTTCACAATTACCCTGCAGATCTTAAATTTAATTGATATGGTATATCTACACTGACAGATTCCAACCTCACTGACAAGTTAAAGTGACAATTCTTCTAAGCCATAGTTGTATCAGTGCTTGTATATGACTGCTCCGCCTGTACCCAAATGAAACACCGCCCTGTATCGGCTGGGACATTAGAAATCACCGACTGCACCTCTGCAGAGGGGTAAGACTCCCCCAATGGGGCCACCTGTTGGCTGTAGGTGGCGACCCGTGATGCTTAAGGATAGAGCCCGGGTGGATGAGCAGTTCAATACTCCACTTTGGCCCTATCTTGGGCTAGACAGGCGGTCGGAGAGGCCCCTCCGATCAATCGGTTGGTCACGTCAAACCCTAGCACCTATATGAGTGAGATGTGGTCTCTTACTCAGTGCAGTTTGGTTTGGGGGGGGATAAAAATCTCATGAGAACAAATAATTCGCCTTGTATTTATTTTAAAAAAAACTCTGAATTGCACAACGTAAGATGTCCCCCATCACCCCAAGCTGGTTTCCAGACTCCAAACATCGAGGAATAGTCAGCCAACTCAACATCCGTCCAGCAACCAGATTCGAGCCTCTCCATGTAGCACAGAAAATGAGATAAGAATATGATGATTAGTTGGAACTTAAGGGAAAATAAAAATCTCATGAGAACAAATAAATCGCCTTGTGTTATTCCTAAAACTATAAATGGCAAGGGTTAGCTCAGTCGGTAGAGCGTTCGGCTAGAAACCACAAGGTTCCTAGTTCGATACCCACCCTTGCCAACTCAGCGTATGAGTAGCACAGGGATCTGTGCGGTAAAGTAAGGAGCTGATGGTAGGTGTGGCGCTCCATCTCAGACGCAAAAATATCTCCTCGGTCTAGCGCTAGTGAAAAGGGGATAGACTCTCTCGCTGCATGGTTGATACCGACATTAGGCCGCCCCGACAACTTTACTTTATTTCATAAATGGCAAAAGGCAAGATGCCCCCCAGCACCCTGAGTTGGTTTCCAGACTCCAAACATCGAGGAATTGTCAGCCAACTCAACATCCGTCCAGCAACCAGATTCGAACCTCTCCAAGTAGCACATGAAAAGAGATAAGTATATAAGGATTATTTCTACATGACACATCATTAATCCATTCTGAAAGGAGAGCCATAACGTTAGAATGCTTCTCTCCCCTTTTGTTGCAAGATGGGTATATTCCTGACTTTTGTGAGCTAGGACTACTAATGGAAGGAGGAGGAATAAATAACAAAGGCTTAAAAAATAGTGATGACCCAAAAGAGGAGAGCGATGGTTTGACCGTAGCGTAACCCCGAACGGAGAATTGACCGCAAGCGGAAGTCGGGTGTTGACCGGAAGTCACGTGGTGACGTGGGGGAAAAAAGAAAGGGTTCGTCCTCTTTTTGCCGGCGGCGGTCGTAGGGTACGGACCTCATGAGAGCCCAGTAATCTAGTAGTGTTCTCTCTCTCTCTCTTTCTCTCTGCCTTTCCTCCTCTCTGGTAGGAAGCCCACTATACGAGCACGAGAATAAAGGCTGGCAGTTGTGACGACATGTTTCTTGTGTTATGATTTTTTATCGGCACCATTTCAGCACGGTGACTTTTGGAGTTTTAGTACCAAGAAAGAAAAAAGGACTACGGTACATGTATTGTTTTAGTGCCGTGAATATTACAACGTAACACCTTTATCATATCTCAACTTTGTTTTTTTGTAAAATTAAATTTTACTTTTGAAGAATCTATCCTTATATCAAAATGTATCAATTTAATTTTCTGAATTCTCTTCCTTTCTTATTGGTTATTATTCCAAAACTTACTCATATGAAATAGATAACTACAAAGAAATATTCCTAATTGTCTTCTCACTTTTGTCCATCTCTCTCTCTCTCTCTCTCTCTCTCTCTCTCTCTCTCTCTCTCTTTCCCTTTCTCTCTTTACCAAAAACAACGTCAACAGTTTATATTCGTTTACATACATATCTGATATATATTCAATTTAGATATATGTTCAATATTTTATATATCAATTGAAACATTGAAGGTCGACAAATATATTTTTTCAAATATCAATAAATCCCCCTTACATTTCCTAGTTTTCACATTCACTTATTACTTTTCCACATACTGTCGGATTCATTTCCATTTGTCATTCCTACACACACACACACACACACACATACACACACACATACAATCATATATATATATATATATATATATATATATATATAGAGAGAGAGAGAGAGAGAGAGATGTTGATGTTGGCATCCTTCCGTCTACTGAAGACGATGGCGTAGTGTCCATTTTTTAATCTGCAATTGCATGAGTGGCTGAACAGACCAATTCTTGAATGACAGTCTCTGGTGCAGTGACTGCAAACAAACAATGATGCTTGCTGGGGTTGCTGTTGGCTCTCCTTCCTTTTGGCTCTCTTTTCCGTGGCGGCTTCTTTCCTCTCTTTTTCACTCCTTTTCGTTCCTTGTCTGACGAGGAGTCAGCAGGTGGCACGGTCTTCTACACAGGCCTCCCATGTGTTGGTTTTAATGTGGCATGTCTTCATGTTTCTCTTGCAGACATCTTTAAAGACTATCCTACTGAAGTCCCGGTGTCGATTTCTGTCGGAGGGAAATCGTTAGTATACATCGGTGATGAACTTAATAAAGTTGAAACAGTCTGTACGATGTTCTACACACAGAATAATTCTTTACCGAAATTCACTTGTCATTATTATCTTCTATAATTATCGAACTTTATGCGATATGCTCATTGTAATTGCCTTCAAGCAAAAATATAAATAATAATATATACTTTATTCAACAATGCTTCTAAAAACATCCAAAAATCTTATATATATATATATATATATATATATATATATATATAAGGTGACACACACACATATATATGTGTGTGTGTGTATGTGTGTGTGTGTTATATCATCCTTACATTTGCTATTTTTGACTTTTACTTATTACGTTTTTACATACTGTCAGGTTCTCTCATATATATATATATATATATATATATATATATATATATATATATATATATGTATGTGTTATATCAAGTGTTAAAAACAAATTAGACTGTCAGCAATCAGAAAGAAGTAGATCTGTTTCCGTGTAAAGCAAACATAACAATCTTATAAAAAAAGGGAAAGAAAAGAAAAAAAAAATATTTCTGTTTGTCGAACTTTCGATTCTCCTGACACTGATTGTCAGGTGAGAATTATTGAAGACAAACAACTGATTCTTTACGGAACTCTCCTGTTTGGAAAGTCATAAAAAACAAAAAAAAAGACTGAATCACGTGATCTAATCTCGTGCCAAATTACAAAGTAGGTGTTTAGCTTTCGTGGCAACACTTCGATACCAATTCCGATCTTTTTGTTTAATGTCTAATTCAGATGAGTCACACAAATTGGTCTCACCCTTCCAGAGTGACGAGAAAATCTATTGCTATGGTAACAACAGGGATTAGTAGCCATTTTCTATATCAGGTTTCTCTGAACACACACACACACACTCACGCACACACACACACACACACACACGCATGTGCACACCTATATGAAGCTTTTTACAACTTATTAACAACCAGATCTCACGTATTGGTTAATAAGGAATTATATTGCCATAGTAACATAGTTTTTGTATTTGTGGTATTATTATTTCACTCCTTGAGTGTTTTTCACACCAATCTCAGCTGGTGGTCTCTCACAAGAGGCTGAGTGACAGCAAGTCTCTTCAAGATTATTATTATTTTACTCTATGAGTTTTTTTTATACTATAATAACATAGTTTTTGTAGTTGCAGTATTAATATTTCACTCTTTGAGAGTTTTTCACTCAGACCGTAGCTGGTGGCCTTTCACTAGAGGCTGAGTGACAGCAAGCCTCCTCAGGTCTCCAGGAATCCTTCGTGTACTCTAGCCAATCTTAACAATGCTATTGTTTGGATGGTCTCTATTCTTCCTCTTGTTTCCAATTCTTTCAGACTCCTTTCTAAGCTTTTGTGGACTGTTCACTTATTATTATTATTATTATTATTATTATTATTATTATTATTATTTCACACCTTGTGAGTTTTTTACACTGATCTTTGCTGGTGGTCTCTCACAAGAGGTTGAGTGACAGCAAATCTTCTCAGGTCTCCATGACTCCTATGTGTATTCTAGCTAATCTTAACAATGTTGTTTGGATGATCTTTATTCTTACTCTGATTTTCAATTCATCCAGACTCCTTTCCAAACCCTTGGCGACCGTTCCATTATTATTATTATTATTATTATTATTATTATTATTATTATTATTATTATTATTATTATTATCTTGGTGACAGTAAATTTCCAGACCCTTGGAGACCATTCTATGTGTACCAATTACAATTCGTGTTATATACATTTGCGGTATCCTTCTCTTTNTAATGCCGATAAAGTTTTGAAATAAATCAATTCTTAATGGATATACAATTTTTTTTATAAATACATTTTTCTATTTAACCATAGATGGGACCCTAACAGGTACTACCACTCCGGGTCAGAGTGAGCAGGGAGCAATGGTGATGAAGGGTGGTCTCCACATCCCAAACCTCCAAAATGGAACCTCACCATCAGATAGAGTTTAACGTCATTCCCAGGACATGTAGACCCCAGCCACCCCTTCTAGCACCCATATGATAAAAAGGGGTTGGGGCTTGCCATAAGGGGATAGGGTTGGAAAAAATATAGGTGCTAGGGCTTGACGTGACCAGCCGATTGAACGGAGGGGCCTCTCCGACCGCCCGTCTAGCCCAAGATAGGGCCAAAGTGGAGTATTGCATGTCATGAACTGCTCATCCACCTCGGGCTCTATACTTAAGCATCACGGGTCGCCACCCACGGCCAACAGGTGGCCCAGTAGGGGAGTCTTACCCTCTGCAGAGGTGCAGTCGGTGCATTTCTAACGCCCCAGCCGACAGGGCGGATAATTAATTAGATATTATTTTTCAGACGACTAAGATTTTGTGTGTGCTTATAGAGAAAGTCTTATTTCAAACCTGCAAATTCATTCAATGTTTGCTTCTCTTTCATAAACAATGTCGTGAGTGATATTCAATTGAATTGTATTTCTTACAAATTAATTAAAATTATCTTGGAAGGAAGGTAACTTTCAGCTGTCAATAAGAGAGGAAACATCAAAATCCAACCAATCTTAATTGATATTGTTAATCCACGCATAGGAAATATTTTACTAATTGAATGGATCAATTAACAATACCCACTAGATTTGTCTGTATTTTTTGAGATAAAGGTTTGATGCGAATGATTTTGAAGTTTCGGACTGTTGGGGATTAGGGAATGAGCTTCAGTTCATGGGTGGTTCCACATTAAACTGTTATAAATTATTAGTACCCTAACACTTATTTACAGTAGTGTAACGACCAAAATGGCTGTTATAAGTTGCATCCGGCGGCCTTGAAGGATTGAATGACAAAGCTTGACCTCATCCTGATCCTTCCGTGGATACCGTGAGAATCGGTGGAGAAGACCCTCTTCCGGTTTAGATTAGAAACAGAGTTAGTCAGCATCGGCCAAACCACGAAAGTGTTAAGTCGTGTTAAGCGCACTGCCGACTCAATCTTGCGCAGGTAGTCTATGTGGATTTCGGAATAAAATATGATCTAAAGCAAATCGAAGTCTTGGGTTATTATCTAAAAACTACAATGACACGGGCTTCTGATATAGAGAAATCCCCAATGGAAGACCAGACACAAAGTCCCAAGACAAAGTCAGACGCTAGAAGAAGAACGTAAGATACCAAAGATGAGCAGAAGAATAATAGATAGAAAGAGAGATACAACAAACGACCTTGTGTCATATCCACATAAGTGGATGGAGTAAATAAGTTGGGATGCTATGTAAGTCCTTAATTCCTTTTCAGAAGAAACCACATATAATGGGGGTTAATGGGATAGGAAGCGCGTGGTGTAATGGTTAAAGTCATGTGAAATGGACTCGTCGCCCGAGTTCAAATCCTGGACGTGGTAATTGCATTTCACTCGACGCTATATCCTTGGGAAAGATATGAATCCTACTCTCACTCCAGTATGGGTAAATAGTAGGCAGACTGGCTCTTTAACCTTGGTTAGGCAACCGGTCTAGGAGATAAAACTCTGAATTTTAACCTGCTTGAACTCCGCTTAAGAAATTGACCTTGTGTCGCATCCTGCTCGTGCGGGGGTTGGTTAAATATATATAATGGTGGGTTTAAGAAAGAAATTAACAACACGAACCAAATAAACAAAAGCCTAATCCCAATAAAACCAACTACCTAACTTTATAAGGTAATCTGAACATTAGCTACATAAATGAGAGTACCCCCCCTTGTTTTGTTTCACTTTGAGGAAGCCGTCTGTTTTGGTTGGCTATTTCGTTTCACCGTAAATCTACACTGAAAATATGATTTGTTTGAATTAATACACTGAATGTTTTAACACGGAAATATCATAAAATGTGTTCTTATTGTGCTTGCGCATTATTTGAAATGAACCCAATTGTTATGGATGCAAGGTAAATAACTTGAAAATTAATAAGTCAAGATACCACTATATCATGGGACTGTAAATTAAACTCCTGAAATCAAACGGGTTTAGAACTTGTAAAACATAAATATTAAAAAAATAACAAAAACTTAAAATATCTTCGTCTTGAAGAAATTTAAAACTATTATTCTTTTTTATTTGAATTTTTCAGATGAGACTTAATGTGAATAATTTTGATTTTTCGGACTATTGTTCTCATCTATATCGTGGTATGTAAAACCACAACGCTTCAGCCACTGGGAATTAAAAAATACAAAAATAAAAATAAAATAAAAAGAACAAACTTCCATGGAGCCTTTCACCAGAAAGACAATCTGTGCATGTCTGACAAAAAGGTCTGACCATTCAACCATCGGACAGTGTTATATATATATTTATATATATATATATATTATATAATAATTTATATATATATTGGGGAAAGTCAGCCCACAATCACTGCATAATGTTTCTCCTAACTCCAGTCCTGATGAAGGTTGCAAAAACCAAAACATTATAACATTGACTTTAACATCAAGAATAAAAATCATCTTTTGAAATACTTTTTGTTTTTCTATATTATTATTATATTTATTTTCTTTTTGTTTCTACATATATAATATATATATATATATATATATATATATATATATATATATTATATATAGTGTGGTTGGTCACTGTTTCAGCTTTTGCTGGGTGTGCCAAAGGCAGTATTATTGGTAGAGTGCTCAATATAAAATAGAGCTGTTATATATAATAAAATAAATATATAAAGGTTTTACATATCTATTTATTAGGTGACAAATGAACATTCACAACCATTTTGGTTTCATGCGTTAACAATCGTCAGATGAAGATGTTACAAATGCATTTGTATATATATATGTATATATGTATCTTTTTTTACTGTATTACTGTATAAAGTTTAGTCAATTGTAATTTCTAGAGAACTTTTGAATTAAGTGCGTTGACATAGAAGGAGATTATGTTGGAAATTTTGTAATTCTTTTTTTTTTACCTCATTAAGCTACAGACTTATTGATTTACTTATGTCCACTTTTAATAATTAATTTTTTAATTATTTTGTGTCTGAAATTTGATTAAAAATATTCATTTTTTTGATGCTCGTAGATCGTATCTTATGAGAAAAGATAATTCCTGAATAGAAATTCATGTCTTCTTATTTATCAGTCAAAATAGATCAATTTGAGATAAGGTTTCAAATAATTTGGAACTACATTAATATAATGGTCCCTAACACCATTGATATTGCAACTACATGAAATCTAAAAATTGTGTGTAAATTATATGTATCATATATATATTCACCAACCCCTCCACATGAGCAGGATGTGACACAGGGTCAATTTCTTAAGCAGAGTTTAACAGGTTTGAATTCAGAGTTTCCCTTCTCCTAGACTGGTTACCTAGCCAGGGTTAAAGAGCCCAGTCTACCCTGCTATTTGCCCATAGCTGGAGGTAGAATTGGATTCATACCTTTCCAAAGGTATTAGCACTATGTGAAATTCACACAGCTTCGTCCAAGAATTGAACTCGGGTCGACGAGTTCTTTGCCTATGACTCTAACCATTAGACCATGCATCTCCACCTCAGCAAAAATCAATCCCTGTAGACAATTCGGCCAAATTTACTTACTTTTTTATATATGTATTTACCTATATCCCTCTGTTGGGGTGTGGCAAAGAAGGTTTTTTTTAACCTCCCAATACAATCTTGTGAAGCTGCTGCTGTTTCAGTATGTTGAAATATTTTGTGTATATAAGATGTACTGCAACACACCACTTGAATTTATAGACTAAGCGAGGTCATTTGGTTTAAAACTCAGCCAATCAACAGACCGAATACGTGGTTGGTTAACTACTTAATCAGCTGATATTGACAGATGTCCATTTGCACTCATTGCCAAACGACCTGCAAGACCGAGGAGCACCAAGGAACAACCAAAGGCTCATACCCAATACTAAGGGACACTAAGGATGAATGCAAGGATTCTTCACTAAGGATCACACTCTGCTTAACACAAACAATCTCCGCTGGACAGCGCATTTGCTCGAAGCCTAAAGGATGGCCACAATAATCGTAACACGGTATTGCATCTTCTCAACCAACTGCCTAATCCACTCGGCCATGTGTCCAACCCTTGTTAGATTATTTGAATGAATAAAAGAAAATATATTCAGCATAAAATAACCCAACAAGGGTTGACATGAATCCAACCCACCAACCAACAGAATGAGGAAAAGATCAACACTGTCCGATGTCTGAATGGAGTTGTTGAATTTCAAAATCAGAGACAATAAGCAGAGTCTCACAGACTTTTGTTTTTATTAATAATTTATTTTTCCTTAAAATAACCCAATGAGGGTTAACATGAACCCAACCAACCAAAACAGAATGAGGAAAAGATCAACACTGTCCGATGTCTGAATGGAGTTGTTGAATTTCAAAATCAGAGACAATCGCAATATTGTACAAGTCGAGTGAATTAATCAATGTCAGGATTTTGGGAAAAAGTTGGGGTTTTTTTTATACGATCCAGAAAATTATGGAGCCGAGAAGAAGAGAGCTGTTAGACACACAAGAAAATGTCTGATTTTAATGATAGGGCGGGTAGAGGAGCATGTTAACAAAAATCAGAAGAGGTTGAATGGCAAATTGATGAGAAAGATGAAAAAAAAACAAATAAAACAGGAGATAGTGAAAGTGAAAGTGAAAGTAGAAATTGAAAACAAAAAACTTGTGTCTTATTTTCAGTTGTGACAAATGTTTACATTTTGTTGAAATGACAATGACAATAATAATCCAGTTGGCAAAAATATCAGTGAGAAATTTATATATGGTAAATAAAAATATATATATGGTATATACAATTATGTAATACATACATACTAGAGCACCATAGGTACGACAACGTTAAACGCAGACTCGTGAGTCTTTAATCGTGTTTTTATTATCTAATTCCATACTTGAATATCGAATATATATATATATATATATATATATATATATATATATATATATATATATATATATTACAAAAAGTTTTCATATCCATCTAACTCCCGCATTATATAGACGCACACATACATATAAATATAGATAGATATTTAAACTATATATATATATATATATATATATATATATATATATATATATGAAAAATATGCACACACATGTATATATTTAACGTATTCAAACCATATATACACAGACATATTTGGACTTACAATCAGTATTAAAAAAACTGAACTACTATACCAGCCCGCAGTTTGCAATCCACGTCTTGTAAATCCATCTGTCTTTATTGATGGAAAAGCATTGAAGATTGTTGACACATTTAAATATCTTGGATCAACAGTCACATCTGATGGGAAAATGGACAAAGAAATCCATTCCAGAATAGGTAAAGCTAGCACTGCATTCGGCAATCTAAAACATCGTCTTTAAAATAAAAATTAACATCTACAGAGCAGTCGTGCTTTCTACTTTACTGTATGGTGCTGAAGCTTGGACATTTTACCGCAAGCACATAAACCAACTTGACGCATTTCACATGCGTTGTCTTCGTGTCATTTGCGGTATAAAATGGGATGACAAAGTAAAAAAACAGCACAATTTTAAAAAGATGTGATATTGCTGGCATTGAAACCTTACTAGCCAAGATTCAACTTAGGTGGGCTGGTCACGTTGTCCGAATGAATGAGAACAGGCTTCCAAAGAAGTTTTTATACGGGCAACTACCAAATGCTAAGCGTTCCATTGAACGTCCTCTCTTACGCTACAAGACAAATTGAAGGACAATTTGAAACGCCTAGATATTGACCTGAGTGCTTGGGAAGATCTAGCATCGGATCGGAAGGAATGGCGTAAGACCTGTTTCGCTAAACTAAAGAGCTTTGAACAAAATAGACAGAAGCATAGAGATCGGCTCCGTAAAACTTTAAAAGAAAAACATTTAACTCCTGCCTTGGATCATTTCGTTTGTCAGTGTGGCTTCATGGCTCGCAGCAGGGCTGGGCTGTTGTCACACTCGAGGAAACATAAAATGTCTTCTGGACAGCATGCACAACATGGGAGGAATCAAATCACTCACTGCTGACCCTCATCTATCGTTCTTGATAGGAGAGTCCACCATATATATATATATATATATATATATATATATTGAAAGAAATATGCACACACATGTATATATTTAACGTATTCAAAGCATATATGCACAGACATATTTAAAGTGTATATATAAGTGTATATAATTAGGGACAACAATAATCACTACGGTATTTTCTTTTTGTTCTTTTTATTTTAATTCACTTTATCTTGTTAAAAAAAATCTATCTGATATAACGAGAAGGACGTCTTCCTATGTCATATTTGATCAAACTTTTGGATCTGCAGCGGGTTTGATGACTTATTTGAGGGCTCATGAGAGGAAAGGTTCTGGTGGTGGGGTTATAGGATTGTGAGAGACGGCAGTGATCTATAAAGATTATGCTATTATATATATATATATATATAATATATATATATATATATATATTATTTATTTTTTTATTTTAATAATAATAAGACCACTGAAATGGTAAAAATACACCCCCATGTATGTATACATATATACACATTCCACTGACTTTAATTAAAATAAATAACTTTATACATACATTATTAAAACCACATTCAATCACTACAGACTCTGTAATAATATAGACAATCCTCATCATTGTCGTAAACCTTTAAAACAATACCACAAATCGAATTTCTAACAATTTTTATATTTTGATCCTTTGAAAAAAATGCAATTTCTGCCCTTTTCGAATTTTTGAATTTAAAACTTATAATCAACCGTTTATCGCAAAAAAAACACACACGTGAAATCGACTGCAATTAATCAATATCTTGATTAATCCAGTGGATTTAACCCTGAAGATCCTTATGGTGAAACTCGAGTAGGTTATTAACGTGTACATTTAAGTTAATATATATATATATATATATATATATATATATATATATATATTTACCAACTCCTCCGCACGAGCAGGATACGACACAAGGTCAGTTTCTTAAGCGGAGTTCAACAGGTTTTGAATCAGAGTTTTCCATATTGGCCATGGTTAAAGAACCCAATTTGCCCATAGCTGAGGGAGAATTGGATTCATACCTTTCCCAAGGGTATTAGCGCTAAGTTAAATGCAGTCCAGGATTTGAACTTCCATCCCATGACTTGTTCCTACTAGCAAGTTAATTCAACAAATACCACAGAATATTTGCCATAAAATGGCCATTATACTTTCGAGCAGCTGAATGTACTACATACTCTTAGACTAAAGTCAGTATCTAAATTCATCCTATATTTCCTCAGGAAGTGTCATATGATTTTATTGTGAAATTATTTATTATTCCCCAAATCAGGAGCAGCTGAATGTACTGCATACTCTTAGACTAAAGTCAGTATCTAAATTCATCCCATATTTCCTCAGGAAGTGTCATATGATT
>CM042167.1:48420463-48495587 GCA_023376005.1 Doryteuthis pealeii
CAACGTTTCTAAAATAAACAAACATCCAAAAATCTTATTCACTTCGCCGAAGGGCATACGATCTGTTTGTTGTTATTATTCTCTCAAAAAACGCCCCCTTACCTATTATGGTAGAGGCGTGTAGTATCATTTGACAAGCTTAATTTCGCTAAGGATTGTTAGCTGTGTACTGTGGTCGAGGCGATATAGTGGTTCACTATGCTCGCTGAGGTCCCGGTTTCGATTTCTGTCGGAGGGAAATCGTTAGTATATGTCGCTGATGAGACTTAATAAAGTCGAAACGGTCTGTACGACATTCTACACACCGAGCGATCCTTTGCCGGGATTACACTTGTCAATTTCATTTTCTATAAGAAAAAGTATCGAATTTTATGCAATACATGCGTTGTAAGTGCCTTCAAGTAAAAATTTAATATATACTTTATTCAGCAACGTTTCTAAAATAAACAAACATCCAAAAATCTTATATATATATATATGTATATATATATAATATAATAAAATAAATATATAAAGGTTTTACATATCTATTTATCTGATTGCAATAGAATAGTCACAACCTTAGGTTTCATACATGCAAAATCGCATGCATTCATCAGGTAACGTTGAAACGAATATTCGGATCAACGTCACCTGATGAATGCATGCAATATCAGCATGTATGAAACCTAAGGTTGTGACTGTTCTATTGCCATCAAATAAATAGATATGTAATACCTTTATATGTTTATTTTATTATATTATATAATAGCTCTATTCTTTATATCGAGCACTCTCCTAATACTACTGCAATTTGGCGCACCATTCCAGTGAATGCTGAAGCGGTGGCTATCCCAGACTATAGTTATATTTATATATCTATATTGGGTGTAAGAATAAACCAACATGTCCTGAAGGGAATAAGAAGTATTCCTCAAACAACAAAGAGACTCTCACAGGTGCAGGACTCGGTCATTGTTGATCACTTGTGCAGTTTCAATAGCTGCAGTATCAATTATAGTGATCAGCAATTTTCTGTGCTATACAAGGCTAGGACAAATCACCATCTGCATGTCCTCGAGACAGTTGCAATTTTTCTTCACCAACCCTACCAAATTTGGAGAACTGAAAATCGGCATAACTCCACCAATTTTTGGAATTGGAAGCTCAAATTTTGGGGATTGTCTAACTTTAACATAGTCCACACCTAGAAAAAAATTGAAGTGGGTGGGTGACAATTTTACTTTTTTCTGGATGATTGGTTTCTTCAGCAACTAAAATTCTGTATGGTTGCACCCCTTGGACTCTAATAAATTGCTTAGAGAAAAAGCTAAATGGGAACTGCACAAGGATGCTGCATGCTGTCTT
Organism: Doryteuthis pealeii; assembly: GCA_023376005.1. Lineage (NCBI taxonomy): Eukaryota > Metazoa > Mollusca > Cephalopoda > Myopsida > Loliginidae > Doryteuthis > Doryteuthis pealeii. The sequence continues at coordinate 48,421,811 of CM042167.1, forward strand.
GAACAATTTTTTGAAGGAGCACTTTAGAAAAAAAAACAGCTGTATGGACACCTGCCTCCTATCACACAAACCATCCAAGTTAGATGAACGGGACCTGCTGGACACTGCTGGAGAAGCAAGGACCAACTAATAAGTGATGTTCTCCCGTGAACACCTCCACATGGATACACCAGTGCAGGCTGACTAGGAAAAACCTACAACAGCTCTGTGCAGATTCTGGATGTCATATAGACCACCTGCCAAGGGTGATGATTGATATTTGAATTTTTTAAATGAGGCTTGATAATTTTTATTATTTGGATTTTTGGGACTATTGTCCTCATTTTTATTGTTATATACACGTCTGGGCACTGTCCAGCCGTCTTCAGGAACCTTCTTGTTGATTTCAGGAGCCTGCATGTTGTAATCGGGACTCTTCACAGAACTTTGAACCAAACCCTTTATTCAATCTACGGAGGTGGTCTGATCTTATTCAGTTAACTATGACTGAGTACAAGGGTTAAGTTATGTTAAGCATTCTATGTTCCCAAGTTAGACAAGAAACACCTGAAGGAGGTCGGAGGACACATCGGACGAAACATTGTGTATATAATAATAAAGATGAGGACAACTGTCTGAAAAATCTCAATAATACAAAACAAAGAATGGTAATTTATGAGGAAGTGCATCCCGGTCTCCTGCCTCAGAAATTGCTACCCGGTGACTATTAAAATAACGTCCCCAGCTATGTCGTCTCGGCAATGTTAGTTGAAAGAAAACAACCAAATTAGGGCGTTAAATGTATTTTTGAGGGGGGGGGGCTTCTCTTTTTTGTCGTAATTCTTAATCATTTATCATAATTTGTCGTAATTCTTGTTCATTTATAGAAATTTGTCGTAATTCTTGTTTATTTATAGAAATTTGTCGTAATTCTTGTTCATTTATAGAAATTTGTCATAATTCTTGTTTATTTATCGTAATTTGTCGTAATTCTTGTTTAGATATGAAGATGGATATATAGTTTGGAATAGACTGAGATAGATAGATAAACAAACAAAATAATATAGATAGATATGAACAAATGGAGACGACATAGCTGGGGACGTTATTTTAATAGTCACCAGGTAGCAATTTCTGAGGCAGGAGACCGGGACGCACTTCCTCATAAATTACCCAAAGAACAGTGTCATACATGCAGAATAATTTTTTTTAAAGTAAATAAAAAAAATCAAGTATCCGTGACATTTTTTTAGATTTTTTTATTAATTCAAAATCAAAGTGAAAATTGTTGAAATGCAAATTATCTACAAATGAATGAAAAGCGTTTGGCGAACAGAATTGACGACCAAATCAATAAAAAATTAAAAATTAAAAAAGCATAAAAAAAAAGAAAATAAATAAATAAATAAATAAATCATAAATGATACAAGGGAGATAACTCCGACGGTGAATGTGACAAAATGGCTGAAAGAAAAAAGAAATTCAATTTTTTTTTTAAGCGCTTAATTTTCTTATTAAAATATTTTTTTGCAGGTGAAAAATGATAAAATTCTCATTGAAAATTCCATAAAAGTATTTATGAACCTTAATTTGGAGTTTTTTTTAAACCAGAAATTGGAATTTTTAAATATTAAGATTTTTTTTTTTTTTTTTTTTGACCACATTCATCTTTTAAAAAAAAGTTTTAAATGTTTACAGTTCTGTGGATTTGTGTTCAGAGAGCTGTTGTATATTTTACAACAAAGGTTAAAGTTTTATAATTAAAGTTAAGCAAAAATGTGCGGTGTTAAAAAGAATTGGGGGGGTAAGAAACAATTGGGAACTATAGAAAAAGAGAACCCAAAAGAAATAAAATAAAATAAAAACTGGATAACGTGAAAAAATCAGCCAGATGGGTCTGTGCTAAATAAGCCACAGGGTAAAGATGAAAAAGAACAAATAGAAAAATACTTATGGTTTCATTTGGGAGTCAAAAGAATTGTGGATCATCAAGATTTGTGCCCATCATTATTGGTAATCTTGGAAGAGTGCCAAAAACACAAAGTTTTGAAGGAATTGAGAATATCAGAAAGGGTTGAGAATTTAAATCAGTTTAAATTTTATTTCAAACATCAATGTGAAATGTTAAAAATATGTCCGGAAATTGAGGAAAAAAAATGGCAATAAAATTTAAATTTTATTTTGCTTAAAAAGTTGATAGTTGTTTGATTTTAATTTTTCTATTCTAAATTAAGATAGACTAATACAAAATAAAAAAACGCACTCCAGGCGATGTAAAAATAGATTTTTGAAACATATTGCCTAAGGGGTGGGAGTTAAAAATTCAATGTCAGCAAGTTTGTACCCTAAGTAAGTAAAATCATCAAATTCATTAAAGGATTAAAAAATAAAACAATTTCAAATGTAAACTTTAAATATGTATTAAAATAAAACAAACTATATATAGATATATAATACCAGTCATGTATTTATTAAAACTTGTTTTAAAAAAACAATGAGGACTGTCTAATGTTGCATGTTCAAATTTTGAGTGTATTTATTCTATGTTATGACAATTTTGGGTAATGTGACGTAAGCAGTGACGTAGTTTTTGTTACAGACAAAAACTGGAAGCGAATCTCCATTATTAATAATAGATTGTAAAATTTTGGTTTCTAAAAACCAAAAAAAAATCTACTGGAAAATTATTAAAAGATTTATTTTCAAAAAAATGTTTTTAATGTTTTAAAATGATTATTATTTTTATTCTTATTCTACTTGGACATTTTTGAAATATCAAATATTAATGTTATAATAATCAAGAATTATAAAATTTATCAAAAACCAATGGACGTGTTTTTGTTTTGTTTTTTTAAATAAAATTGTTATTTTCTTACATAGACATGAAGTAATTAGTATTTATGGCAAATCATGAACAATTAACAGAATTATCTCCCTTGGCTGCGTTTGATTATCTAATACATTAAGGGTATTTATTTTAATGTTCTTAAATCATTTTAGTTTTGGTAGATCATTAAATTTGTTAAGAGGAGGCGGGGTGGCATGAACTAAAATTATGGAACTAAGACTGAAATTTGCATTTCAAAGTTTCTGAATATAAATATATATACATATGTGTATTTACTATTTTTCATCGTCTTATGTATGTTTTAGGGTGCTCAATATAGAATACAGCTGTTATTGTGGAAGAATGAATAAAGAAAAGAAAGTACAGAATAGATAATAAAAGATGAATTTAATAAATATCACTTACACATGTGTTTTGGTCAGTTTATCTTTGTGTACACGATTCAAACTATTATTATCATTAAATAAACAAATGAAATGAAATAATAATAATAGAAAAATGTGAAAATATTCCGTACACAGAGAAAATTCGACCTTCATCAGAGTGAAATTTTATTTTGAAAGTAAGTGATATTGATTAAATTCATCTTTTATTATCCATTCTGTATTTTCTTTTCTTTATTCATTCTTCCTCATATTGTCGGATTCATTTCCAATTCCATTTTTACATACTGTATTGTATAATATATTTATCTGTCTGGCTTATAACAGTGTTGCATGTGAATTGCACAGTGCAAAAGAAAATGCTATTACATATGTAAGTGTGCGTATATATATATATATATATATATATATATATATTATATGAGAAGTAAACAAACAAACAGTGTGTTTGATATGGCTTTATTTAGCTGACAATTTTTGGGAGAATATGTGCTTAATTGAAGTCGTACCTAATTTTGAAAAATTAATTAATTAATAATTAATGAATTAGGCGGGCATACCTATTCAAATGTAAGGCTAAACAAATCGAGAAAAATCAATCTCTGTATGTACATTTCGGCCTATTAGGCCTCATCAGCGGAGCTATAGACAGGAAGACTGCTTTGTGTGTGATTCGAACCCTGACTGTCAAGCTGACAGGCGGGGACACTAACCATTACACCAGCTGTTTTTTTCCCAGATTTTTCGTTCGTTTTGAAGTAGGTTATATTCCACTTGGTGACTTAAGTTTCAAAATTAGGTATGACTTCAATTAAGCACATATTCTCCCAAATATATATATATATATATATATGAAAATGAATATGACTTACGGGGAATAAAATATAGATTTAATTGCAACTTAGACCGTTGATACAATAATTAATCGAATAAGTCGTGGGTTTATAAAGAATATAAAAGTGCTCAATATATTAGTAGAGCAGATTTAGTAAAAAGATATAGATAACCTACTTAAGTTTCACCAAAAATGGAGACTAATATTGTATTATTCACTTCCACAATTGTCCTTAATTAATCAATTATTTTGATTAATTCATTACAATTTACCCTGATGATCCATATATACACACATCAATGGAACATCAATGTTTTTCAGTTTGAATTTAAATTATTTTCTGCATCTCTCTCGATGAGTCCGGATTAAAAACAAGCTCTGATGATAATTTTTATAAATCGAAATACTGTTCAATATTAGCTATGAAAATGATATAAAATATATTCATTTTAACAGCATTGTGTGTTTTCATATCCTTTTATCTATACTTATATATATCTATAGTTTATATATATATATATATATATATATATATATATATAAATGAATAAAAAATGATAAGACAAATAGGAATATCTATTTTGTGTTACTATTTTTGACCTTAGGTCATCGTGTGAAAAAAAGTTTTTAAAAGTTGATATACTATAAGAGAAGAAATAAAAAAATTAACTGTTAACATTGCATTTCTATTTGTGTGTGTGTGTGTGTGTGTGTGTGTGTATTTGGGCTGCATCCCTTCATTTAAACCTATTTGGTTAAATAATATGGACATTTTTTGTCTTTGATTTAAACCCTTTCAAACAGATGCTACAAAGTCCGGCTGAAATTGGTTCATAAATTTATCATGATTTATATCTTCTCTAATACTAACATCTATTCAGTGGTGTGAAAGGGTTAAATACAAAATATGAAGATAAAAGATGTCTATATTATTCAACCAAATATATATATATATATATATATATATATATATATATATATATAGTATTCCATTTTAAAATAATAAAGATTCTGATAAGCTTCTCAAATCAACAGAGGTGAAATATTAATTCAATGTAATTGTTTGTTTTGTTATTCACTTTTCCTTTAACTTTTTCTCACATTTTGTCGGATTTTTTCCTAATCTGTTATTTCCTCATACACACACACACACACACACATATATATATATATATATATATATATATATATGTGTATAGGAGAGAGAGAAAGAGAGATACAAAGAGAGAGAAAGAGAGACGCAAAAGAGAGGGAGTGAAAGAATCTATTAAAACTTCTCAACAGATTTCTTTATATTCTTTATCCTTCAAGCATAAAAATCAACACAGAAGGGCAACAAATGTTTCGGACTGTAAATATTTCTTTTTTTTTCTTCCCCTTTTTTTTCACAATCACAAAGCAGGGAAAAAACCCACCATAGTCAACCATCTATCAACATTGAATACAAAAAACATTTCCAATATTCAACAATCCAAAAATAGAGACCCAATTAAATTGGGGGGGGGGAATTTGAATTCAAACTTTCATAAAATCTGCTCATCAAAAAAAAAAAAAAAAAAAATTTGATGAATTTTATATGAAAAAATAAAAAAGAAAGCAAAACAAATCCCAAAAAAGTTAAAATAGGAATGTAAGTCTGGACTTTTCTGAAACGGACGCTCAAAATCAAACGCCAATCACAGCATTCAGATCTATGCATTGGAATTTTCAACAAAAAAAAAAATCTTTCAAGAGAAGAATTAAAAAAATTGTGGAATCAGAAAGATTTGAACCATAAAACCATGAAAAAGAAAAATTTGGTATTTGTCTGAATTTTTTAGATGAGCTTTGATAATTTGTTTATTTAGATTTTCCAGGCTGTTGTCCTCATCTTTATTATTATATACACAATGTTTTGGCTGATGTGCCCTCCAGCTTTCTTTAGGTGTTCCTTGTCTGATTTTTTTAAGATGAGGCTTGATAATTTGTTTATTCAATTTTGGATGACATACCCTCCAGCTTTCTTCAGCCTGGTCCGAATTTTTTAAGATGAGGCTTGATAATTTGTTTATTCAATATACCCTCCAGCTTCTTCAGGTGTTCCTAGTCCGAATTTTTTTTTTTTAGATGAGGCTTGATAATTTGCATTATTTAGATTTTTCAGACTGTTGTCCTCATCTTTATTGTTATATGCACATAAATAACATATATATAAAGGGTTTCAGATTGAAGTTCTGTGAAGGCTCCCAATTATAACATGAAGGCTCCCGAATTCACCTGAAAGGTTCCAGAATTTAAGAAAAAACACTTGAAGAAGGCCAGAGGTCACATCAGCCAAAATGCTGTGTATATAACAATAAAGATGAGGACAACAGTCTGAAAAATTCAAATAAAACAGAAACATTTCTGTTTTTACATTTTAAAGTTTTGTATTTTAACTTATGAGACATTTGTTTTGTTTTTCTTTCTTTACATAATTCATAGAAGTGCAAAAAAAAATAAAATATTTGTACAAAGGTGTCAAAATTAGATTGACCCAGAAAAAACAGAACCCAAATTATTTATTTATTTTCCCATTAAACTAACCTTAAACCCCAACACCAACCCTAACCCTATCCCCTAAGCCTAACACTAACCCCCCCCCAGTTAAAATTAACAGTTTATTTTAAAATTTGTGGGTTCTGTTTTTTTCTGGGTCACCGGTACACAGGGTGACCCAGAAAAAACAGAACCCAAATTATTTATTCATTTTCCCATTAAACTAACCCTAAACCCCAACCCAACCCTAACCTAACCCTAGACCCCCATAGTTAAAATTAACAGTTTTATTACAAAATTTTGGCTTCTGTTTTTTTTGGGGGGTCACCCTAATTTTGACACCTTTGTTCAAGTTCAGCCAAATATTCTTTTAGAACCATCTCAAAATAATTCTTTTTTTTTTTTCTTTTAAACTTCTCCAAGTTACGGACACCATTCCTCACAGACATATAAAATTGCAATGAAATCAACCAATGCATTTCAGACAAGTCCAGACAAACATTGAATGAAATAATGTTCAATGCAAACAATAAGCTGTTTAGACAGAGATACAAAATAATATTATATATTATTATTTATATTTTTGCTTGAAGGCAATTACAATGTGTATATCGTATAAAATTTGATAATTATAGAAAATAACCATGACAAGTAAATTTCGCAAAATTTATGCGATGCTAGAACATTGTACAGTCTGTTTCAACTTTATTAAGTCTCATCAGCGATGTATACTAACGATTTCCCTCAGACAGAAATCGAAACCAGTAGTCCAGCAGACAAAGTCTGTGACTTAACCACTCGGCCAACGGTCCGCATAAAGACTTTGCCTTTATACGATATACACATTGTAATTGCCTTCAAGCAAAATATAAATAATAATATATACTTTATTCAACAATGCTTCTAAAAAACAAACATCCAAAAAATCTTAAAATAATATTAATAATAATAATAATGCGGCACTTTAAAACTACCCCCATGCCAGTAAAAGTGGGAACCCAGCGTATGATCAAGAAAGATAAAAATATTAACCCACAGATTCCTGTGCTACTCATACGTTGAATTGGTAAGGAGCAGTATTGAACCCAGGACCTTGTGGTTCCAAGTCGAATGCTCTACCAACTGAACTATACACCCCACCCCAAAGGCCTAAATCACAGAATAAAAGATATATCAACCCATGAGTGGATCTTACAAGTATGTGTCAGATAAAGCAGCTTCTAAAGCAGAAATATGTTATCATGTTTAAATAAACAACATTCGTAGGGTAAAAGCAGGATTTTACAAACATTCGAATAAAACAAACATCTCAAGAAGAAACTTGTCACACATTTCTTCGTTCAAATTGATTTTTAAAGATAGATAGATAGATAGATAGATAGATGTATAATAAAAGTAAGTAAAGTCGTCGGAGCGGCCTAATGTCGGTATGAGCCAATCAGCGAGGGAGTCTATCCCCTTTTCACTAGCGCTGGACTAAGGAGATTGTTTTTGCATCTGAGGTGGAGCGCCACACCTACCATCAGCTCCTTATTTTACCGCACAGATCCCTGTGCTACTCACAACGCTGAGTTGGCGAGGACCGGTATCGAACTAGGAACCTTGTGATTTCTAGCCGAACGCTCTACAGACTGAGCTAACCCGGCTATGTATCATGAATATACATTGTATACTAGATAGATATTATAAATTATATCTTATTATAATGGAGATTGTGTGTTTTTCTGTCTGTAACCGAAACTATATTACTACTCAAGTCACAATTCTCTTAGTTATTGACATCACATTCTCCATGATTTTATTTTTTTATCTAAACCTCAATTATTAATAAAATTGTCTTACATTATTAATACTGTTAACTATGTCTACATACTGACAACATGCAATTATATTTATATCTACAACAAAATAGCGGTTTACAGTGTGAACGGGAAGGCTAATTTGCATATTAATATTAAAAAAATCGAATTTAATAAATATGTGCTTAGTATTATTGATTTCTAACTGTTTGGTTTTATTTTAATGAATATAAGCAAAAATCTCTTCAATGAATCTTAAATGAAATCCATTAACATGAAAAAATAAGTGTCATTTTATTCTTTACTTCCTCTTTTAACTAAATACTTAAATTAGAAAAAATAACAATGAAAGACGAGAATGATGGAAGAGTAAATTTCAGTTATTCCATTTTTTATTATACTCCCTCTGTTTCAAATCTTTTATTATACTCCCTCGGTTTCAAATCTTTTTATCTGTATTCTTATTTAGTTTTATTAGCCTTTCTAATTTAATATGATATTTTATTACATTAAAACTTGAATACTTGCACCCGGAGGGTGCATATATTTGCTAGTATATATAATTATACATTCTACCTGTCTGTTTATAATATCTATCTATTTCAGTTCTGTATTTCTATCTCTTTATCTCAGTTCAATATTCATAACTCTCTATCATATCATGGAATCATAGCCAATGCCACCCTCGTTTTTAAAAAAAAAAATGGTGTCTTCTTTGATCCTGGGTTTGGGGAAAGAGGATAGAACCTAAAAAGAAGAAATTCAAATTTTTTTTTAGGCAAATTATACAATCAGGAGGACATAGATACAGCAGTCTACAGTGGATATATATATAAGTGTGTATATATAAGTATATATATATAAATATTAGTATATTTGAATATAAAGTCTATCGTAAATATATTTTCTGTGTGCAGACAAATGAGAAAAATATACGAGAATTTTTTTTTTTTTTGTTAATGGCAAAGGAGATAAGGGTTATTTCCTATAAGTCTAACATAAACAAAGGGGAACCACTCTTGACTGATAAATTATTTATTTATTGATCTACTAGGAAAAAAGAAGACGGGGTTAGGGTTAGGGTTTAGGGTTAGTTTAATGAGAAAATAAATAAATAATTTATCAGTCAAGAGTGGTTCCCCTTTGATCATGTTAAACTTATAGGAAATAACCGAGATAAGAATATTTTGTTGAGGTCAAAGTTCAAACATTTTCATTTGTGAATGATTTCATATTTTGATATTAACAACATCCTTTTATTTGTACAGTGGTACCTTGACTTATCAGAGATTCAGTATCTGTAACTAAAACTATGTCACTGCTTACATCACAATACTCTCAGGAATTTCATGACTTTATCAATGCGTATCTAATTTGTAATCAAAATCATTAATACATAGAATAAATAAATCTTATTTGTTAACAGTGTCTCTATGAAAATCTGAATTAGATTTGCCTCAAAACAACCCATGTTATTAATGCATTTAAAATCCTGCAATGTGTCTTGTATATCATTAAGAAATAAAGGTTCACATAATGTGTTGGGATTAATTTGCAAACTGATTTTACATCACAATACCCACAGGAATTGCATAAGTTTATCAATGAGTATCTAATTTATAGTCAAAATCATTATTACATAGAATAATTTTTATATATAAACAATATCTCTAAGAAAATCTGAGTTAGATTTGCCTCAAAACAGCCCATGTTATTAGTGTGTTTAAAATCCAGTAATGTGTCTTATATATCACTAAGAAATAAAGGTTTACATAATATATGGTGTGGTTAATTTGCATACTGGTTTTAACAAAACCAGGTTTAATAAATAATTACTTGGTGTTATTGATCTATTATTGTTTTTGAAGAATATCCATGGGAGCCTCATCACCTTCAAAACTTTTTACTACTGCTTGGTGATGTTCCTTCATTTTACGGCACACTGTTGAAAAATGTTTTGGTTTCCTACAGGTGTTACATATTTGACCCCATGCTGGACACATTAAATGGCGGGCACCTTTTCAACAGTGTGCCGTACAATGAAGGAACATCACCAAGCAGTAGTAAAAAGCTTCGAAGGTGATGAGGCTCCCATGGATATTCTTCAATTTTATTCTCCAATGTATTAAAATCAATCCTATGAATGATTTTATATAGAAAACAATTAAAATATAATTGAAATAAATGTAATCTTTTTATATGCGTTCTTATTTAACTACGTTAGTCTTTCTAATTTAATATATTTCATATTAAAACTTAAATACTTAAACCCAGAGGGTGCATATTCTTGCCAGTTAGTTTAATACATTTTACTTGTACCTTAATTTTCTCATATATGAAATCAATTTTCCCATTGAAATAAACCGAAATACCATTAACCCATTACAGCCCTGCCCCCCAAAAACCGCAATCAATCTATTGTATAAAAAGATAAAATAGAATATAATGAAGTAAGGTCATTAATCATCTTAACAACAGCAACTCTTGAGCACCTTTTTGATCTCCATGTTTCTAACACACATGGGCATGCCTACAAAGTCAGAAAACAGCACAGCTCACATGACTTAGAGAAACATTTTTTCACAATCAGAGTTGCCAAGGCATGGAATAAGCTGCCTGAGTCCGTCGTTGGCTACCAAAACACTGCATCTTTCAAAGCCTCCATGCTTCCTGTAATCTGCCAATACTATACCTGATACTCCCATTCACACACATATGCACGCACGCACACATACATGTATATTATTACTGTATGCTATTCCTGTTCCTGACACTAATATATTATTGTGTACTAGACATGAGACTTTGATGAGTTGTGGTGCACCTGAGCACTGTACACATACATGTGTATTATTACTGTAAACTGTTCATGTTCCTGACACTAATACATTATTCTGTGTAATGGACATAAGACTTTGATGAGTTGTGGTGCACCTGAGCACTGTACACATACATGTATATTATTACTGTAAACTATTCAAGTTTCTGACACTAATATATTATTCTGTGTACTTGACATGAGACTTTGATGAGTTGTGGTGCACATGAGCACTGCACACATACATGTATATTATTACTGTAAACTATTCATGTTCCTGACACTAATACATTATTCTGTAATGGACATAAGACTTTGATGAGTTGTGGTGCACCTGAGCACTGTACACTACATGTATATTATTACTGTAAACTATTCAAGTTTCTGACACTAATATATTATTCTGTGTACTTGACATGAGACTTTGATGAGTTGTGGTGCACTGAGCACTGTACACATACATGTATATTATTACTGTAAACTATTCAAGTTTCTGACACTAATACATTATTCTGTGTACTTGACATAAGACTTTGATGAGTTGTGGTGCACCTGAGCACTGTACACATACATGTATATTATTACTGTAAACTATTCAAGTTTCTGACACTAATACATTATTCTGTGTACTTGACATAAGACTTTGATGAGTTGTGGTGCACCTGAGCACTGTACACATACATGTATATTATTACTGTAAACTATTCAAGTTTCTGACACTAATACATTATTCTGTGTACTTGACATAAGACTTTGATGAGTTGTGGTGCACCTGAGCACTACACAATAAATCTCATTATTACTATCATACATGTGCTATAATATGTTTTGATGTTTATCTTTTTATAGATATTTTTCTTTGGCGTTATAAATTTGGAAACTTAAATATTTTTAGCAAACTTATTAACATAAGGTACACTTATACCTCAAATTTTATCTCGTAACACAAAAATTCGACCGAATGATAGTTTGTATTTTGGAAAATTCGTAAGTCAAGGTAGCACTGTATTATTAATTTTAACTTGTAATTTTCTTCATCTTGTTAATTCTGGATGATTTTTTAATCTTAACTCATTCAGGCCGTTGTCTCTATAACTGCGAGGAACGATCGGTGGTGAGTACATATTTGGGAAGCAACAATAAAAGATAAGGACTTGGTGAAATTCCATCTCTGGGTTTTTTTGCCTTGGGGTTCCCCCCCTTTTATCACTGCTTCTGATATAAGTCCTTCTTTGCTGCGGCTGTAGAGTTAATGACCCTAGTGGGTTGGGATCAAAAAGTTGGAGAGGAAGAAGAAAAATACAAAAAATGGTAAAATGTGCATTCCAGGCATTTGTTGCCAAATGTTCTGCGCTAAAAGAGTTAAAAAGATTGTGTTATTCATTGCGCCACAATGGGATGTGCTATGGTGGATTGTTGTATTATAATTGTGAAACTCTAATAATCTTTCCAGTCATTAAATACCAAATGAACCACACCAAATGGGTTAAAAAAGAAAAAGAAAAGAAAAAAGAAAAGAAAAAGAAAAAGAAAAAAGAAAAAGAAAAAAAAAGAAAGAAAAAAAAAGAAAAAAGAAAGGAAAAAAAAAAAAAGAAGAAAAAAAGAAAAAAAGAAAAAAAGAAAAGAAAGAAAGAAAAAAGAAAAGAAAAAGAAAAAAAAGAAAGGAAAAAAGAAGAAAAAAGAAAAAGAAAAGAAAAAGAAAAAAAGAAAAAAAAAAGAAAAAAAGAAAAAAAAAAGAAAAAAAGAAAAAGAAAAAGAAAAAAGAAAAAAGAAAGAAGGAAAAAAAGAAAAACAAAGAAAAAAAAAAAGAGGCATTTTTTTATTTATTCAGGATGTTTAAACATCTCAAGAGATATCATTCCAATATAAAAATGTTTGAACATTTGCTACCATTTTCTTCTTCAATAATAATTCTTTCTTTTTTTTTTCAATGCATTTCCGCAGCAAATAAAAAAGCCTAAAAATATAATCAAAAAATTACAACAAAGACTTTTTTTTTCTTTCACTTTGGAAGCATTTTAACATCAAGAGATTTACAGTTTTTCTCTTTTTAACAAGCAACTCTCAAAAAAAATTCCAAATTGTTTGATAATTTTTCTAAGTAACCAAACAACCAGAGTTTATAGCAAAAATATTGTTTTTCTTTTTTATTTTGTTTTGACAAATTAATTGAAAATTTAATTTTTGGTTTCAACCCTGAAACAACATCACAAGTCAGAGATGCAGAAATAGATTTACATTTATGTATAAGCAAAATGTTTTTTGATAAACAATGAAAAGAATTAAGAAAATATTTTAAATGTTTTTCATTTTCTTCATTATTAATCTTACAAAAAGCATTAGCAGTAAAAAAAAAAAACTAAAAAACTTAAAAAACAAAAAACAATATGGCTACAGAAGTTCAAAGATTTTTTTTTTCCTTTTTAAAATTTTCATTTCTCATTTCTATTCAGATAAAAATTAATCTTGTAATATACAGGGTGGTCTGAAAGTCTGGTCACCCCCTACATATTTTTTAGGGGTAAGATAATTACCTGATACAACCTGAAATTCTAGAAAATAATTCGATTTTTAAAGATTTTCTTGGAGGTAAAATAATTACATAACTTATATATTATATAATTAACTCTTAACATCTTATACCACCTCATTCCACGCAGCCAGAAGTCACATTCGTTTTCCTAATCTGCCCTAAATGGACTTAAAGCCTTTGTTTAAATGTAATATTAAACATATTTAGAAGTCTTTATTTTTAGGGAAATAACAGGTAACTTTAAATGAAAAGGCCATTTTTTGATAAATCCTTATAGGAATGGGGCTCTGGACTTGGAAAGCCTTTGTTTGAATGTAATATTAAACATATTTAGAAGTCTTTGATTTAAGGAAATAACAGGTAACTTTAAATGAAAAGGCCATTTTTAGCCATTTTTGATAAATCCTTATAGGAATGGGGCTCTGGACTTTGTTTAAATGTAATATTAAACATATATTCAGGAGTCTTTGATTTAAGGCAAATAACAGGTAACTTTAAATGAAAAGGCGAATTTTACTCATTTTTGATAGACCCTTATAGGAATGGGGCTCTGGACTTAGAAAATTCTCAACAGGATTTTAAGAGTTAAAAGAAAAAAATAATCAAAGTTAAAACAATATGTATGAGTGACAAGACTTTCGGACCACCCTGTAGATTAATAAATTAATGATAAAAATCTTTGAATAAAAAATTAAAGCAAAAAATTGATTTGCAACTTATCATCAAAGCATAAACTTAGCTGTGATAAGCGTTAAGTCAAATATTTTTAGAGTAAAACAACAACCGACCAAGATTGATTTATGAGCATTCAGCCATTGAAATATTTAAACTCAAAATGGCCGACTTTTTAAAAAACAAATAAAAAGATACAAATTGCTTCACAAATATTTCCAGCAAAATTTGCTTTTGGGTAGACAATTACAAAGTCTTGCATAGTCCTGAGAACCCAGTGAGAATCAAACTCACTGGTACTCATTTACAAAACTTTGCTTAATTAAGTACAAGGCCAGTAGCATGAAGCACCCAGTGAGAATCAATCTCACTGGTAGTCATTTACAAAGGTTTGCTTAGTTTGGCATAAAGCCAAAAGGGAACCCCCAATGAGAATTGAGGTAACCTAAGTGTCAACATAAACTAAAGTGAATGTCTATGGACTTTTCACAACCAAGTTTTTTTATTTAAAGTTTTAGATATGCAAAATTATGCTAATGATTTAAGGACTAGAATGAAAATGAAAATTCTAGTGGGACACAGGTGTACCTGTGTGAGTGAAAGGGGGTGAAATACTCACTGAGTGCCCTATTGTTACAGCCTTGTGCCAGACTTGGCTGAACTTCCCAGTAGGAGTGAAAGGGTTAAATTAAGTCTAAGAATAAACATTGAAACAAGCAGAACTGTCATTGTAATTGCAGGTGTGAAGGTGGGAGTGTTGCGGCGCGGTTGGGGGTTTCGGCAAGGATTGAACTCGCGACCTTCTGCTTGTAAAGCAGAATTGCAGCACAGTTGTTTGTATACTGGTCATTTGCATGCAATGTTTGTATACTGGGTCATTTGCATGCGATGTGCTATATTAGTACATATAGTACATGAAAGAAGACCTTGATATCACTACACTTCCAACCCGTCATTTCGGGACGGGGGTCCGGTGAGCTTTGGCCACTGGATCAGTGTGTTTGAATTAATAGCGTCGATCCCAGGGGGCTATCCCCCAGGCAATACCTGTCCCCTCGATTTAAAGGGGCAGGGCTGAGTTTATTACTAGCAAAAAAAAAAAAAAAATTTTTTGAAAGATATTGTCTGAGGGGACGGGAGCTGAAAATTCAATGTGTACCATAAGTATGTAAAATCGTCAAATTTATTAAAGGAGTAAGAAAGAAAGACAATTTGAAATGGAAACAGTTCCGATAACTTTAAATATTATATTAGAATAAAACAATCTGTATATAAATATATAACGCCAGGCATCTATTTATTGAAACAATGAGGATTGTCTAACGTTGTATGCTCACATTTTGAGTATATTTATTCTATGTTATGACGTTGGATTATGTGTTGGGTAATGTGACATAAGCAATGACACAGTTTTTGTTACAGACAAAAAGAGAGTGAATCTCCATAATTAATAGAAGATAACATAATCACTCCTTTAAATTGACTCCCACAATGCTACGATAGTGCAGGGGTTAATAGGTTTATCAAGGAAACTGCTGAGAGTTTCATCAGGATTATCTCCCTTGAGTAAGTCTTTTTTATTTAAACACAGTAAAAATGAATAGAGTATCAAGTGGATTATATAGTCATCTATTATGCTTAGCTTAGCTTGGTCTGGCACAAGGCCACAACAGTGGAGCACTCAGTGAGAATCAACCTCAATTCATGGGGGAGTGGGAATTGGTCAGCAAGATGAACTTGCAACAGAAGGTGCTCGCACATAGAGAATATGTTTTGAATAAAAAGAATATGAACCATGTTGTCGATGATTGGGATTTTCTTAAATTTTGAAGATATTTGATTCTAAAATAATCAAAAAAACTAATCATCCCTTTTTTCACATAGAATGCAGAGTATCATATGCTGAATTCCACCAGAGATATATATATATATATATATATATATATATATATTATATATTTATTTTTTTTTTTTCTTGTGGAGACTGTGGAATGTACAATAAAATAAGGAACGAGTGTGAGTGGATTTGGAAAAGATGGAATCTGAAATGTAAATTGGTCAGAAACTGAGATAGATCACAAGAGAATAAGGGATGATTTTATAGGTTTGATTTCAGCTTCTGCCAACCAATGACCTTTTGGTAGCTTAGTTGGTAGAGCAGCTGGTGTGCTTAAGTAGGCTTTTCCGAAGCAAAGAGATTGTGAGCTTGAATCTCACCGACAACTTATCCTTCATTATTTCAAATCCACACTGTTCTTTGTTGTTGCTAAATGATAATGAGTGAGTTGCGATAAAAAGCAACTGAAAAAATTTTAAAAAGATGAAAGAAAATAGCGGACAATAAAATTATTAAAAGCAAAAAATGTAGGAAAAAAAGTGGCTGTCTTGAACAATGTGTATACATTGTCTCATTGGTAGAGAAAATTGGTGGATTTTACGGCATGTCAACACTTGTTGGGTTATTTTATGCTGAAGATGTTTTGTTCCATTCATTCTTGATGGGTATTGAAAATTTTTTTTTTTAAACTCAATTTTCTTTAACACATTTTTTTTATTTGACCTATAGACCAAATCCTAACAGGTACTACCACTACGGGTCAAAGTGAACACTGGAGTAATGGTGATGAAGGGGTACTCCACACTCCCCAGAGCTCCAGAATTGGAACTTCACAATTAGATGCAGTTTAACATCATACACAGGACACTAAAGGGAGTATAGATACATTTCAGGGTGGACCTGGGAGTAATGGTGATGAAGGGTACTCCACACTCCCCAGAGCTCCAGAATTGGAACTTCACCATTAGATGCAGTTTAACATCATACACAGGACACTAAAGGGAGTATAGACACATTTCAGGGTGGACCTGGGAGTAATGGTGATGAAGGGTACTCCACACTCCCCAGAGCTCCAGTATTGGAACTTCACAATTAGATGCAGTTTAACATCATACACAGGACACTAAAGTGAGTATAGACACATTTCAGGGTGGACCTGGGAGTAATGTGATGAAGGGGTACTCCACACTCCCCAGAGCTCCAGAATTGGAACCTCACCCCTAGATGCAGTAAAACGTCATACCCAAGATTATTCTATTTGAGATGGGGTGGGGAGCAACATAACACATGCATGAATACACATCTCCCTTTACAGTCATGTTGAAAGCACTGGTTCTCACTAGATCACCAAAGTTAAGCAGCGATGAGCCTATTCAATACTTAGAATGGGTGACATTTAAGCAACAGCAGTTACTGTAAGCAACCCGATATCAAAATGACTTGATTCGGCTTTAAATATCCCAAAAAGGGTTGATATGCCATAAAACAACCAACCAACACGTCTTACAAACTTCCTGAATGTATCAGAATAGAAAAAAAATGATGATGATGATGATGTTGGTCCAATAAATGCCTAGATAAACAAACGCACAAAGAACATCATCATTATCAGGTTGACTCGTGACAGAATTTGGATGAAAAGATTTTTTTTAATGAAAAATAAATAGATGTACAAGAATGTTAAAAAAAAAAAAAAAAAAAAAGGTCAGATCTTTAAACTCACTTAACTCAGATTAACATAATCCAGATGAAAATATGCAGTAAAGTTGACCCAAACCCAGACTTTGTTTGGTCCCCAATGATACTTGCATTAGAAAAATAAAGTCTAAAAAAGTTTGGCTTCAGGTTACCCTTACCACGGTTTTCACCAGGTAAAAAATGTCTATATTTGGCAAATACATTGGGTTTGGCCTGTTTACCAAAATATTTCACTCCCCAATGATACTTGCATCAGAAAAATAAGGTCTAAAAAAGTTTGGCTTCAGGTTACCCTTACCACAGTTTTTTCTTGGTAAAAAAATGTCTATATTTGGCAAATACATTGGTTTGGCAGGTTTACCAAAATATTTCACTCCCAATGATACTTGCATCAGAAAAATTAGGTCTAAAAAAGTTTGGCTTCAGGTTTACCCTTACAACAGTTTTCTTGGTAAAAAAAATGTCTACAAATACATTGGGTTTGGCAGATACTTGCATCAGAAAAATTAGGTCTAAAACTTCAGGTTACCTTACCACAGTTTAAAAATGTCTATATTTGGCAGGTTTACCAAAATATTTCACTCCCCAATGATACTTGCATCAGAAAAATTAGGTCTAAAAAAGTTTGGCTTCAGGTTACCTTGGTAAAAAAAATGTCTATATTTGGCAAATACATTGGTTTGGCAGGTTTACCAAAATATTTCACTCCCCAATGATACTTGCATCAGAAAAATTAGTCTAAAAAGTTTGGCTTCAGTTACCCTTACAACAGTTTTTCTTGGTAAAAAAATGTCTATATTTGCAAATACATTGGGTTTGGCAGGTTTACCAAAATATTTCACTCCCCAATGATACTTGCATCAGAAAAATTAGGTCTAAAAAGTTTGGCTTCAACCCTTACCACAGTTTTCTTGGTAAAAAAAATGTCTAGGCAATACATTGGGTTTGGCAACCAAAATATTTCACTCCCAATGATACTTGCATCAGAAAAAAAGATCTAAAAAAGTTTGGCTTCAGGTTAGCCTTACCACAAAAAAAATGTCTATATTTCAAATGCAATGATACTTGCATCAGAAAAATAAGGTCTAAAAAGTTAATCTGGACAAAGTGAGTCTAAAATTCATAAAACAAAGAAAAAACATACTACAAAAAAATAAAAAATAAAAAAAAAACGAATAAGTTTTAAAAAGAATTTCAAATAAATTGAATGAAATAAAAAAGAAATTAAAAAAAAAGAGATCAAATCTCAGAAAAATTATTGAGACAAAAATCGTCACTGTGACTTTTTTTTGTGATATGTCTTGTGGGGGGGGGATGAGACTGACCCTCATAATAAACATTTTAACCCTTTTAATAACAGGTTAAACAAAATATGAAATTGTGTCATCTGATGAAGGAGAGAGAGACACACAAAAACATACATGGGTGTCAAGAGTTCATCACAATTTCTCATTCAGACTAATATCCTCATCTTTGTTTTAGCCAATCTGCTCTCCAACCATCTTCAGGTGGCAACAGTGAATAATTTTTAAAGATTTACTCAAAGCATTAATTATCTTGTAGGTTTCTTTGTGTCTTTTTAAATATTAGGATCAATCAAAAGTTTTGCAATATTTTGGTATGTGTTCATTTGGAGTGTGTCTATCATGTGACCAAATCAGTTCAAGACTGGTAGGATTGGTAGTATTGTGGTAGTTGGTGTGCTGACATGTTGTGCATTCCTTCACTCTATGTGTGATTTGAAAGCCACACAGATGAATGTGTAATGTTAGTCTAATTTGGGAACTTATGCTTTACAAATTCAGACTGGGCACCACTGCATGTTGTGCATTACTTCCTGTGTGTATGATTTGAAAGCCACACAGATGAATGTACAATGTTACTCTAATTTGAGAACATATGCTTTACAAATTCAGAGTGGGTCCCACTGTTGTTGGTAGTATTGTGGTAGTTGGTGTGCTTACATGTTGTGCATTGCTTTACTCTGTGTATGATTTGAAATCTGCACAGACGAATGTAAGCAACCAAAAACATTTGTTATGCAAAAGGTGAAGGTGCAGTTGATCGCAACACAATAACCGGATGGTTCATGAAATCTTTCTTGGGTTGCAAGAACCTTGATAATCAGGCAATGTCAGGTCGGCCTAAAACAGTGGATTCTGAGGCTGTGCTCCAAACCATAAAGGCACATAGTCTAATTCGAGAACTTATACTTTATGAATTGGGCCATAACACAACGGAAGCAACCAAGAATATTTGTTGAGAGAAAGGTGAAGTGAAGTTGATCACAACACAGTAACTAAATGGTTCAAGAAATTTTACTTGAATTGCAAGAACCTTGTCAATCAGCCAAGGTCAGGTAGACCTAAAACCATGGATTCTGAGGCTGTGCTCCAGGTGAGTTTGGGATATGTCACAGTCCAGTGTGGTTTGTTATCTTCACAACATGGCCAAAAACATCCACAGCTGCCAAATTGTGCTACATGTTACCAAAATATTGCAAAACTTTTGATTCACCCTTGTAAATGTCTAACTTTTTTTTATATATTAGAATAATCTTTAATTATCAATTGAAAAAAAAAATGGGTCTAAGATTTATTTCTAATTAAAACCTGTTTGTATTAATAAAAGTTAGCAATAATCATTTTCATTCAGAATTTTGGCACTAATGCAGAATAGCGCGCAAGAGATAATATCATTAGATTATCTATAAAAAGCATTACATTTCACAGAAATACCTGAACCGTTGAGACCCTAGATTAGGATTAGGGTTAATATTCGTATTAGGGTTAGGCTACTTTGGGATTTTCCATAATCGAATGCTATTTATATGTAAAATGCAATTCTAATGATATTATCTCTTGCGCGCTATTCTGCATTTGTACAAAAAAAAAAAACTGTTAGATTTAGGCTACTTACGGAGTTTCCGTAATCTAATGTTATTTATACATATAATACGATTCTAATGATATTATCTCTTGCGCGCTATTCTGCATTTAAACAAAAAACAAAAAAAATAGTTAGGCTACTTCAGGAGTTTCCATAATCTAACGCTATTTATATGTAAAATGCAATTCTAATGATATTATCTCTTGCGCACTATTCTGCATTTGTACAAAAAAAACAAAGACAAAAAAACTGTTAGAGTTAGGCTACTTTGGGAGTTTCGGTAATCTAATGATATTATCTCTTGCGCGCTATTCTGCATTTGTACAAAACAAAAAAACTGTTAGAGTTAGGCTACTTCGGAGTTTCGGTAATCTAATGATATTATCTCTTGCGCGCTATTCTGCATTTGTACAAAACAAAAAAACTGTTAGAGTTAGGCTACTTCGGGAGTTTCGGTAATCTAATGATATTATCTCTTGCGCGCTATTCTGCATTTGTACAAAACAAAAAAAACTGTTAGAGTTAGGCTACTTTAGGAGTCTCTGTAATCTAATGCAATTTATACATAAAATGCAATTCTAATGATATTATCTCTTGCGCACTATTCTGCATTTGTACCAGAATTTTAATTTAAAAAAAAAAAAAAAAAAAAAAAAAAAGGATGAGGATGTTAGTCTAAACAATCAGAAAATTAAGTCAGCAGATTGACACAATCTTCAGTCATTTCAAACATGTGATAAAGTTTACTTGATCGTCTGCAAATATCTGCAGCCGTTTCTTGTACAGAATTCTTGAGATGCGGTCGGATGTAACGGTTCATGAGAAGCATCTCAATAGTGTCATGGTGATCTGACTCTGCCGCTGCCAAATGCAGAGGTGTGTGACCCCCGTTTGTCTGGGCATTGACATCTGCTCCATTCTGAACGAGAACAAGTGCCACTTCGGTATTGTTCCATCGACAAGCACTGTGCAATGGCTGCCATCCATCTATGGTGGTTGCATCAATTTGGGCGTCTTTTGATAGCAGCAACTGAAGAAGAAAAAATAGATTTTTAATTTTTTTTTTTTTTTTTTATTATTGAAAATAAATCGGATCTTAAAAAACAAAAGATTTGGTTGGTTTGTTTTGTTTTACGGCATATCAACCTCAGTGGGTTATTTAATGCCGATAAAGTTTTGAAATAAATCAATTCTTAAATGGATAATACAATTTTTTTATAAATACATTTTTCTATTTAACCCATAGATGGGACCCTAACAGGTACTACCACTCCGGGTCAGAGTGGACCAGGGAGCAATGGTGATGAAGGGGGGCTCCACATTCCCCAAACCTCCAAAACTGGAACCTCACCATCAGATAGAGTTTAACGTCATTCCCAGGACATGTAGACCCTCAGTCACCGCCTTCTAGCACCCATATGATAAAAAGAAAAAACAAAAGAAAAAAACAACAAATCATTTGGAATAAATAATGAAAGCTGTAGATCTTTTAATATTTTTTTAAGTCTTTTCAATTCACTAGCAATGTCAAAGTAGTAGTCCATCTTTTCGTTTTCTTTCATTTTCAACCAGTGATCGGCTGAAACTGCAAAACCTACCAGTTGGCATATTCTCTTTTTGTTTTTCTTGTTAAGCACTAGTGAAAAGGGGATAGACTCCCTCGCTGTTTGGCTGATACAAACTTTAGGCCATCCCGAGGACTTTACTTTCTTATATATATATATATATATATATATATATATATGTGTGTATTTGGGCAGCATTCTTTCATTTATACATGTAGAATTAAACAAAAGACACATCTCCTGTTTAACAATTTTATTTTTGATCTTTTCGAGTTTTCTGGCCAACTTTTTAAAGTTTGGGTGGAATTCGTGGATAAGTCCACCAAAGTTCAAGTCCTGAGTACTTTCGGCACTTCAAAGTGCCATCATCAGGGGTGATGTGTTCCAGTTTTTTTTAAATTATATTAATGTGGAGGCTGGAAGAAGAAGAATTGATGAGAAAGGATATTCTAATGGAAATATTCTAAATATTCTAACGGAAAATACACACATTCTGCACAAAGAAAAAAATAAACAAAAACTCCAAATACTAGAAGCTTTATACATAAAACAATACAAACCATCCTTAAATAAAATTAATTTCCAATGCAGGACACACATTTTAATATGCCTATAACACCTTTCTCATCAATTCTTCTCCTTCCAGCCTCCACATTAATATAATTTTTTAAAAAGACTGGAATACATCACCCCTGATGATGGCACTTTGAAGTGCCGAAAGTACTCGGGACCTGAACTTTGGTGGACTTATCCACGAATTCCAACCAAACATTAAAAAGTTGGCCAGAAAACTCGAAAAGATCAAAAATAAAATTGTTAAACAGGAGATGTGTCTTTTGTTTCATTCTACACACACACATATATATATATATATATATATATATATATATATATATCAATGGTAATATTATGGATTTACACTCATAACTTGAAGTTTCATGGTTTCAGATGAGTTCAATGAGATCTTAAAAACCAGTCGTGAAATGGTTTTTAAAATCTCAACCATTTCACGACTGGTTTTTAACATCTCAACCATTTGACTCATCTGATGATTGGATTATCATGAAACTTCAAATTATGAGTGTAAATCCATAATATTACCATTGATTATAAATCTGCTCTGCTTTATTAGCATTGAGCACCTTTTCATGCCAATACTTTTCTCATTTTTTCATTCTTTATTCATTATATATATATATATATATATATATATATATATATATATGAGCTAGATAGATAGATTCACAGGATATTGGATAAATGGGATGAGAGTGTTGGATTCAGAATGCCAAGTGGAAACATGCACACATTTTGATATCTTTACAGACATCTTTTCATTTATGGATAAAAAAAAAAAAAAATAAATAAAAAGATAAAAAATTAAACAAAGTACACAAATGAGAACCCCCTCCCCCTTCCCACTCCAAAACAACAACAACAAAAAAAAAAATCTGTTGTGTGTGTAAAGTTTTGTGAGATTCATGTGAAATTAATTACTTGTGCCTTCAGGTGATACCAACAAATTGTCACATCTAAAAGGCAAAACACTTATTTGATTTGATTAGCAATCTAATTCCATTACAAAACAAAGAAGCAGCAGCAGCAGCAGCAGCAGCAGCACTTACAAAATGACGACAAGGAAAAATGGTTAATGAGTTATAATCAATCAATCAATCAGATTGATTAATCTGAAGCAAAACAAAATCCTTAACTCTTCCGGCTTTCAAGCAAAACTTTCTTGGTACAAAAAATTTTTTTTTTTTAAATCAATCCATTTTCTGATTATTATTAATATGGCTTTTTTTCTGTATTATTCTTATAATCAACAGGATTGCCTTTTTATGTTACTGCAGAATGAAAAGACACCAAAACTGGTTTTACAAGAAAAAAATGAAAAGAAAAAAAAAGTATGGTTTGGTTTGGTTTGTTTTATGGCATATCAACCTTGGTGGATCATTTAATGCTGTCAGTTTTGAAATAAATTCATTCTTAATAGATAATCAATTTTTTTTATAAACACATTTTACTATTTAACCCATAGATGGGACCCTAACAGGTTTTTGGTTTGGTGTGATACCAACAAATATCACATCTAAAAGGCAAACACTTATTTGATTTGATTAACAATCTAATTCTATTACAAAACAAAGAAGCACCAGCAGCACTTACAAAATGACGACACATCAAAATGGTTAATGAGTTATAATCAATTTCTCTGAATGTTTGAGATGAGGCTTGAAGATTAGTATTATCTGCGTTATTCGGACTATTGTCCTCATCTTCATTGTTATCTGTACAACGTTTCAGCCGATATGCTCCCCGGCCTTCTTCAGGTATTTCTTGTTGTAATCGGGAGCCAACATGAAGACATTTTTTTATTAAGTTTTCTTAAAACCATTTTTTTATTAAGTTTTCTTAGAACCATTGAACTCCTGAAGATAAAGCAAAAAATTCTTCTAAACTGTAGCCATGCCAAGGCTACTATATGTCTGCATGATTTGGACTAGGAACTAAACAAGGATGCTGTGTGCTGTCTTGAACAAATCTTGGAAGCATCACCACACAAGAAAACAACTGTTTGACCACTTACCTCCTATCACACAAGCCAGCCAAGTAAGACAAACAAGACATACTGGACACTGCTGGAGAAGCAAAGACAAACTCAGAAATGATGTTCTCCCCTGGACTCCTACACATGGACACACCAGTGTAAGCCAACCAGCAAAAAAACTACTATTGTCACAGTGAAAGTGAAAGGGTTAAAATAATTTTCTATTATCATAACTTCATTTATCCAATGTCCAAGTGTTCTAAACTGTGTCTACTAGCATCTGGGGTACCAAAATAAATGCTAACATTATAACGCACTTACGGACAACAAACAATCCTGTGGGGGGTCACAATCCCAGAAATATGTAAATTTTATACTAACACCAGACCCTGACACTAACTTTTTTCATGACCGTCCTGAACAAAAATTATAAACCATCCCAAATGGGTTTTGGACCATCCGAAATCAAAATATTTTTTCATTAATTCATTAGCATCATCTATACTTGTCAGTCATCAGTAGCATAATAACATGTAATAAAACATTAAGAAAAGCTGAAGCAGTGATAATTCTGGATATTTGGACAAAAATCCATTTCCTAGTGTGTTTTGAGCTAAAAAAATACTTTTTAACTTTAAGTTACCCTGAGTAGGGTTAGTAGTACATAATTCGGTCCTTTTAAACTATCTCCCTCCACCATTATTCATTACATGGCTTTGAGAATAGACCTGCTGTGCCGTAGCCTCATTTTGAGGTCAGCATTCGGGCAAATCACTGGACGGCCAATATTGGAATGTAGTACTAACTTTTAGGAAACATTTTGTACCATCCCCGGCAAACTGTCCCGGATGACGAATTGATCGTTCTGGATGTCATTTTTATCGTTCCCGGACGATGGGACGGAGTTAATGTCGAGCCCTGACTAACACTATTACTGAAACAGGAAATATGATTTTGGCAATTGGTGTTAAAAAAAAAAAAAGATCCCCAAAATTTCTAACATATTTATTTTATGTGTATTTACCCACAACCCCTCCACACGAGTAGGATGTGACACAAGGTCATTTTAACAAGTTAACAAGTTTGAATTCAGAGTTCTCCCTATTTCTGGACTGGTTTCCTAACCAAGTTAAAGGGTCTAGTCTGCCCAACTATTTACCCATAGCTGGAGGGAGAAGAGTTGGATCCATACCTTTCCTAACGGCATAATGCTATGTGAAATGCAAACAGCCTCGACCAGGATTTGAACTTATGCTGCCACATTTTTTTCCTGCGACGATAACCATTACATCACAAGCACCTCCATAAAACATGTTTATTTTATTATAACATTTATGTTCCATTGCAGGTCTCTTGAAAATTGATCTCAGGCAACCAAAAACAATGGGCAGACACACATTTACAGTTCAGTACCAACTTTTATTAAGGATTCAATAATTCAGGCTGGCCATCTCAGTGAGTTTCTAGATGTCCTTTATAGAAAAGCAAAAAGTCTTTGCATACAGATTTGCTCTGCAGCACACCAGAAATCCAACTACTAAAACTCAAATTTAAATTTTTTTTTTTACTTCAAATATAAATCCTACATTTGGGGCGCTGGTAGTTGTCGTCAGGGATATTTTAATATTTCTGAATGGAATTACCCACCTTATATCAAAAAAGGGGGTGTGTTGGAATTTTTGACATAAGACGTGTGCCAGATGTTCACCTCTACTTATAGACTCGCCGATAAGCACGTGACCAACCTATTGTCCAATCAGTGGCAGTGCTCTGCTGCTGATATGATTATTTATACTGGCCTTTTCTGGTCATACTAGCATTACTACTTGGATCTTCTTGGACGACAGAACGTAGTATTGTATCACAGGACTTATTCACTTACCAAAGGATTCTATATCACAGGACTTATTCACTTACCAAAGGATTCTATATCACAGGACTTATTCACTTACCAAAGGATTCTATATCACAGGACTTATTCACTTACCAAAGGATTCTATATCACAGGACTTATTCACTTACCAAAGGATTCTATATCACAGGACTTATTCACTTACCAAAGGATACTCACTTTACTTACTTACTTATTTACTTTGAGTTCTTTACAACTGGCCAATCTGCACTGACGACAAATAAACTTGATACTATTTTGACTTTGTGCCCCCCCCCCATCCAGATCAAAGGAACACATTTTCCAAAATGTTGTTCTTAAATTATTTACCTTGACCATTTCAAGATGTCCACCATACGATGCCCTGTGGAGAGGCGTGTAACCATCAGCATCTTTGATATTCACTAGGTAAGGTTTCTCTTCAAGCAAATTCGCTACCGTTTCACATTGGCCCTTTTCAGCAGCGTACAGCATCTGTTTTTTGGGGTTATCTGGAACAACGATAAAAAAATCATAGATTATATATATATATATATATACTAGCAAATATATGCACCCTCCGGGTGCAAGTATTTTAGTTAAATTTTATAATAAAATATGATATTAAATTAGAAAGGCTAATGAAACTGAATAAGAATGTAGATAAAAAGATTTTGAACAGAGGGGGTATGATTGAAAAATAGAACAACTTTGAAACTAACTCTTCCATCATTTTACGTTACTCCCGTCTTTCATTGGTAAATTTTCCTAATTAAACTGTTTAGTTAAAATAGGAAGTAAAGAATAATATTACAGTTATTTCTTCTTGTTAAGGGATTTCTTTTAAGATTTATTCCGAGATTTTTGCTCATATTCAATAAGATAAAACCAAACAATTAGAAATCAATAATACTAAGCATATATTTATCAAAATCAATTTTTTAAGTTCAATATGCAAATTAGCCTTCCCATTCATACTGTAAACCTCTATTTTGTTGTATATATAAATAAAATTGCATGTTATTAGTATGTAGATATGGTCAACAGTCTTAATGATGTAAAACAATTTTATTAATAATTGAGGTTTAAATAAAAATAAAATCATGGAGAATATGATGTAAATAACTAAAGGAATTGTGACTTGTATAGTAATATAGTTTCGGTTACAGACAGACAAACCCACAATCTCCATTATAATAAGATATATACACGAGCATGTCAAAAAGTAATGCCATTTTGTTTAGGATAGGTATAATTACCAACACAGTAACAAATGGGGTTTGGACTGTCCCGAAATCAAAATATTTTTGTTTAATTCATTAGCATCATCTATACTTGTCAGTCATCAGTAGCATAATAACATGTAATAAAATATTAAGAAAAGCTGAAGCAGTGATAATTCTGGATATTTGGACAAAAAATCCATTTCCTAGTGTGTTTTGAGCTAAAAAAAAGTACTTTTTTACTTGTAAATTTTATCGTACTGGGTTGTGAATCGTAAATGACAATTTTGTCCTCGCACAGTGTTTAAGGATTTGGAAGGAAGAGAAAGGAAGGGTTAGTACATAATTCGGTCCTTTTAAACTATCTCCGTCCACCATTATTCATTACATGGCTTTGAGAATAGACCTGCAGCACCATAGCCTCATTTTGAGGTCAGCATTCGGGTAATCACTGGACGGCCAATATTGGAATGTAGTACTAACTTTTAGGAAAATTTTTTACCGTCCCTGGCAAACTGTCCCGGATGATGTATTGAGCATCCCGGATGTAATTTTTATTGTCCTGGGATGACGGAACAGCATTAATGCTTGAAAGGCAAACTTCAGTTTCACAAATCTGACAAAACCTTTCTGCTAATATTCCGTTCTTTGATAATGTTTTGAAAATAAATATGTTGGTTAAATTTGTGCATCTTACGCCACTTATCCATGAATATATCATGGAAAGATAAATTTTGTTTTACATCTTTTTCTCATGGTTTTTGTCCTAGCTAGCAAGTATTGAACACAGTAATAATGTGGCCCACGTTCATTATTTTTTCAATTATCCAGCCCACTGTGAAAAAAGGTTTGGTGATCCTTGCTATAACACATAAAAAATGGCACTTCACAGCGAGATATACTGTCGTGTGAAAATGAGGAGACCATTTCTGATTTTTTGTTTTCATTTTTAAAAGGGTTGAAAAAAAAAGGTTTGTGAAAAGTTAGGAAATGACAAGCCAGTTGTGTTGCATTGTGGGATGATGATATAATGGATTGACCCATCTCCCCCGTACCTGAACAGTGGCGATGGTTATAGCCACTATTTAAGAACACACATATTAATCTGTGCAGAACTCACTTGAAGTACTTAACGGACTCTCCTCCTAATACTCACGTGACCTTACTATATACGAGGGGCGTTCAATAAGTAATGCCCCTGATCCACTTCCCATAGCAGTAGAGCAACGAAACTTGGCACAGTTATTAGTCTTTTTCTACCTAGGAACCACCCAGAGTTACGCATTTCTCCCATAGTTTGATGCAGACCGTTTTTGTAGAACACCCAGGTTGGTCCTCCAACCACGAGACTTGAGAAATCAAGGCTGCATCATCTAGGAAACGCTTTCCTTTCAAAAACAACTTCATGGCTGGTAAAAGGTGAAAGACAGAGGGTACAAGGTCAGGAGAGTAGGGAGATAGGGGGGTAGTTCATAGCCGCCCGCCTGTGCTTCTGATCTGGCGACACGCGAGTTGTCGACAATCAACAGGCTCCATTTCACAGTTCAAACACTTGTAAATCAGAAACCACAATTAGTTCAGAGCTGTAATTTGCCACTTAATCTAAAGAGATATAAATAATTGCACATGCAAAATTTCAGCTAGATCAAACAACTGGAAGTGGGTCAGGGGCATTACCTATTGAACGCCCCTCATAACAGATAAATATGCAGAACAGCATGTACATTTCATAGTCTTTGCTCATAGCATTTATAGGGAATATGAAATGAGGAGATGAAGAGAAATAAAAAGACACAACTGGTTAGCTGTACAGATGAAGACTTTATTCATTAGACCGTTAACTCTGGACGCCAGAGTCCAGACGCTCAGAACTTTTTATTTATTTAAATTTAATTTTATTTAAATCCCCACACATTCTTGGTCAGTTCGTAAACTTTTTAGCATCCCCTTGTACACAAGTGAGCACCTTTAGTAGCAAGCTTATCTTGCTAATCACCCCCCTCCTCCCGCCTTATGAAATGAGGTTGATCCTCACCGAGTACTTAACTTCTGTGGCCTTGTGCCAGACCAAGTTAAGTGTAATAGATGACTATATAATCCACTTGATAAATTCATTTTTACTGTTGTTAAATAGAGTTGAATACTTACTCAAGGGAGGTAATCATGATGAAACTCTTGTCAGTTTTCAAGATAAATCTATTAATTCCTGTGTGCATTTACCAACCCCTGCACGAGCAGGATGTGACACAAGGTCAATTTTTAAGCAGAGTTCTCAACAGATTTTTCCTTCTTCTAGACCAGTTGGCATACAAAGGTCAAAGAACCCAGTCTGTTCTATCATTTCGCATGAATACAATTTTACAGTGTTCTTTTCGATTTTTATGCGCTAGGGACACAGGACGCGTATCTATCAGTCTCTGGGGAGACCGATTCGTAGCAACAGGTACTTTAAGTTCTGTGTATCAGAATAAGCAAAGTTTAGGACACAACTGTTAAAAAAAAAGAAATGTTAGTAGAAATTAAAATAGAATTCATTAATAATGCATGTATTTTCAATTGTATAATTGTATTTTACAAAAGTTTTTTTTTGTATATTAGGGTAGGTCGATTTTGGAAAGGTAACATCCCCCATATGACGATATTTGCAACAATTAACATAAAGAATTACAGCACAAAATATTTTTCTTCAAAACTTTGCATTCGTTTAAGGAAATAGATTTCAATCTTTTAAAATGTTATCCCTGTTACAGCTTAATTATTTGGCAAAAAGCAGCATATCGGAGGTGTCGGTGGTGATGAGGGGCATATTTTCAATTTGAATACTAGTCGTTTCGTTTAAAATGACTTTTTTTCTGTTTTAAATATTGAAATTGCCAAGTAACCAATTTCTAGGCTAAATGTTGCGAAAACGTCAATCTTTAATGCTATTTCCTCAAACAATGACTCAAGTAAGAGACCTGGGTTGTTTACAAACGACATCTCAGGACACTCGAGAGATCCCATCAGAATTGCCTTCGCAGGATTTTAGGGATAGAATGGTTGTCATTTACACCAGACACCACAATACTTGAAAGACGTCACCTGCCTAGTATTGAGAGTTTGATCCTTAGATCACGTCTTCGCTGGTCTGGTTATCTAGTTCGCATGAATGATTGCCGAATCCCAAAACATCTATTTTACGGGGAAATCTCAACAGGCAAACGTTGTCAGTGCAAACCCAAATTGAGGTTTAAGGACTGCCTCAAGGACACTCTGAAGAACAGTGCTTTTACTGTGAAGGACTGGGAGAAGCTAGCTTGAAAGAGACCTGTTTGGAGAGCCACCATCTACCTGTCTGTGGGAGAATTTGAGTCCAACCGAATTAAACAGCAAAAATTGAAGCGGGATATTAGAAAGGGTGATTTTCAGCCCAGCAACATTCAAAGTGGAGAAGTTCCAACATGTTGTTTATGTGGAAGAGTAAGTCTCTCCAGGACTGGCCTGGTGAGTCATCTGAGAAAACACAAGGATACAGTCAAATGCTACTAGCACTCAACTATGATGATAAAAAACAAAAACAGGAAATGGTCTTACTCGAACACGAGTTGACAGCGAACAACATATATGGTTAAAAAAATTAAAATCCTGGATGTGATAATTGCATTTCACTTAGCGCCAATACCCGAAAGGTATGAATTCTACTCTCCCTCCAGTTATGGATAAATAGTAGGGCAGACTAGGCTCTTTAACCTTGGTTAGACAACTGGCCTAGGAGAAGGAAAACTCTGAATTCAAACCTGTTGAACTCCGCTTAAGAAATTGACCTTGTGTCACATCCTGCTCGTGCGGAGGGGTTGGTAAATATATATATGGTTAAAAATTGAAGGATAATTCTTAAATGTGTCTGTGGGTACGTACCTTCAAGTTCACTGCTGGTGACACTAATACTTTCCATGTCCCTTTCATCATCTTCCCAATAACTGAGGAATTTATTGGGTTCTCCAGTTTTTTCTTTGAGGATCTGAAAATAGAAGGAATAAAGAAAACAATTATCATTTAGTTTTTTTTTTTTCAAAGGGGGCGGGGGGGAATGTTTTGTGATGATGACAGAGGAGGTACAATAAGGATGCCAGGAGGCAAACTCTACATATACCCACCACCCTCGCATATATCCACAGTTTCAACACATTTAGGGACCAAGTAACCAATAAGCACCCCGGCTGTTTGCTAGATTCAAAAGGACACGTTTTGCTTTTCACCGTCAACTTCCGCTTGTTTGTTAACAGACAATTTTTTTAGATACGTTTTTTACAAATTATTTATTTCATGTTGTTAATTTAATAGCATTTTTGGTAATTTATGAGGAAGTGCGTCCCGGTCTCCTGCCTCCGAAATTGCTGCCCAGTGAATTTTAAAATAACGACCCCAAGCTACGGCCTCACATCGGTGTTATTTGAAAGAAAACAACCAACTTAGAGCGTTAAATGTATTTTAGGGCGGGGGGGCTTCTCTTTTTTGTCTTAATTCTTGTTTATCTATAGAAATTTGTCGTAATAGGTGGTGCCTATTGTTTATCTATCTCAGTCTATTCAAAACTATCCATCTTCATATCTATCTATTAAATACTAAGATTTTCTTTTATTACGATAAATTACAATAAACAAGAATCACGACAAATTACGATAAATAAACCAGAATTATGACAAATTATGATTAATAAACACGAATTACAACAAATTTCTATAAATAAACAAGAATTAAGACAAAATTGAGAAGCCTCCCCCCTAAAATACATTTAACGCCCTAAGTTGGTTGTTTTCTTTCAAGTAACACCGACGTGACGCCGTAGCTTGGGGTCATTATTTTAAAATTCACCAGGCAGCAATTTAAGAGGCAGGAGACAGCAACGTACTTCCTCATAAATTACCACATTTCTTTTAAATTATAAAACTTTAAATGAAACACACAATTTTTAGTTATTTCATGTTGTTGTTACTTCAGTAGCAATTTTTTTTTATAATAATAAAACTATAAACGAAAGACATTTTTATATTAAAGATACGTTTTTTTTTTACCTATTTCAGGTTGTTATTGTTGAGGGGCCGGGATAGCTCAGTCAGTAGAGCGTTCAGCTAGAAACCACAAGGTTCCTAGTTCGATACAGGCCCTCGCCAACTCAGCGTATGAGTAGCACAGGGATCTGTGCGGTAAAGTAAGGAGCTGATGGTAGGTGTGGCGCTCCATCTCAGACGCCAAAACAATCTCCTTGGTCTGGCGCTATTGAAAAGGGGATAGACTCCCTCGCTGATTGGCTGATACCGACTTTAGGCCACCCCCGATGACTTTACTTTTTTTTTTATTGTTAATTTAATAGCAATTTTTTTTTTTTATAAAACTTTTTTGTTGGTTTTCTTTTCTTTTAAAAAATCTTTAAAAAATAATTTCTCTGTTTGATGCTTTCACGTCATCTTTTTTTATTTCCTCCAAGAGATTTTCAATGATTTAAATAAATTCATTTGTAAAAACATCTTCAGTTTGCAAAATACTGTTTTTTTTCTAAGACGACTGAAAGTGGCGCCAACTTGAATGTAAATAAATGTTCCTGTTTTCAAAGAACAAACACCAAGAAGGCTTGTGTTCTTTGAACAAAAAATTTGCCGGGTTATTTTTCTCTCTCAAAGACAGAGAAAGACTAATGGAAAAAAATTTAAAAAAGAGAAAAAAAGAAAAACTGTAGTATATACTGACCTG
The DNA here is from genome assembly GCA_023376005.1 of Doryteuthis pealeii. Taxonomy (NCBI): domain Eukaryota; kingdom Metazoa; phylum Mollusca; class Cephalopoda; order Myopsida; family Loliginidae; genus Doryteuthis; species Doryteuthis pealeii. The sequence continues at coordinate 48,455,558 of CM042167.1, forward strand.
AGCCATAAGATCGACATTGTCCTGATTTGGGATTGGATCCAACGATTCACTATCTTCATCCGACATTGTAATTTGGATGCAAAAAGAATCAAGTTTTTAAAATCTCGTTTACGTAGAAAATTCAGTTGACTTGAATATCAAACAAACATCTGAAAAAAAAAAAACAAAAAAAAAAAAAAGAAAATTAAAATTTTCAACAAAAACATTTTTTCTTCTCTAATTACAAAATGAGTGTGTGAGATTTTTTTCATCTTTACTCCTAGAAGCCATAGTCCAACCTATCATACCATTTGGGAAACAGGTTGATTCCGTGAGTAAATTAAAAACATTCCTGCAATCCTGAAATTTTGGATTCCCAAGTTTTAATTTCTGTGATTTTTTATGGTGACTTTTTGCAGCAAATTTTATTTGTAGGATAACAATTTTTATAACTTTGAAAGAAATTTATTCAAAATTAATTGTTTGTTTGTTTTGTTTTGTGGCATATCAACCTCAGTGGGTCATTTAATGCCAATAAATTTTTGAAATAAACCAATTCTTAATGGATAATACAATTTTGTTTATCAACTCATGTTGATAACAGTACTACCACTCCGGGTCAGAGTGGACCTGGGAGCAATGGTGATGAAGGGGTGCTCCACATTCCCCAAACCTCAAAAACTGGAACCTCACCATCAGATAGAGTTTAAAATCATTCCCAGGACATGTAGACATGAGGGCAATAGGGTTGGGAAAATCATATAGGTGCTAGGGCTTGACGTGACCAGCCGATTGATTGGAGGGGGCCTCTCCGACCGCCTATCTAGCCCAAGATAGGGCCAAAGTGGAGTATTGCAATTCATGAACTGCTCATCCACCTGGGTTCTATCCTTAAGCATCACGGGTCGCCACCCACGGCCAACAGGTGGCCCCATTGGGGGAGTCTTACATTAATTATGAAATCCATAAAAAATTCCCCAAGAAATAGAAACAATTATTTTTACAGAAAGTAAGGACCTATATACATCAAATGGTAATCCTTAACTTTTTCCTCGTAAATTCCTACCATAAAAAAAACTGAACCCTCATTTTATGTCCGTGTTTTTGCAATAAATGTCTTATCTTTCTTGCACCCGTTATTTTACAATACTAAATATATTTTCTTTATTTGTTAAAGAATAAAGAAAATATATTTAGTATTGTAAAATAACGAGTGCAAGAAAAATAAAACATTTATTGCAAAAACACGAACATAAAATGAGGGTTCAGTTTATTTTATGGTAGGAATTTACGAGGAAAAAGTTAAGGATTACCCATCGAATTGTCTTTAAGTGGCAGCAGAAGAATTATCATGGTTCTAATTAGTCATACTATTAAGTAAAAAAAACTCACCTGTCTCTTAATTCACATTCTGCCTGTCATTTTCCCCCTCTCTATATATATCTTGATTAACTACTCCTTATATATATTAGTTTCTCTGTGAGATCAAATAGAGAGTGTGGGAGGGAGATTGAACTTCCCACTTCATTTGTATGTTCATTTTCATCAGCAGCCAAAAACTAAGGGCTGACTTATATGAAATAATAATAAAATTTATTGTGTACAGTGCTCAGGTGCACCACAACTCATCAACGTCTCATGTCTAGTACACAAAATAATGTATTAGTGTCAGGAACATGAACAGTTTACAGTAATAATATACATGTATGTGTACAGTGCTCAGGTGCACCACAACTCATCAAAGTCTCATGTCTAGTACACAGAATAATGTATTAGTGTCAGGAACATGAAGTTTACAGTAATAATATGCATGTATGTGTGCGCGTGTGTGCGGAGAGTGGCATCAGGTATAGTGTCGGCGGACTACAGGAAACATGGAGGCTTTGAAAGATTCAGTGCTTCGCAGCCTACAACAGACCCGGGCAGCCCATTCCATGTCTCCGCAATTCTGAGCGTGAAAAAATGTTTCCGAAAGTCACGTGAGCAGTGCTGTTTTCTGACTTTGTAGGCATGCCCACGTGTTAGAAAGATGGAGATCAAAAAGGTGCTCAAGGTTGCTGTTGTTAAGATGATTAATGACCTTATGAGCGTTTACCAGGTCAGTTGCCAGACACCGAAGTTACAATGAATCCATTCCCAGGGCTGCAAGACGTTCAGAGTATGGTAGATGCCTGATGGAGGGTATTCGTTTGGTTGCATGTCTCTATACAGTTTCTAGGAGGTTAATATTCTGAGCAAGATAAGTGTTCCAGACCAGTGATGCAAACTCCAAGTGTGGCCGCACCATAGCTTTGTACAGCTTTAAATAGATAGCCGGTGAGCGACAAATATATTACATACAAATAAGACAGGAAGTTCAATCTCCCTCTTACACTCTCCAATCTAGAATAATAATTAACACAGCTTAACACTTGTACCCCAGCTATGGTTAGTGGAATGAGAACAATGGATTGAATAAAGGGTTGGGTTCAAAGTTCTGTGATGGCTCCCAATTACGTCAAGAACGTTCCAGAGTTTGAGAAGGTTCCCAACACCAACAAAAAAATACCTGAAGGCCAGAGGGCACATCGCCCAAAACGTTATACAGATAACAATAAAGACGAGGACAATAGTTCGATTAATCCAAATAATATTAACTTTTTTCAGTACCATTATAGTATGTGGCCTACCTTTTGAATGTGGCTTACGAAATCAGGTCTCTCTTATAGTATGTGGCCTACCATAAAAAGTATATTATAAGGTTATAATAATAACTGCTAACCCTAACCCCTAACCCTATTTCAGAATTTTAGAATATTTCAGAATTAAATAGATCTCTGATTCATGTAAATTATGGATAAATTCTTTTTTAATTATTCTTAATTCCTATATACAGCTTATGACTGAATTGCATTTCTTGAAATTGAATATATGTGAAAAATAATTAGTTTCAATAAATTGCCTACTACTTATATCTATAAATATACTCTTACTGAGGTAGGACACATTCAAACTGGGTAGGCCACATACTATAACAGAATCAAAAAGGTAGGCCACATACTATAACAGAATCAAAAAGGTAGACCCCATACTATAACAGAATCAAAAAGGTAGGCCACATAATATAACGGAATCAAAAAGGTAGACCACATACTATAAACAGAATTAAAAAGGTAGACCACATACTATAACAGAATTAAAAAGGTAGCCCACATACTATAACAGAATCAAAAGGTAGACCACATACTATAACAGAATCAAAAAGGTAGGCCACATAATATAACGGAATCAAAAAGGTAGACCACATACTATAACAGAATTAAAAAGGTAGACCACATACTATAACAGAATTAAAAAGGTAGCCCACATACTATAACAGAATCAAAAAGGTAGACCCCATACTATAACAGAATCAAAAAGGTAGGCCACATAATATAACGGAATCAAAAAGGTAGACCACATACTATAACAGAATTAAAAAGGTAGACCACATACTATAACAGAATTAAAAAAGTAGGCCACATACTATAACAGAATTAAAAAGGTAGACCACATACTATAACAGAATTAAAAAGGTAGGCCACACACTATAACGGGACCCTTTTTTTCTTTCCTTTTTTTAAATCCCTCTGTATATTCTTTTCTGTTTAAGTGTCGGACAAAACCAGAAGATGATTTTATTGGCAAACAAATTAAAGACAGTTTTAAAAAAGCCAAAAAAAAAAAAAAGGCAGTTGCAGATGAATTATATTTATTGCAACGAAATGAATTCATCCGTGAAGATGGAAAGAATTTTTGGAAAAACAAAATAAAAATCAATTTATCATTTATGTGGAAAACAACAAATTTCCAAGAGAAATCTCCAAGGAAACATAAATCTTCATCCAATATTAAAACGTATTTTTTCCAAATCGACGAACTAAAAGATGGTTTTATTGACTCACAATTTTTACAGAATCTTTTATTTTCATTTTAGATAATAAAAAGTATTTGGTTGAATGGTTGTTTTGTTTTATGGCATATCAACCCTTTTTGGGTCATTTAATGCCGAATAAAGACATTTTGATAAACAGAGGAGTCAGCTTGTTTACACCACCATCTGTTGCTTAAGTGGTCACCCAATTAAGTATTGAACAAGTTTATAGTTGCTTAACTGACTAAAATGGTTGGTTGGTTGTTTTACAGCATATCAACCCTTTTGGGGTCATTTAATGCCGAATAAAGACATTTTGATAAACAGAGGAGTCAGCTTGTTTACACCACCATCTGTTGCTTAAGTGGTCACCCAATTAAGTATTGAACAAGTTCATAGTTGCTTAACTGACTAAACTGGTTGGTTGGTTGGTTGTTTTATGGCTTATCAACCCTTTTTGGGTCATTTAATGCCAAATCAAGACATTTTGATAAACAACCACCTCATCTTCCCAGCCCTGGGTTAGAGATAGATATGTTACATAATTATTAGATTCCTAATACTTATGTACAGTAGTGTAGAAACCAAAATGGCTGTTATAAGTGCAGCCGGCGGCCTTGAAGGATTGAATGACAAGGCTTGACCTCATCCTGATCCTACTTCCGGTGAATACCGTGAGAATTAGTGGAGAAGACCCTCTTCCGGTTTAGATTAGAAAGAGATTTTAGTTAGTATTGGCCAAACCACGATGGTGGTCAGTCATGTTATGCACGCTGCCGACTCAATCTGCGCAGGTAATCTGGTAGGGATTTTGAAATAAAATATGATCTAAGTAAATCGAAGTCTTGTGTTATTATCTAAAAACTACCAATGACACAGGGCTTCTGATAAAGAGAAATCCCCAATGGAAGACCAAAGACGAAGTCCAGACACTAGAAGAGACGCTAGAAGAATAGAAGTAAGAAAGTAAAAAGAAGTGTATACAACAGATACTACTGTTCTTCTACACGGATGGCTTTGGCACTGAATAACCCAAGAAGGTTGATATGCCATTAAACAAAGAAACCAAACCAACAAACAAAGTAAAAGTTGGTGAAGTGGACTATTTTCAGTATCAGCTGAACAGTGAGGGAGTCTATCCCCTTTTTGCTAGTGCTAGACCAGGGAAATAGTTTATACATCTAAGGTGGAATGCCGCACTTACCATCAGCTCCCCATTTTACCACACAAATCAGATCACCCAATCTGTGCTACTCATGCGCTGAGTTAGCAGGAACTGGTATTGAACCTGGAATCTTGTGATTCCTAGGCAGGTGTTCTATCAACCCAGTTAAAAACCGTAATGATAATAAGATAACAGTTCTTATTTATCTAATCTCCTAATCTATCAAATACTTTCCATTATGTATCAATAACCCAAGAAACTTGAGATGTACAACCAAGTGAATACCCTCCATCAGGCATCTACCATATTCTGAACGTCTTGCTGCTCTGGGCATGAATTTGTTGAAATTCTTATTATATAACCCAAGAATGAATATATTAATATATATTTATAAATGATTAATTCATTTATAAATGATTATTATATATATTATAAATACTAGCAAATATATGCACCCTCCAGGTGCAAGTATTTAAGTTTTAATATAATAAAATATCATATTGAATTAGAAAGGCTAATGAAACTAAATAAGAATGCAGATAAAAAGTTTTGAAACAGAGGGGGGTATAATCAAAAAATAGAAAAACTGAAACTTACTCTTCCATCACTCTCGTCTTTCATTGTTATTTTTTCTAATTTAAGTATTTAGTTAAAAGAGGAAGTAAAGAATAAAATGACAGTTATTTCTTCTTGTTAATGGATTTCATTTAAGATTCATTGAAGAGATTTTTGCTTATATTCATTAAAATAAAACCAAACAGTTAGAAATCAATAATACTAAGCACATATTTATTAAATTCGATTTTTAAATATTAATATGCAAATTAGCCTTCCCATTCACACTGTAAACCACTATTTTGTTGTATATATAAATAGCATGTTGTCAGTATGTAGACATGGTTAACAGTATTAATAATGTAAAATAATTTTATTAATAATTGAGGTTTAAATAAAAATAAAATCATAGAGAATGTGATGTCAATAACTAAGGGAATTGTGACTTAAATAGTAATATAGTTTCGGTTACAGACAGAAAAACATACAATCTCCATTATAATAAGACTAGCAAATATATGCACCCTCCGGGTGCAAGTATTTAAGTTTTAATATAATAAAATATCCTATCAAATTAGAAAGGCCAATGAAACTGAATAATAATGCAGATAACATGATTTGGAACAGAGGGGGTATGATTGAAAAATAGAACAACTTTGAAACTAACTCTTCCATCATTTTCAATTACTCCTATTCCTAATTTAACTATTTAGTTAAAATGGGAAGTAAAGAATAATATTACAGTTATTTCTTTTTGTTAAGGGATTTCTTTTAAGATTTATTGAAGAGAATTTTGCTCATATTCAATAAGATAAAACTAAACAATTAGAAATCAATAATATTAAGCACATATTTATTAAAATCAAATTTTTTAATATCAATATGCAAATTAACCTTCCCATTCACACTGTAAACCGCTGTTTTGTTGTATATATAAATACAACTGCATGTTATTTGTATGTAGATATGGTCAACAGTCTTAATGATGTAAAACAATTTTATTAATAATTGAGGTTTAAATAAAAATAAAATCATGGAGAATGGGATGCACATAACAAAGGGAATTGTGGTTTGTATAGTAATATAGTTTTGGTTACAGACAGAAAAACATACAATCTCCATTATAATAAGATATGTTAAATATATAATATTTAACATATATTCAAATATATTAAAAGAATATATTTATTATATATTATAATTAAAATATATTAAAATATATCATTTATAGATGATTAATATATATATTAATGAATATATTAATATATATTTATCAATGATTAAATATTTTATCATATAAAAATCATATACATATTATATAATCCAAGAATTATATAACCCAAGAAACTTGAGATGTACAACCAAGCGGATACCCTCCATCAGGCATCTACCATATTCTGAACGTCTTGCTGCCCTGGGCATGAATTTGTTGAAACTCAGGTATCTGGCAACTGACTTGGTAGACACTCATAAGGCTATTAACCATCTCACCAACAGCAATCTTGAGCACCTTTTTGATATCCATATTTCTAATACATGTGGGCATGCCTACAAGGTCAGAAAAAAGCATAGCTCAAATGACTTTCTTTTGGAGTCAAAGGGTTCACAAGTGATGTGTCTTATTAAAAGATAATTATGTTTTTGGTTGAATGTGACAGATATTTCCTGTCTGAGGTGTTTCCTTTCAATCTTTACTAATTGTCTGTCCATCTTTTTTAAGTTTGGTTTGGTTTTACGGCATATCAACCTCAGTGGGTCATTTAATGCCGATAAAGTTTTGAAATAAATTAATTCTCAATTTGTTTTTTTTTAACCCATTTTTCTATCTAACCCATAGATGGGACCCTAACAGGTACTACCACTCCGGGTCAGAGTGGACCAGGGAGCAATGGTGATGAAGGGGTGCTCCACATTCCCCAAATCTCCAAAACTGGAACCTCACCATCAGATAGAGTTTAACGTCATTCCCAAGATATGTAGACCCTCAGTCACCGCCTTCTAGCACCCATATGATAAAAAGGGGTTGGGGTTTGCCATAAAGGCAATAGGGTTGGGAAAATCATATAGGGCTTGACGTGACCAGCCGATTGATCAGAGTGGATCTCTCCGACCACCCGTCTAGCCCAAGATAGGGCCAAAGTGGAGTATTGCAAGTCATGAACTGCTCATCCATCTGGGTTCTATCCTTAAACATCACGGGTCGCCACCACAGCCAACAGGTGGCCCCATTGGGGGAGTCTTACCCCTCTGCAGAGGTACAGTCGGTGCATTCTAACGCCGCAGCTGACAGGGCAGTCTTTTTTAAGTCTGGGTGGAATTGGTGAATGAATCCACCGAAGGTTCTTACACGAGTACTTTCAGCACTACTTTGTGCCATCATCAGGTGTAGAGTAGTGATATGTTTCCATAGTTCTTTTTAAACAGAGTAGCAGTAGGAATGAGTAGGAGGAGGGACACACAGGTTTATAAGACATTTATAGAGGAAAAAATGCTGCTAAAATATACTATCTTCTATACATATATAAAGGGCAGTTAGTGTGTATGTATGTCCGTATGAAACTACAAAAATAAAAAATTAATGACAAAGTGTATATATATATATATATATATATATATAATATATATATATACATACATACATACACATTAAATATCACCAGTTCCTACTTTTTTGTGCAAAAATTATGAAGATTTGATTTATATTCAAAGATATTTAAAAATTGAAATATACATAGAAATAGCATTGAAATTCTACTTCAAAATGTCCAGCATTTACAATCTCAAAAGTAAACAAATCAATACAGCAGGGGGATTTTGCCCACCCCCTCTACCCAGGCGATGCTGGGTAGCCACTTCTAGTTGTTAGAATAATACTTTAGATATAAATCAAGTATTTACTTTTCTGATTTTTTCAAGCACAGAACATGCATCTGTTACCATAGCAACATGCCAAAATGTTAATCAACAAGACTTCAGATTTTCAATCTTTAAGAAAAAAAAAATCTCATTCTACCTAAAAATAGTATTTATTTGTAAATTATCTATATCGAATTAACAAGAGTTAAACTTTTTAAGTTTCTTTACATTATTAAAAAAAAGAAAATTGTGGGTGTTTTGTTGGGTTTTTTTTTGCATTAATTTTACTATTAAAGGAGTTGACAATACTCAAATTTTCCGAATTAATGAAAGAAAGAATAAAGAAAATCTTCAAGTATTATAAAACAAAAATTATGTAGTCATTGAGCTTTCGAAGTTAGTAACATATGGTGTTGTTTACTAGAGGAGATCAAGTAACAGCAAGTCTCCTCATTACTTCACTCCAGCACCCTCCTCAGTATCAGATTTTCTTGTTGTCAAATCACAAAAGGAAATAGACCAGAGACAAAAACAATACATCTATATATTATTTCTATTGGCATATTTTTGGTTATCATCAAAATTTAGTTGTTGCTATTCTTAATTGAATCACATTATTTTATTTACTAACTAGTTTGGGATTGTTGTTTTTTTTTTAATTAAATACGGGGTAAATAGGTAACTTTGATGAATAAATTGAATGTAATTGAATAGGTAAATATTTTTATTAAGAATTTAAAAATTAATCCTTTATTTTCATCATCATAAATATTTATTTTAATTGAATTTGAGTTTTCGATTTTCGTTATTATTATTATTATTTGTTGTTGTTGTTGTATTATTTAATCTTTAAATGATACATTTTGTAATAATGACACCTTTTTATAAAATGATATTTAAAAAACAACTATTTCTATGACTTTTCATATCAGTTTCATAATTTTACTCGTTCTTAAAAGCAAAACTTTTTCTTTTCCAAACAAAGAAATTAAATTTTAAAAAATACAGAATGATTTTTATTTGTTAACAAGTTTAAATTATTTTTATTTCACCCATCGAAATAGATTCTTTTTACATGGGCATAAAAGACAGAAATATACAAAATGTTTAAAAGAAAGAAAAATAAATTGCATGAAGAGAAAATTAAAATAATAATAAATACTTTTCTTAATTTTTCATTCAAAATTCATTGTCATGCCTTTTTTTTTCTTTTTGACAATACCGGGGGATCTTTTTTTTCACCATAAACATAACAGACCTTAAGTTTTAAAAACAATAATAATTTTAAATTAATCACAAAAAATAAAAAGTAACTACGACAAAATTATCATCTTACCTTTTTGCAAATAAACTTGTTATTTTTTTTATTTAACGAATTCTTTAAATTCAGAAAAACTCACATTTTTTAAAGCATTTAAAATCTTTTTGTTGTTTTTTCAGTTCATGCCAGAAAGCCCAACACACATAAAACGTGATAAGATATTCTGATTGAAATAATATCCAAAATTATTCAGCAGACAAAAAAAATAGTTGGTTATATGTAAAGAATTGTAAACTTTTTTTTCTTTCTTTACTTCAAATTCAAATTTAAAATTAACAAAAGAAAAATATGATTAATTTATTTACTTACAAAATGTTTTTGCAAAATTTGATGTTTGTCGATAAGAGTTACCGGACTTGGAAGAGCATCTATAAATACCAAAATTATTGTTTACATTTGTTAGCGAAACGAAACTTTTATAAATTGTGCGTCATTAAATTGTCCTTATTTAAGTATCATTATTTTTTATTTTATACAAAAGATATATTCGATTTATTTTAAATAAAATTATTCTACTAATATCTAAAAAAATATTTCTAATTTTCAAAAGTAACGTATATTTATGGTTTATTGTAAAAGTATTATTAGTGAGAAACTAATAGATCTTTTCAGTATTTGTTTTTATACACACCCTTATCGCACCTGATTGTTGGGTGTGGGATATTGTCTACCCGAATTCGTACATTTTTTTTGTTTTTGTTAATGTTTGTTTACATTTTTCTTTTTCAAAATCTTGGAATAATTCCATCATGAATCATTTCGTTGAAGTTTCTCAATTTCAAATTTATAACATTTCATGGACATTGTCAAAAAAAGGAAAAAAATTACGTTGGTCTTTTAAGAAATAACAAGAGAAAATAACATTTGTCAATTTTTAAAAGTGAAACTTTTAGTTTCTCTTTTATTTTACTAATTAAAAAATTTAATCAGCAAGAAAAATAGATTTTTTAAACATATAATTTCAGAAAATTAACTGATTTATTTTATTTCCGATATTAAAATTTCGGTAAATTGTTTTAATTATTATTTTTTTAACTTTGTAACTTCTTTCAACATTTTGAATGTTATTTTATCTAAAATATTTTAAATATTGAAAACGTTTAAATTGTTAAAATAGATAAATAGATAATTAAACAATCTTAAAACAAAATTATGTAGCTGTTAATATTTATTTCCTTTTACAAATAGTTCAAAACCGGGTTTGATATATATTTAAATTGTCATCCAGAGAAAAGTTAACTTAGTTGTTTTTTATTCTGTCCATCACATTAAAAGTGATTTTGTTGGGTTTGTTTTTAATTTAATTATTTTTGACGAAATGGACCCCTTAAAAAAAGTCCTCACATCCGATTATAATGATGATAAAAACAAAAAGAATATTTGGTAAGTATTTTAATTTATTTTTAAAAAGGCCGGTTTTTTGTAGATTTTTTTCTTATTGGCTGAAATAATTTTTTGTACAAATGCCGTATTAATTGCATATTATAACCCTAAAATTAACTCTAACCTTTCAAAGGTTTCGGGTATTTCCGTAAATTGTAATGCTTTTTTTATACTATAAAATTATACGTAAATGATATTATCTTTTGCGCGCTGTTCTGCATTTGTACCTAATTTTTATTTAAATTATTATCAATATAAAAACAAATTAAATAAGGACTTGTTTTTTATCATTTTATACGTAAAAAAATAAATATAGCTCCACTATTGCTATTCCAACATACACGGTAGTCCGAAAGTCTTGTCACTCCTACATACTTTTTTTAAAAAATTTAATAGGTAAAATAATTACATAATACAACCCAAAATTCGAGACAATAATTTATTTCTTAAAAATTTTTTTAGAGTTAAAATAATCACATAACTTATATATCATATTTTTAAAACAATAAGTAAGGCTGACAAGACTTTCGGACCATCCTGCAGATCGTCGAAGTGTCATGCCGAATATTTCCCTCTGTAAAATTTCACCGGTCACTAAAGATTACTAGGCAATGTTCACCTCATTTCTTAGGTCAAACCCTGTCGGTGGGGCTTAGAATACGCTGTCAGTATTCCTTGCCCAGGGGTAAGACCCCATCCCTGTAAAGGAGTGTCCTGGGTATGACACTAAACTGTATCTGATGGTGAGGCTCCAGTTTTAAAGATCTGGGGAGTGTTGAGTACTCCTTGATTGCTATTACTCCCAAGCCCACTTTGACCCGGTGTGGTAGTACCTGTTAGGGTCCCATCTACGGGTCAAATAGATTTGTTTAAAAATTATTTGCATTCGATAGGACAGAAATAAATAAATAAATAAAATGGTAATCCTTAACTTGTTCCTCGTAAATTCCTACTATAAAATAAACTGAACTCTCATTTTATGTCCGTGTTTTTGCAATAAATGTTTTAAATATGTTTGCAATAAATGTTTATAAATAAAGAAAATAAAATAAAGAAAAATATTCAGTATTGTAAAATAACGGGTGCAAGAAAAATAAAACATTTATTGCAAAAACACGGACATAAAATGAGGGTTCAGTTTATTTTATGGTAGGAATTTACGAGGATCAAGTTAAGGATTACCAATAAAATAACCTCTTAAGTCATCGTAAAATACATCCTTTGAATGCGTACAGGGTGATCGTCGGTGATGCTATATCTTTATCGCCGATTACAGGTTCTTGTGCATCATATTGGCTCACTTAGCACTAATACCCTTGGGAAAGGTATGAATCCTATTCTCCTCCAAGCTACGGGTGAATAGTAGGGCAGACTGTGCCTTTAACCTTGTTTAGGCAACCGGTCTAGGAGGAAAATTTTGAATTCAAACCTGTTAAACTTTGCTTAAGAAATTGACCTTGTGCCACATCCTGCTCGTGTGGAGGAGTTGGTAAATAAACATTGTTTCTGATAGCAACTCCGACCTGAATCAAGCATTTTCAGGTTGCCGCACTGAAAATAACGTGCTACTAGTCTCAACATTTCACAACAACATAAAAAAAGTAAAGTTGGCAGAGTGGTATCAGCTGGACAGCGAGGGAGTCTATCCTCTTTTTTGCTAGTGCTAGACCAGGGAGATTGTTTTTGCTGAAGTGGAGCGCCACACCTACCGTCAGCTCCTCCTTTACCTCATGAAGCAGATTACCCAATCTGTGCTATTCCTGCACTGACGGTAGGTGTGGCGCTCCACCTCAGCAAAAACAATCTCTCTGGTCTAAATAAATCTGTGCTGAGTTGGCAGGGACTGGTATCGTATCAAACCAGGACTCTTGTGATTACGATGTGGGTCCTGTACTGACTGAGCTAAGCTGATATACCACCTAAAATTGTCTCCTGTTCAATTATCCTAGCCATAAAAATTTTTAAAAATACTTTATTACTTTTAAAACTTTATTAAAATACACGTTGTTTGAAGTATCAGGGAATAAAAAAAATTCTCTTATAAATCTATTTGTTGGGAAGTCCCTAGCATATTGAATAACGTACCGCACTGTGACATCGTAGTTAGTGAGTTCAAACTCTAGTCATGCTATTACATTCACTTTGGACTAATACCTTTGGGAAAGGTAAGAACCCCTTCATCTAAAATAGTAACTACTGATCTTCAACAAAAATGTCTTTGGCATTAAATAGCCCATGGGGGTTGATGTGCTGTTAAACAAAGAAACCAAACCAAACCTAAATACACTTGTGCGATATATATAGCAAATTTTTTACTCTTCAACGTTTTTAAATTTTTTCATTTGCAAGATTTTTTATTTTATAGTCAAAATTGCATTCCATCCATTAAAAATTTGTTGCCAAATTCGTCACATTAAAAGGGTTAAAAGATCAGAACTAAACAGATTATCTTCTGAAGTTCTGAGATGAATAAATATCACTATTCCACATTTTCTCTTTGACCAAAATTGTGTATATATATATATATATATATATAATAGGGTAAATATAGACACATGTTCGAGGTATCACCTCTCATCAGTATAGTTTATACGATTTTTGGCAGCTGCCTCGGCTGGGTTCGAGACCCGAACGAACTTACGCTCGCCAAGCCTCTTACCCACACATCCACAGTCAGTCGCCAAGTATAGCAGGCTATTTAATATATATATATATTTATCAAACCCCTCTGCTCGAAGCCCTATCACAGAGTTTTCAACCTTTTTCATCTCACGGCACAGTGAGCTGGGCAATAAATTGATCGAGGTACACCATCAGTATATGAACATATAATTATTTTATAATTTAAATTTTGAAAGAAAACGAATAGTGAAAATTTGCTACAAGTGTAAAATAAAACATCATTTTGTTTCTAAAGGTAGATTTTTAATCAATTAAAACCAAAATATTAAAGTAATAGAATAAAAATATAAGATGATCAACCGTCCTCAACACTCACAGCATGCCCACGGAAGCTTCACAGTATACTAGTATGCCACAGCACACCGGTTGAAAAACTGCCCTATCGACTGGTTTTTTTTAGAATACATCAACTGCACCTCTGCAGAGGGACACACCCCCCCCTAATGGGATCACCTATTGATTTTGGGAACAGTGAGACTGCTTCTTATTTGTCAATTTGTCAAGTCTTAGCTGGGTAGAAGAGAGTGCCACATGCAATGGTTCATGAATATCCAAATTGTTCCTGTACTTCGTTTTTATCACATTCATTGTTGAAAAAGCATTCTCGCATAGTAGAATCATATTGAGTGAGAGCTGAAATTTACAAAAAGTAAATTAGGTTTCTATAAAACAAGTTAGATTTTTAAAAAAAGCCATCATGGTAAAGTGCAGAAAATGAATGAAGCTGATATTTTTAGAAATATATTTCCAATTTTAGTTTGTACTTCAAAACCATACAATTTTTAAAAAATCATGTGTGTCACCTGTGGATCAGCAAATAGTACTCCATGGATCAGCACCGTTACAGCGGACTGGCTATGAAAAGTAATGTAGTAGAGAAAGTGTTTAGTCCTTAATATATAGCTGGTTGAAAAGTATGGTGTAAATACTTACATGTTAAGCATATTACCATGTAACACGAGGTTGCTAGGGCACTAAGTCCCCCTGTCTATGGACAGGTAGCATAAACTGGTGTGTTGATAATTCTTTTAAGGCTGCTGGTAAAAAGAGGGTATTGACATTGCTGCGTCCACTTTTATAATGCTGCTGAGCACGCCACCTCATGGGTATTGGCTGGCAAGGGAGGTAATTAATTACCCTTCATGTTCCCTAGTGTCAAATAAGAGAACCACAAGTGTGTATTATACTCAAATGCATGTTATACATAACTAATCATAGTAAAAATCAACCAGATTTTGTTAATGAACCCTGAATACTCAGAGTTACTTCCCCTTCTTTTATATATTTTTTTCCATCAGTTTTGCAATCAATTTTATGCTTTCAATGTATTTATTTTGTTCTTTTCTTTTTCAGTATGGTGTCTGACTTTTTCTACCCAAACATGGGCGGAGTAGAGAGTCATATATATCAACTGTCCCAATGTTTGATTGAGCGAGGTCACAAGGTCATTATAGTGACCCATTACTACAAAGGTCGTGAAGGGGTCAGATATTTAACCAATGGCCTCAAGGTAATACAAATACTTTTCTCTCTTGCCAAACAAAAAAAGTAAAACACATTTTGTGAATTAATTTTGATTGTCATACACAGAGGTTCGCATATGTCTATAAACACTATTCACACACGGGGAGGGAGGTCACATTTTAGATACGGAACGTGTATGACAAAAAAGGGGGGTCCCCTTAAGGAAAAATCAGGATACTGTAAAAAGTATCTGCTACGTCTAAGAGGGAAGGAGGTCATTCTTAAAATGAGGTAACCAAGCGACTACACTGGTACTATCAGTATTTTTGTAATTTAACCATTGTAGTTCTTTTATTACAATAACAAAATAAGGTAAAATAAGGAATGAAAGAACAAAACTCAGACAGAAATGTATAGTATATTTCGCTGGAACATTAAGTTCCACTTCCTCAAGCCTTTTTGTATGATCCTAATGATTCAATAAAGGCTTAAGGAAGCGGAATTTAACATTCTAGCGAAATATACTACACATCTTTGTCTGAGTTTTGTTCTTTCATTCCTTATTTTACCTCATTCTGTCGGATTCATTCCAATCCCATTTTCCTCAATAACAAAATAAATAGATTTATTCTTATTTATATATTGATATTCTTGTTTCTAAATCTTGTTGTCCTCATCTTTATTGTAAGTAAGTAAAGTCGTTGGGGTGGCCTAAAGTCAGTATCAGCCAATCAGCGATGGAGTCTATCCCCTTTTCAATAGCGCTAGACCAAGGAGATTGTTTTGGCATCTGAGGTGGAGCACCACACCTACCATCAGCTCCCTACTTTACCGCACAGATCCCTGTGCTACTCATACGCTGAGTTGGCGAGGACCGGTATCAAACTAAGAACCTTGTGGTTTCTAGCCGAACGCTCTACTGACTGAGCTAACCCAGCCCTTTATTGTAATATGTATAAATACAATGTTTCAGCCTCTGTATTCTCCGGCCTTCCTCAGGTGTTCCCCATGTATCCGAACATAGTAATGTCCCAAGCTGTGAAATCATTTTTAATTGTTTGTTGATCAAACAGGTGTTAAAGAACTTTTGAAGATCTTATTCAAATAATGAGGAAATCCAGAAATACAGCTGCTAAAAGTTTATGTTTATACCTACCACAATAAAGATGAGGACAACAGTCTGAAACATCAAAATTATTCACATCAAGCTTCATCTGAAAAATACAGACAAATAACGTAGATATTTATTAAAAAGATGTTAATAAAACAGAGACAAAAAAAATTGAAGAAACTATGCTTAGATACACAGGATATACCCGAGGAAGGTCGAAGGATACAGCGGCCTGAACGTTGTGTTTATACCTACCACAATAAAGATGAGGACAACAGTCTGAAACATCAAAATTATTCACATCATGCCTCGTCTGAAAAATACAGACAAATAACGTAGATATTTATTAAAAAGATGTTAATAAAACAGAGACAAAAAAAATTGAAGAAACTATGCTCAGATACACAGGATATACCCGAGGAAGGTCGAAGGATACAACGGCCTGAACGTTGTGTTTATACCTACCACAATAAAGATGAGGACAACAGTCTAAAACATCAAAATTATTCACATCAAGCCTCATCACAAAAATACAGACAAATAATGTTGTATATATATATATATAATATATAATATATATATGGAGAGAGAGAGGGAGAGACAGACAGACAGACAGACAGTGAGAGAGAGAGAAATGGAGACAGAGACAGAGAACCAGCGCATTTTGCTTGTGAAACGTCCGATCGAGGACGGGACGTTTTGATGGGCATCGGTTTGTCCCTCCTTTATTTTTTCTAAACTGACGTCACATTTTGTCATACATTGTGTATTTGCAAAGCTGGTGCCTAGTACCCCCAACCCCCGACCGGTTGGGACCTGCAAAAAAATTATGTTTTGGCCTTCTGCCATTTCTACTTTAATTCTATCTTAGTTATATTGTCAGATATCTATATATTAATACTCGTGTTCCTTAATTGTACAACCGTTATTAATTTGTAACAACTTCTGGTTAAAAATGAGGCAGCCCAATGTCTAAAATAAAATGCAAATATGTAAATAATGACTATCTGGTTTCGCTAATCCTCCGACTTATTCATCTATGCTAAATAATGTTGTTTTGTGTTGTTTTTGCTGTTTATTTCAAGCCCTCCCCATGTCCTTGATTCTCTTGCATTTGATTTTTCTAACAATTACTTTTTATTTTTTGTTCCAGGCATACTATATTCCATACACCCCAATATACAACCAGTGTATCATGCCGTCCATGTTTGCAACTCTACCTTTGCTAAGAAACATTTTCATTCGAGAAGAAATCGACATTGTTCATGGACATTCGGTAAGGAGGAATTTTTGTTTCCAAATCCTACAACATAGTTGCAAAGTGAATGAATACATTTTCCCCCTTAAACGTTTTTTGTTTTCTTTTGGAATCAGTGATGAAGATCGAACCTGAGAAATTGTCTCTTTCAATTTTATAAATTTTAGAAATTGGGACAGAATAATGGATTATTTTACTGCTGGATTCTTCACTGAATCCTGGATTAAGTTTAATATATATACATACATATATATATATATATATATATATATATATATGAAGTGTTGTTCTGGTTCCAACGGGAGAAAATTAAATATTTTATAAAAAAGAAGGTCCGCAAAATGGATTATGTTTTTTAATAAATTTTTGTAAGAAAAAATTTAAAAAATTTTGACACATAATCTATTTTGCGGACCTTCTTTTTTATAAGTATATATATATATATACATATATATATATTTATTTAATTTGTTGAGTTTTTTTTTAAATAAATGCTTATTATAGACAGCTACCAGGTTGTCTTGCTAAGTCGCAATCATAATATCGCAATATATATATACACAGGAGCAGGATGTGACATAAGGTCAGTTTTTTGTGGAGTTTAACAGGTTTGAATTCAGAGTTTTCCTTCTCCAAGCGTGGTTGCCAAACTGAAGTTAAAGAGCCCAGTCTGGCCTTCTATTTACCCATAGCTGAGGGAGAATTGTTGAATGTATACCATATTCAAGGGTATTAGTGTTATATGAAATGCAAACAGCCTCGTCCAGGATTTGAACTCTGGTTGCCATGTCCATTTCTTATGATGATAAACATTACACCATGGGTGTCTCAAATTTATCAAGTGTAAACCTTTATAAACACATTTGGGGGGATTTTAAATGTACATTTCTTGTTTAATGGATATATATATATATATATATATATATATATATTTACCAAGCCCTCTGAACAAGAAGGATTCATCTCAAGGTCAATTTCTTAAGCGGAGATTAACAGGTTTGAATTCAGAATTTTTCTTCTCCTAGACTGATTACCAAGCCAATGTGTCTTACTATTTACCCATAGTTGGAGGGAGAATAGTTTCACATAAGTATTAGCACTATGTGAAATGCAAACAGCCTCAACCAGGATTTGAACTCTGGTCAACAACTCCATTTCCTATGACTCTAACCATTATATCACGCGCCTACATTTTTCTAGTTATTCATTTGTTTTCTTTTTTCTCTCTTTTTACAGGCCTTTTCTACCCTGGCCCATGAAGCGATGTTTCATGCTCGGACGATGGGACTGAGATCCGTTTTCACTGACCATTCTTTGTTTGGTTTTGCCGATGCCAGTTCCATTCTGACTAACAAAGTGCTTACCGTTTCTTTGGCAGATTGTAATCATACAATTTGCGTCTCTCACACAAGGTAAAAAGATTTATATTACTATTCACTTGGGTAAACGAATTGGTTATATAATACAGTGTGTCTATAAAGTCTTGCAACAGATTTAATATGTAACAACAAAGATGGCTCTCTTTTTGAAATGCAATAATCAAAATATATAGAAGATTTAGCTCAGTCAGTAGAGCCTCTGACTAGAAACCACAAGGTTCCTGGTTCAATACCGACCCCCCCAACTCAGCCTATGAGTAGCACAGGGATCTGTGCGGTAAAGTAAGGAGCTGATGTTATGGTGTGATGCTCTGTCTCAGATGCCAAAACAATCTCCTTGGTCTAGCATTAGTGAAAAGGGGATAGACTTCCTCACTGTCTGGCTGATGCTGACTTTAGGCCACTCCGACAACTTTTATAGAAAATGAGATAACAGCCATAACTGAGCAACCTAGAACTATTGAAGAAATACAAGATAAGTACGTATTACTTTTAATATGAGTATACAACACATTGTGTTAGAAAAAAAGTCTTTCTTCTGCTCAATGAACAGAGATAAAAACCACCCTGTCGGCTGGGGCGTTAGAATGCACCTCTGCAGAGGGGTAAGACTCCCCAATGGGGCCACCTGTTGGCCGTGGGTGGCGACCCATGATGCTTAAGGATAGAACCCAGGTGGATGAGCAGTCAGTGACTTGCAATACTCCACTTTGGCCCTATCTTGGGCTAGACGGGCGGTCAGAGGCCCCCTCCGATCAATCGGCTGGTCACGTCAAGCCCTAGCACCTATATGATTGTCCCAACCCTATTGCCCTTATGGCAAGCCCCAACCCCTTTTTATCATATGGGTGCTAGAAGGCGGTGGCTGAGGGTCTACATGCCCTAGGAATGACGTTAAACTCTATATGATGGTGAGGTTCCAGTTTTGGAGGTTTGGGGCATGTGGAACACCCCTTCATCACCATTGCTCCCTGGTCCACTCTGACCCAGAGTGGTAGTACCTGTTAGGGTCCCATCTATGGGTTAAATAGAAAAACATGAGTTTATAAACAAAACTGTATTATCCATTAAA
The DNA here is from genome assembly GCA_023376005.1 of Doryteuthis pealeii. NCBI lineage: Eukaryota > Metazoa > Mollusca > Cephalopoda > Myopsida > Loliginidae > Doryteuthis > Doryteuthis pealeii. The sequence continues at coordinate 48,475,675 of CM042167.1, forward strand.
AATGAAATTATTTCAAAACTTTGTTAGCATTAAACTTTTTTTTACCAATAGAAGTATTCGGCATAAAAAAACCCAACCAACCAAACCAAACCAAGAGATAAAATGGCAGCAACGGGTATACAAGTATACTATATATGAAGAAAGTAAGAAGATAAGATAATAGTCATAAGAGGACTACCCAGAACTATCAAAGAAATACAAGTACACATCAATAGGGTCGGTTTAGCTCAGTCAGTAGAGCATTCGGCTAGGAATCACAAGGTTCCTGGTTCGATACCAGCCCTCGTCGACTCAGCGTATGGATAGCACAGGGATCTGTGGGATAATCGGACGATTACATCAAGTACCTATATGATTGTTTTGGCTGTTACCCTTATAGCAACACCCAATCCTTTTTATCATATATCTGCTAAAAGGTGGTGGCTGAGGGTCTTAAAATATACCAACTGTACCTCTGCAGAGCAGTAAGACCCCTTCTCTAGTGAGTCCACTTGGTGGTCATGGGTGGCAACTGTGTTGCTTAAGGATAGAATCCTAGTAGGTGAGCAAGCCATGATATGCAACACTCCCTTGATAGGCAGTCAGTGAGAGCCCTTCTGATCAATCGGCTGATCACATCAAGCCCTAGCACCAATATGATTGTCTTGACTGTATTACCCTTATAGCAAGACCCAATAAAATGAGGAGTTGATGGTAGGTGTGGCGCTCCACCCAGATGCTAAAATAATCTCCTTGGTCTAGCGCTAGTGAAAAGGAGATAGACTCCCTCGCTGTTTGTCTAATACCGCCCCGATGACTTATATAACATCAGATTAAGCTAAGCTTAGAAAATACAATTACAGATTGTAAGTATGGTTCATCATAAACCAATGACTTTATATATATTTTTCTCTCTTTTTTTTTGTCTTTAGTAAAGAAAATACAGTGCTGAGGTCTTCAATTAAACCTGAATCAGTGTCTGTTATTCCAAACGCTGTAGACACAACAATATTTGTTCCCGATCCGACAAAAAGAGATCCTTCTAAAAGTAAGTAAAATTTTTCTCACATATTCTCAAAAACCTAGACTTGATTTTATTTAATATCTCTTATATCTTTGGGTAATAACAAAAACTAGCAGGACTTGTGAATATACCACAGTATGATAATTTGATTATTACAACGTTTGATGTGTTTACTTAAGAGCTATTACTAAATAGTTCAATATGTAAAAAGTATAATAATCTTGACTAGCAGGACCTGTGAATATACAACAGTATGATAATTAAATTATTACAACGTTTGATATGTTTATTTAAGAACTATTACTAAATACTTCAATATGTAAAAAGTATAACGATCTTCACTAGCAGGACCTGTGTATATACCACAGTATAATAATTCAATTATTACAACGTTTGATATGTTTACTTAAGAGCTATTGCCAAATAGTTCAATATGTAAAAAGTATAATAATTTTGATTTAACTCTCTCTCACTTTTTTTCTTTCTTTCTTTCTTTTCATCTTTTCATTATTGAAACAAATTAGTGTTATTGCTTCCACACACTCACCCCCTCTCTTTATATTTCCCCTACTCTCTTTCTTTCTTTCTTATATTTTTTCTGTGTAGGATGTCCTTTTTCTTCCCTTTCTATCTTTAGTTAAAAACAGAATGGTCCATTAATTAGCTGAGGTGATGGTACTCATAAGAAACAAGATTTGGTGTATAAGCAACACCAGATAATCAGGATTTACAGTTTTGCATTTTATCTTTTTTATTTCATTTTTAACCAGAGTGTGTTGTAAGATGATAACAGTTGTACAATTATACCCTCAAGTCCTGCTCATAGTTAATAATTTATAAAATATTTTTTGTGTGTGTATTGATTTTGTATGTTTATGGCTTAGCTCAGTTGGAAGAGTGTTCAGCTAGAAACCACAAGGTTCCTGGTTCAATACAGGCCCTCACCAACTCAGCATATGTGTAGCACAGGGATCTGTGCAGTAAAGTAAGGAGTTGATGTTAGGTGTGAATCTCCACCTCCAGCGCTAAAATAATCTCCTTGGTCTAGCGCTAGTGAAAAGGGGATAGAGTCCCTCGGAGTCTGGTTGATACCGACATTAGGCCACCCCGACGACTTTACTTTACTTTTACAGTGTATATGATTTTTTTTTCTCGTTTCTTTTTTAAATTGCTTATTTGTGTGTCAGTCCTGAATTTCTTTTATTTGACCAATTCAAATAAATTTGTCAATTTCATTTTTCTATTCTCAGTTACTGTCGTTGTGGTCAGCCGACTTGTCTACAGAAAAGGTATGGATCTTTTAGCTGGTATTATTCCACTCATTTGTAGACGTTACCCTAAAGTGAACTTCTTGATAGGTAAGTTCAAAAATATTTCTTTAATATCTTTCTTCTTCTTTCTCTCTTTCTTTTTCAAATTTTCTTTCTTTCTTTCTCTTCCAAATTTACTTTCTTTCTTTCTTTTTTTCTTTCTTTCTTTGAATAAATATCTTATTACAATGGAGATTGTGTGTCTATCTGTCTGTAACCGAAACTATATTACTACTCAAGTCACAATTTTTTTAGTTATTTACGTCATATTCTCCATGTTTTTTTTTATTTTTATTTAAACCTCAGTTATTAATATTGTTTTACATTATTAATACTGTTGGCCTTATCTAAACACTGATAAGATGCAATTGTATTTATATATACAACAAAATAGTGGTTTACAGTGTGAACGGGGATGCTAATTTCCATATTGTTATTAAAAATTTGATTTTAATAAATATGTGCTTAGTATTATTGATTTCTAATTATTAGGTTTTATCTTAATGAATATAAGCAAAAATCTCTTCAATGAATCTTAAATGAAATCCATTAACAAGAAGAAATAACTGTAATTATATTCTTTACTTCCTATTCTAACTAAATAATTAAATCAGGAAAATTTAGCTATTAAAGATGGGAGTGATGGAAGAGTAAGTTTCAGTTGTTCTATTTTTCAATCATAACCCCTCTGTTTCAAATCTTTTTATCTGTATTCTTATTTAGTTTCATTAGTCTTTCTAACTTAATCTAATATTTTATTACATTAAAACTTAAATACTTGCACCCGGAGGGTGCATATATTTTCTAGTATGAATAAAATATCTGACAGGATAGGGAAAAAAGATGTGAAAATGAAATTTGAATAGAAAATGAACAAAAATGGCATTTAAATGAATCATAGTAAGATTCTATTGGTGAGGATTTATTACTTTCTTTGCTGATCATCTAATCTGAACGCAGAACTCATACACTGTTTTTTTTTCCTCATATTTATACATTATTCTATGTACTAAACATTCACCTTTGATGAATTGTAGTGCACCTGAACACTGTACACAATAATTTCATCACTATCATCATCACTATAATAAGGATAATAATAAATGACGAATTGGGAAGATTGTACATTAAAAAAACTTGGACAAGAAGAGGAAACCTCAAGAGAGAAAGTGAATCCCTAATAATTGCTGCACAAAACAAAGCCATAAGAACAAATTATATCAAATCAAAAATTGATAAGACACAACAAAACAGCAAATGTAGGTTGTGTGGTGACGGAGATGAGACAATCAACCATGTATTAATCAAATGCAGCAAACTAGCACAACAAGAATACAAAGCTAGGCACGACTGGGCTGGAAGGAGGACCCACTGGGAATTGTGCAAAAAAAGACTAAATGAACATACAACAAAATGGTATATGCATAAACCAGAATCTATTCTTGAGAATGAAACACAAAATTCTCTAGGACTTTTTAGAATAAAGACAGATCGCCTTATCTCAGCCAGAAGTATTAAGAAAAAAAGAACTTGTCAATTGGTAGATTTTGCAGTTCTAGCAGATCACAGGGTGAAGATGAAAGAAAACGAAAAGATAGACAAATACATTGACCTTGCTAGAAAATGGGAAAAAAAAGACTTGAATATGAGGGTGAAAGTAATATCAATCGTAGTTGGTGCACTTGGAACGGACCCCCAAAATTTAGAAAACAGACTATAGGAACTGGAAATCAGAGTAAGAATTGAGACCATCCTGACAACACCATTGTTGAAATCGGCTAGAATACTCAGAAGAGTACTGGAGACCTGAGGATACTTGTTGTCACTCAGACTCAATGGCACAAGTTTTTCATACCAGCGTTAGCTGATTGTTATTTACAACCATCAGCTAACGCTGGTGTGAAAAACTACTACTACTACTAATAATAATAATAATGATGATAATAATAATCTTATTATAATGGAGATTGTGTGTTTTTCTGTCTGTAACCGAAACTATATTCCTACTCAAGTCACAATTCTCTTAGTTATTGACATCACATTCTCCATGATTTTATTTTTATCTAAACCTCAATTATTAATAAAATTGTCTTACATTATTAATACTGTTAACTATGTCTACATACTGACAACATGCAATCATATTTATATATAAAACAAAATAGCGGTTTACAGTGTAAACGGGAAGGCTAATTTGCATATTAATATTAAAAAATCGAATTTAATAAATATGTGCTTAGTATTATTGATTTCTAACTGTTTGGTTTTATTTTATTGAATATAAGCAAAAATCTCTTCAATGAATCTTAAATGAAATCCATTAACAAGATAAAATAACTGTCATTTTATTCTTTACTTCCTCTTATAACTAAATACTTAAATTAGAAAAATAACAATGAAAGACGAGAGTGATGGAAGAGTAAGTTTCAGTTGTTCCATTTTTTATTATACTCCCTCTGTTTCAAATCTTTTATTATACTCCCTCTGTTTCAAATCTTTTTATCTGTATTCTTATTTAGTTTCATTAGCCTTTCTAATTTAATACAATATTTTATTACATTAAATCTTAAATACTTGCACCCGGAGGGTGCATATATTTGCTAGTAATAATAATAAAAGATTGTTAATTTTTCCCAAATATCAAAATCTTTCTTTCTATAAAGCTTAATACTAAACATTCTTTTTAATTTATCTTTCCCCTTGTTAAATTCAAATGTAATCCATAGATAAAACCTCGTTATATTTTGCCTTCAGTCTAGTACTCTTCCATTAAGTTTTATTTTCATACTTTTTAATGCCTATAAACACCAATGGCACAAGTTTTGTTGATTCTTTTCATTTTATATTTTATTTCGTGAATTAAATCCATGATGTAAATATTAAAAATCCAAGGGAAGTAACTGTGTTGCCTAAAAATTAAACAATTCTGGGTTAATTCCCTTGAACTTATTTAAACTTTTACTTGAAATAACTTATCCATAAATAAGAGGAACAACTGATTTTTTTTAAAGAAATAATTAATAGATAATTCCTTAACCGAATCTCTTGGGACTCCCCATGTTTCGGTATTCTGAAATTTTCCGGATTTCAAAATGGTACGTTGGTTTAGCTCAGTCGGTAGAGCACCTACCCAGGAAATGCAAGGTTCCTGGTTTGATACTGGTCCCCACCAACTCAGCACATGAGTAGCACAGATTGGATAATCTGATCTTTGTGGTAAAGTAGGTAGCTGAAGGAAGGTGTGGTACTCCACCACAGCAGAAACAAAATCTCCCTGGTAGAGAAAAGGGGATAGACTCCCTCACTGTCTGGTTGATACCGCAAATAGGCCTCTCCACCAACTTTACTTTTTACTTTACTAGAATCAATATACTGTACATTACAAAGTGCAGTTCTCATGTAGTCAGCCTTGTTGTCACTTGTTTTCGATCCAAACTACAAAGCAAACATCATGTTCCCATGAACAGCTGAAATGAACAAATGGTTATTTCCTATAAGTAAAGTCATCGGGGCGGCCTAATGTCAGTATCAGCCAGACAGCGAGGGAGTATACCCCCTTTTCACTAGCGCTAGACCGAGGAGATTATTTTTAGCGTCTGAGGTGGAGCGCCACACCTACCATCAGCTCCTCACTTTACCGCACAGATTCCTGTTTTGAGTTGGCGGGGGCCAGTATCAAACCAGGAACCAGGAACGCTATACTGACTGTGCTAAACCAGCCCTAATCACTCTTGACTGATAAATTATTTATTTATTTTCCCATTAAACTAACCCTAACCCTAACCCTAATCCCGTCTTCTTTTTTCCTAGTAGATCAATAAATAAATAAATAATTTATCAGTCAATAGTGGTTCTCCTTTGTTTATGTTAGACTTATAGGAAATAACCGAAACAAACACTCCCTTTACTTGTTGCCATATCATCATAACCCTTTATTGAGTTTAACGATTCTACATAGAAATGATATATTATTTGATGTCAGAATTTGTTGTTACTCCTTCAATCATGTCGTAATTGTCTGGAATAAAATCTCTTATTTTCAGGAGGAGATGGTCCGAAACGTATTGTTCTTGAAGAAGTACGAGAATCTCAGCATCTTCATGACAGAGTAAAAATGTTGGGTTCACTGAAGCATAGCGACATGAGAGACGTGAGTATTGCAATTTGACAAGCAAAACTTTTTTTTTTTCCTAGCAGTTTAGGGAAGGGCCGCAAAATTTAGAATTCTTCATTCTTATTGGGTCCCATTGCTGCACTGAGAAAATCTATGCACGCTTACATGCAGATAATAAATTGATTTGTTAAAATTGGATGAAATTGATATCCAAAAGTTATGTACAGGGTGGTCTGAAAGTCTTATCACCCTTACATATTGTTTTAACTTTCATTATTTTTTTATTTTTTTTGGCGTCTTAACTTTTATTAGCTTATTTACTGCTAATCTCAAAAGCAAACATCATCTTCCCATGAACACCTGAAATAAATAAACTCTTTTGTTCTTGAAGAAGTACGAGAATCTCAGCATCTTTACAACAAAGTGAAAATGTTGGGGTTACTGAAGCATAGCGACATGAGAGATGTGTGTATTGTAAGTTGACAACAGAAACAGTGTAGGAAATGTAATGGGCATGGCCGATCCCCCCAATCACTTGTGCCATTTAATGTTGAAAAATATTTTTTTAAATTAAGTTTAGTTGAAATTATACATTGCAATACTAACACAAACAACTGTCTCAATAATAGATTCAATAATTAATTTCAATGGTTAATTAAATGTATAGTAATTTGGTTTTTTTTTTGTTGTTTATTTTTTAAAGCAATACATAATAAAAAAACAACCTTAATCCCCTAAAACCGTAACCCAATTCGCAAAATGTTAATTCATAGACTGTAGTTAAACTATCATTGGGTACCACCAAAAAACTTTCCGTTTTAATTTTCTGACCTAAATCAGAAGTCAGCCAAACAATCATCCTGTTGTAGCGCTAGTGAAAGAAGGATAGACTCCCTCGCTGTTAAGCTGATACCGACAATAGGCCACTCCGCCAACTTTCTTACTTATTTACGTTAATGTTTTATTTATTTTTTAATCCAGTAAATTATTGAGTGTATGTATTCTTTTTACTTTTTACGCCTGAAGTTTTTAATCATTTAATTATTTTCACAGGTTTTGGTGAAGGGTGATATATTATTGAATACTTCACTAACAGAAGCATTTTGCATAGCAATGGTCGAGGCTGTTTCTTGTGGGTAAGTTCGAATTATAAATACTAGTACAAAATAAAAACTCCCTCTGGGCGATGTAAAAATAGATTTTTTAAACCTATTGTCTGAGGGGTGAGAGTAAAAATTCAATGTCAGCGAGTTTGTACCCTAAGTAAGTAAAATCATCAAATTCATTAAAGGATTAAAAAATAAAACAATTTGAAATGTAAACTTTAAATATGTATTAAAATAAAACAAACTATATATAGATATATAATACCAGTCATGTATTTATTAAAACTTGTTTTAAAAAACAATGAGGACTGTCTAATGTTGCATGTTCAAATTTTGAGTGTATTTATTCTATGTTATGACGATTTTGGGTAATGTGACGTAAGCAGTGACATAGTTTTTGTTACAGACAAAAACCGGAAGCGAAACAATTTGAAATGTAAACTTTAAATATGTATTAAAATAAAACAAACTATATATAAATCAATAATACCCGGTATGTATTTATTAAAATTTGTTTAAAAAACAATAAGGACCATCTAAGGTGGCATACTTAAATTTTGAGTGTATATAATACAATGTTGTTCTTTATTCTATGTATTGAGAATTTTGGATAATTAGTTTGAATATTTTACACATAAATTTTACACAAAATCGTTGGTATTTATTTATTTGTAAACTTTTTAATTTAGCTGTTGATACTGAGAAAAAAACGACAATTTCTTGTTTGTAAATAATTTTCTCATAAAACTCTATATGTTAGATAACTTTAAATATATATTAGAATAAAACACACTATATATAAATCCATAATACCAGGCATTTATTTATTGAAAGTTTTAACAAATACTGTGGACCATTTAATGTTGCATTCTTAATTTCTGAGTATATATAATACAGGGTTGTTCTTGTGAGCTTGGAGTTTGTGTGCTTGAAGAATATCCGAGTTTTGTATCCCACAATTTAAATGTATGAGACTATGGAAATGTAGTTTCCATAGAAAACAAAAGAAGATAAAATTGATACAATAAATAACTTTATTAGTATTATCTGCATTATTCGGACTATTGTCCCCATCTTCATTGTACAACGTTTCAGCCGATATGCCCTCCGGCCTTCTTCAGGTATTTCTTGTCAGACTCGGGAACTTTCTTTTCAGACTCGGGAACCTTCTTTTCGAACTCGGGAACTTTCTTGTTTTAATCGGGAGCCATCATGGAACTTCGAACTTAACCCTTTATTTAGTCCTGTTCTCATTCTGCTAACCATGGCTGGGGTAGAAGTTGTGTTAATTATTTTTCTATCTAACTGCCTCTACTCAGGATTGAACTCAGGATCCAGAGATAACTGTCACTTAGAACTGACCTAACTACCTTATCCACTAGACCATGTGTCCAATTGGACAATTGAGTGTGAATTTTGGGAACTTATAAACCTAATGTCTTGTTTTGGCTATTGACTCTACCTATTCATTTTTATGTATGATTTTTTACCTAAACTCATATTGTTTTTTGGGGGTTTTTTGGGGTTTTTTTTTAAATGCAGATAATACTAATCATCAAGCCTCATCTCAAATATTCAGAGAAATAACTTTATATACATAAATACAATTGGTATAGTTTTGTTCTTTCAGCCGTGTTGCAGACTGTATGTGTCTGTGGGTAGTTGTATTTGTAAAGTGCTTATGTATTGTTTACATTTGTTCGTTTGGATGTGTCAACATTGTAGCAGTTTTGTTAAAACAATGTCTGTGATTGAAACTTGTGTCGTATTGAATAGAAGAGAGAAAATATGAAACTAAAAATAGACGGACCTGCTGAGTCTTATTTTATGTCTCCAGACAGCTTCTTCTCCCCATTGTTTCGAGTTGGGGAGAGCGTCCGCTCCCACTGTTGAGTTAAGGGAGCATCCACTCCAACTGCAACTTTTCAACTAAATGGGCCTTTTTATAATTGTTTTTGTAATTGTCTACGTGATCATTAAGTTAAATTTAATATCGGAATTTTTAAATATCAACTGTTTTCTAAAGATGTAAATATCGGATGATTTTGTTACCCGTGGCATTCCGATGACGTAGATATTGTCATCGGAATTTAAACCATTGTTTCTATTGTTACTAGAATATTTCCAAAATAATTTTTATTCAATTCTCTTTTGTTTACATAATTCAAAACTGATATAAGGAATATGTAAATACCTTGGTACCCCCTCACTATAATCTGATTGGACAGTGTCATGTATAAATAGTCGACACTGTGTTGGTACAGACACCTACACCTACAACCTAATCTTACTCGCTAGACTACACCACACCTGCTCGGAAGACGTATTGCTATTTGACACACCAGCTACTACTGCGATAATATACCAAATACCAACTTCAGAATATATCCCTTAACCCGGATATATCAAAAACTTAACTCATACAATTGTAAAACTAATTATTTAAGAAAACTTAATTATTTTAATTTATTCAATTCCACATGAACGTAAAAATATAGGGGCCAATCTCTATATTCTTTATTCTATGTATTAAGGATTTTGACTATAAATTAAATCCTCATTGATAAACTTACACAATTCCTGAGGGTATTGTGATGTACAGACAGACAGACACTGAATCTCCATTATATATATATATATATAGATATTTTTTGTTTTTATAAGAAATTTTTTGCTAAGAAACTTGTTTTATTTTCTCTCTTTCTCTCAGGTTACAAGTGGTTTCTACAAAAGTTGGTGGTATTCCCGAAGTTTTGCCAGAAGATCTCATCATTCTGTGTGAACCAAGTGTTCAAAGTGAGACTCTTAATTTCTTTATATAAACAGCAAATCTTTCTCTCTCTCTCTTTATCAAATAAATAATAATAACAATAATGAAATTTATTGTATACAGTGCTCAGGTGCACCACAACTCATCAAAGTCTAATGTCTAGTACACAGAATAATGTATTAGTGTCAGGAACATGAACAGTTTACAGTAATAATATACATGTATGTGTACAGTGCTCAGGTGCACTACAACTCATCAAAGTCTCATGTCAAGTACACAGAATAATGTATTAGTGTCAGGAACATGAACAGTTTACAGTAATAATATGCATGTATTTGTGTGCATATGTATGTGGAGAGTGGCATCAGGTATAGTGTTGGCGGACTACAGGAAGCATGGAGGCTTTGAAAGATGCAGTGTTTTGGTAGCCTACAACAGCAATAGCTCTTAAGTAAACATATCAAATGTTGTAATAATTAAATTAGTAATACATTATTTCCATTATCAATTGGCTGTTGTGTGTTCTCCAATTTACTTGTATCTACAAATTCATGGGAATACCCTAATTTTTATTTTGTTTTGTCAGCTTTGCTTCAAGGTTTGGAAAGGCAATTCATTTTTGCGAGACTGGGGAAATCAAAAATGCTTTTGAGACTCACAAACGGATCCGAATGATGTACAACTGGCGCAAAGTTGCAGAAAGGACAGAAAAGGTCTACGATAACATCATGGCGGCTCCTCCTCGAGATATTAGTCAGAGGTTAACAAAGTAAGTAAATTGTTCACCAGCTTCTTTTTCTCTTTCTTTCTCTTCTCCTTCTTCTTCTTCTTTCTCTTCTTCCTCTCCTTCTTCTTCTTAGACACTCTGTTACTGAAGAACAAAAATGCAATGCACTGTTCTGGCAAAAATGGGTCGCTTTTATAGCCAAACAAAAGTTGCAATGCACTATGGGTAGTCACCCATAATGCCTTGCAACCTCTATAAAAAGTCCACTCTGCCCCCCCTCCAACTTCTTGACACTTCTTACTCAGAGTGGGTACATTGGCGTTATTTAATGCCAAAGCATTCTTTGTAAAACAGGTAAGACAAGGCAACAAAAAGTTGTAACTTAATACAGATCTAACCTTGTTGTAATCCTACTGCAGAATGCCAGAGTATTTATGAAGCCTCATAACATCGGACTCAAGGAATGGAATCACCCAAATACATGAATGGACTATTCTTGAGTTCCATAAGTACCAGCTGTTTTTTTGCACCAGTCAGTAGTGCTTAGTTGCTGTTGTTCAAAGCAACAGCATACTCAGCTCACAACATAGATGCTAATCACCCAACACATTTCTACAGATGTGAGTTCAATCCAGCCAGGCAAGATTCAACTGGGTTTTCTTACACTGTTGTACTGGTACAGCAATATTATTCCCCCCCCCCAACCACATTCTTTCTTCCGCCATGTCTCATTTTGCAGGTCAGACACCGAGGTCGCTTTGAGTCAGGTAAGTTCAACTCCTCACTACAGTAAGGGCAGCCATTTGGTTTGGTTTGGTTTTCTTTGTTTAAAGGCATATCAATCTTCATGGTTGGTTTGATTGGATTTGATTGGCCATGGGAAATCGTAAGTCAGACTGGATTCTTTTGTGGCATCTGTTGCTATGATGGAAGATGGTTAATTAGTTGTGGTTGTTTTGTTTTATAGCATATCAATCCTCTTTGGGGTCATTTAATGCTGAATCAAGTCATTTTGATAAACAAAGAACTCAGGTTGCTTACAGTAGCTACTGCTTAAGTGGTCACCCAATTAAGTATTGAACTGGCTCATCACTACTTAACTTTGGTGATCTAGACCATAATATTGATGTGAATCATTATTTAAGAAACAAGAAAAAAAAAAAGAATCTGATCATAAAGTGGAGGTTCTGTTTTCTTTTCTCAACAGTTATGAACTGATCCCCCATTATTTGGCCATTATTTTTTTTTTTAAATGCAGATGAAAGCAATAGTGAGAAACATTCTTGTTGGTTGGTTGTTTTGTTTTATGGCATATCAACACTTTTTGGGTCATTTAATGCTGAATCGGGTCATTTTAATAAACAAAGGACTTGGGTTGCTTACAGTAGCTACTGTTGCTTAAGCGGTCACCCAATTAAGTATTGAACAGGCTCATTGCTGCTTAACTTTGGTGATCAAGCAGGAACCAGAACTTTAACTTGATTGAAATAGGTTGATAGATAGATAGATTGAATTGGTTATTTTGTTTTACAGCATATCAATCTTTTTTGGATCATTTAATGCTGAATCATGTCAAAGGACTCAGGTTGCTTACAGCAGCGGTCCCCAACCACTGGGTCATGACTCAGTACTGGGCTGTGGGCCATTAGGTACCGGGCCGCACAGAACGTTTGAATTTTTATTTTTTAATTATTGATTATCAGTGTAAATGTTGATGTTTTATTTTGAAAAGTGACTTCTGTGCCTCATTATTATTATTTGATTCACTTTTTCACTCTTTTATATAGAAATGATCAGTATTGTCACTTGAATCGAGTTTTTTTATAATAATTATTTCTTATTAGAAAGGATTTTCGTTCTAAAATAAATATTTTCGTTTACAGAGATGTTGTTGATTATTAATTTATGAACAAAAGGTTGTTTATTGTCTGTTGATGTTTGCATTTGACATAAGACCACTGCGGATGATTTATTATTAGATTACGTCATTAATGATTATTGAGCAAATGTAGGCCGGAGCATATGAAGGCCGGTCCGTGAAAATATTGTCTTAGATGAAACCGGGCTGTGGCACAAAAAAGTTTGAGGACCGCTGGCTTACAGTATCTGTTGTTGCTTGTGTGGTCACCCAATTAAGTATTGAATAGGCACATTGCTGCTTAACTTCAGTGAATAAATTATGATTGGTTGTTTGGTTTGTTTTATGGCATATGAAACCTTTTTGGGTATTTAATGCTGAATCAAGTCATTTTTTATAAACAAAGGACTCAAGTTGCTTACACAGTACCTGCTGTTACTTAAGTGGTCACCCAATTATGTACTGAACAGGCTCATTGCTGCTTAACTTCAGTGATCTAGCAGGAACAGGTGCTTTCAGCATGACCATAATTTGTTTAATAGCATAACTTATAAATCTAATGTGGTCAAGAAATGGGGGATCAGTTTACAACTTGATTATAAAATAAGAATGATCCCTCACTTTACACAAATTGGCTAAAGACAGTTGTAGTGTCTGATTTGGGTTGATTTATTGAACAGGTTGGTTGGTTGGTTGGTTGGTTGGTTGTTTTACGGCATATCAACCCTTTGCGGATCATTTATTGCCAAATGTAGTCATTTTGATAAAGGGATCAGTTTGCTTACAGTACCTGCTGTTGCTTAAGTGGTCACCCAATTAAGTATTGAACAGGCTCATTGCTGCTTAACTTTGGTGATCTAGACCATAATATTATTGATGTGAATCATTATTTAAGAAACAAGAAAAAAAAGAATCTGATCATAAAGTGGAGGTTCTGTTTTCTTTTCTCAACAGTTATAAACTGATCCCCCATTATTTGACCATTCTTTTTTCAAAATGCAGAGGAAAGCAATAGTGAGAAACATTCTTGTCGGTTGATTGTTTTGTTTTATGGTATATCAATCCTCTTTGGAGTCATTTAATGCTGAATCCAGTCATTTTTTATAAACAAACGACTCAAGTTGCTTACAGTAACTGCTGTTGCTTATGTATTAACATTAAATTAAGTATTTAATTAAGTATTTAACAGGATTATCACAGCTTAACTTCCGTGATCTAGCAGGAACGAGTGCTTTTAGCATGATTTGACTGTAATTAGATAGATAGATAGATAGATCATTGTTTTATTTGTTTTTTTTGGCATATAAACACTTTTTGGGTCATTTAATGTTGAATTGAGTCATTTTGATAATCATTGATTAACTTCAGAGATTTAGTATTTTCAGCAAGACTTGATCATAATCAACCTTCATGGGTTATTTAATGCCAAAGCCATCCTTGTAGAAGAACAGTAATGATACTATTTAACCCCTAGCTGGGAAGATAATGGGATTCATACCTTTCCCAAGAGTATTAGTCTGAAAGTGAACATAATAGTGTGACTGGAGTTCAAACTCACTTACTACAGTGTCGCAGTCTGGCATGTTAGCCACAAGGCCATGGGGACTCCACTTCAATATTGTTCCTTTTATTTGTTTAGAGACTTGTACAAGGCAACCATATCATGACTGGTCAGCATAACAGTCTTGTGTCCTTGAGCAGGGTCAATTCTTTCCATTTAATTAAAATCAATCAGTTTATCAAATTTTCAATTTCAAATATAAACATTAGGAGGAGAAATAAAATGTTTCAGAGTTTATTTATGATTAGTATTAATGACTGATAAAATAAAACAGGAATTCTTCCAAACAGTAGCCATGTCAGTACTACTGTATGGTTGCACCACTTGGACCCGAATAAAATGCATGGAGAAAAAGCTAGATGGGAACTGCATGTTATTTTGAACAAATATTTGTAGCAGCACCCTGTTACATAATCTATGCATAGATTATTATCAACCCCCTGTATTTCTGAAGGGATGGCCCCTTTTCATATCACGGGCGGGACTTTCCCTGGAATATTACAGAAAGCCCGCAAAATACATGAAGTCACGTGGGACCTGGTTGGCTCTCAGTTCCAGCTTGGTCGTCAGGCAGATAAGGCCTATCTGCTTTAGCTGGGGCTCACTGCACACACGCGTTGTGTTTAGTTAGAGAAATATGTTTAGTTAAGTAAATAAAAGTTTACATGAATAATATGGTTTTGGGTTGATGAATGTCTTGGCAGCAAGACTGACCTAGAAGAAGAAATGAATCAAGGACGACCAACCAGCAAGAACAGAGACGAAGTTCAGACGCTAGAAGAAGAATGTAAGATACCAAAGATGAGCAGAAGAATAATAGAAGTAAAGAAAGGGTATACAACAACCCTACAAAAGAGCAGCTGTATGGCCACTTACCTCCCATCTCGCAAACTATCCTGGATTTATCCTTTATGGTAATAATTTACATTTGGAACTGAAAATGTAAAATATACCATATTACCTGGAGACCCTATAACGTTTTGGGGATGTCCAGGTAAGTATTAAATATGTAATCATAAAAATACAGTAGGATTTTTAAACATCAAATGGTTGGGGGGGGGGCACCGTAGTAAAATAAGAATCAAAAGGATCCATTTGAGGACAGACAGACAAACTCTTCCCAATTATTATTATAGATAAGAATTTGTTTTGGTATTATCTGTGTTATTCGGACTATTGTCCTCATCTTCATTGTTATCTGCACAATATTTCGGACGATATAACCTCCGGCCTTCTTCAGGTATTTCTTATCGGACTCGGGAACCTTCTTGTCATAATCGGGAGCCATCACAGAACTTTGAACCTAATTCTTTATTCAGTCCATGGGGGTATCTTGTTCTCATTCCGCTAACCATAGTTGGGGTAGAGGTGTTAAGCTGTTTTAATTATATAACCTGAAGAAGACCGGAGGGTACATCGGCCAAAACATTGTACAGATAACAATGAAGATGAGGACAATAGTTGGAATAACACAGATAATACTAATCATCAAGTCTCATCTCAAACATTCAGAGAAATAGAATTTGTTTTGATATATTTCTTTTCTTTTCAGATTCTATTCAACTGGTTCACTTGTTGGAAAACTCCTCATCATAGTAGCAGTGATCAATATTATTTACCTGGCTTTACTTCAATGGCTTTTACCTGGTGAAGTAAGTAAAAAAAAAAATAATAGATCTACTAATTCTAATTAGTATTAATTACACTGGTTTACAAAAAAATATTTTTTGTCTGAGGCAAGAATGTGAATAGGTGTTTTTTACAAATTTGGGTGTGCTGAATTCAAATTTATAAACAGTTTTGCTCTATCACCTCTAGTTTTCTGTCTTTTAAATAGTCACATTTTAGTATATACAGAGTATATACGTACTTATTTCAACAGTTGCAGCAGCTTATTACAGATAAAACAGGATAGATAAAGAACATTGACGGAATAAATATACTTGGATGACACAATGTACACAATTCAGAAAGAATTGGCCTTGTTGAGGCATCCTCGATGTTTTGTTATAGATAGATAGATAGATAAAAGCGTATGGAAAACACACTATGTTGTTAAAATGAATATATTTTTATATCATTTTCATTGCTAATATTGACAATATTTTTGATTTATAAAAAATCCTCATCAGAGCATAATGATAATTAGGTCCGTTTTTACGTGTAAATGTTTTTAATCCAGACTCATCGCGAGAGAAGCAGAAAATAATTTAAATTCAAACCGGAAGCATTATTTTTAATGAAAAAGCGTTTATCCAGTGATATCTGAATTAAAATTATTTTCTGTTTCTCTCTCGATGAATCCGGATTAAAAACATTTACACGTAAAAACGGACCTAATTATCATTATGCTCTGATGAGGATTTTTTATAAATCAAAAATATTGTTCAATATTAGCAATGAAAATGATATAAAAATATATTCATTTTGACAACATTGTGTGTTTTCATACTCTTTTATCTATCTATCTGTATATATATATATATAATATATTATTTATTAACATAAAGGTACATGGTAATAACCTACTCGAGTTTCACCATAAGGATCTTCATGGTTAAATCCACTGGATTAATCAAGATATTGATTAATTGCAGTCGATTACACGTGTGTGTTTTTTCGCGATAGACGGTTGATTATAGGTCCGCGCTCTTTCGAATTTAAAAATTTTAAACCAGCGTTCGACCACGGACCTATAATCAACCGTTTATCGTGAAAAATAACACGTGAAATCGACTGCTATTTATCAATATCTTGATTAATCCAGTGGATTTAACCCTGAAGATCCTTATGGTGAAACTCAAGTAGGTTATTACCGTGTACCTTTATAATAATAAATTTGCTCTACTAACGTATCGAGCACTTTATATTTGTTATATCACTGTCTTATCCTTGTGAAACTTGCATCAACAAACCATTGTGAGCAATTTCACCGGTAAGTCACTTTTTCCACAAATACCATATATATATATATATATATCGGATATATTTTTTTCGATACACACACTTACACACTCTAATACTCACACCGCAAAAAAGAATATTTGACGTCATATTTCAAATCGTCCATTTTTTCAACATTCTTTTTTCTCAGACTTCAAATTTTAAACAAACTGATAAACAAGGACTATCACTCGCTTTTCTCATTATTCTGTGATAAAAAATTTTTCATCACCTTCCATATACCAACAAATGCCCTGAAGATGATCTAAATAATAGATCGAAACACTGCAGCGTCAGCCAATAAACACACCACTCAACTCATTTAAACCTGTGTTTTTTCAATTTTTCTTAGTATACTACATACCGTCGGATTCACTTCCTTTTCTTCACATATATATATATATATATATATATATATATTTATTTTAAAATATATATATATTTATTTTAAGAATGGAAAGGAGTAACTTCACTTCCTTTTCTTCACATATATATATATATATATATATATTATATATATATATATTTTAAGAATGGAAAGGAGTAACTTTATAAATTTATGCTCTACATTGTATTGAGCACTTTGTATTTGTTTTTCTCAACCTTAACCTCTGGATATTGTGCGCTTCCAACGATCGTTCTTATACCCACCGGTAAGTTAATACTTATACATATACAAATATATATATATATATATATATATATATATATATATATATATACTTATGTAATGAATGATTTTTATTACCAATTTTTCACCTAAAAACCCAGGATGTCATTCATTACAGAAAAAAAACGAAACTTACCCCTTATTTCTAGCCCCCAAAGTGTCTCCCATCCACATCGCCTATACCAAAACAAAGTCTATTAGTTAAGATAGTAAAAGTTTTACTTAACATTATTTTCTATTTATAACACCTGTGCATATAATATGAACAAATATCATAAATAGTAAACAAAGTTATTTAAAAACTTTATCTTAATTAAAAGCTTTTATATTTAGACATTAGTTAAGCTCTGTTGAAACATCGGATATATTAGCCTCGAATTGGTGACTACTTGTTTATATCATTCTATGAAATGACAGATGTTCTATTGCGTCACAATAAACTACTTCATTCATTAGATAATAATTAATTAAAAACCGAATTTGACAAATGTATGCCGACTATGTAAAAAGAGATCTCTTTGTTTACCGATATATTAGAATATATTGTTTGTTTATGTTATTACATTGATTTTGATTGTATTACAGTAGTTTTGAAAGTATAAATAAAAGTTTGAAGAAGACAGAAGAAGACAATGGTTTATTTTTACACATTACATAATATAAACAATGTCTCACAAAACAAAATGAAATAGATCACTAATTAGGACTGAGTCTATTCTAGTAGTGACCATCCCTAAGGATTTAAAAGGTTTTGAACTCAGAGTTTTCCTTCTCCTAGACTGGTTGCCTAACCAATGTTAAAGAGCCCAGTGAAATAGATCACTAATTGGGACTGAGCCTATTCTAGAAGTGACCATCCCTAACGGATTTAAAAGGTTTGAACTCAGAGTTTTCCTTCTTCAAGATTTAAAAAGAAATCTGTTTTTGACGCACAGATAAAAAAGAAGAAAACAATGGTTTATTTTCACACATTACACAATATAAACAATGTCACACACAAAAAAACAAAATCTAATGTTGGTTGTTGTATTAATGTGTGGAGGATGATCACTAATTAGGACTTGAACCTATTCTAGTAGTGACCATCTCAGTTGTTTGGGGTTTTGTTTTTTGTTTTTTTCTTTACATAGTTTAAAAGTTGATTATTGTGATAGCATGTTATAATTTTACTTATGCATATTAAAAATTTCTATTTTGATAAATAATTTGAGTTCGTGAGCAAATATTTTGGTGAAATCAATGTTTGGAAATTTTTTTTGTTTTTTGTTAGTGTATTCCAATCGTTGATGCAGGATCCTGTGATAGATTTAAGGCCAAAGTTTTAGAATAAAAATTTTAAAATTATCCCAATCAAAGTAAACATCTTTCGGGTATTTCCATATAATGTAAGTAAAGTAAGTAAAGTCGACGGGGCGGCCTAAAGTCAGTATCAGCCAGTCAGCGAGGGAGTCTATTCCCTTTTCAATAGCGCTAGACCAAGGAGATTGTTTTTTAGCATCTGAGATGGAGTGCCACACCTACCATCAGCTCCTTACTTTACCGCACAGATCCCTGTGCTACTGATACGCTGGGTTGGCGAGGGCCGTTATCGAACTAGGAACCTTGTGGTTTCTAGCCGAACGCTCTACCGACTGAGCTAACCCGGCCCCGTAAAACTGTGAGCCGGTAACAGCTAAACAGCGAGGGAGTCTATCCCCTTTTTGCTAGCACTAGACCAGGAAGATTTTTTTTTTTAGTGTTGGCAAATGGTTATCTCTTTTTAATGTTTTCTCTTTATGTCATTGGGTGTTGAAGAAATATTTTGTAGGGTAGCATAGTCAAAAATTAGGGTGAATCTCTTCTCTTTCTTTT
>CM042167.1:48495687-48513187 GCA_023376005.1 Doryteuthis pealeii
AGGTCTCTTGCAGTAGCAACTGCGTCTTTGCGTTAGTTTGGTCAATGTAGGTCCTTGCTGGGCGGCCCACACTAGCATGTCGTGTGTTGGCTTTGCCACAGGAGACGTACTTATGAGCTCATCCGTTGCTTCTCCAGCAGTGCCACGGCAATGTCCTTTCCCGTCTCGACTCGAATGAGGTTTTTGTGAGATGGGGGGCAAGTGGGCCATATAGCTGTTTCGTCGTGGGGGTGCTGCTTCCACGATTTTGTTCAGGACTGCACGCAGCATTCTTGTGCAGCTCCCATCCAGCTTATTCTCGAGGCGCCTCGTTAGGGTCCATGTGGTGCAATCCGTAACAGCAACAACTGATAACAACCACCGCCTGGAAGAAATTGTCGCTTTAGCTTTCAGTGAGAATCGGAATTTCATTACTGATAATTTGTTTGTGGCCGACCACCGCGGCTTTTCTATTCATGGTAATTTATCATCGCTTTCTGTGGTAGGAAATATTACCACCTAGGTATGTGAATTGTTCTACTGCTTAAGGGGCTTACCGTTGAGTGTGGTTATGTCTCCTTTCCTTTTGAAACATATGTACTCTGTTTATCGGAGTTTACATGAAGGCCAATTTATTTGCAGCCTTCTCTAGGCTATGCAGTAGTGGACTCGGCCTGTGGTGGTGTATCTGCAAGGAGTGCAAGGTCATCAGCGTAGTCCGCATCTGTGATTTTCTGTGTGGGATATCGCCTGCTTCTTGCCTTTTTTAGTGGTGAAGCCTTCTTCTTTATGGTATCTAATGATGTTCGGAGTACATAGTCTAAGCATATGATAAATATATATGGTGCTAGTGTATCTCCTTGTAGGACTCCAGTTCCGATGTCGAGAAATCTGTGTCGCCATCGGGTGAGCGTACCATTGCTTTGTGTATCTTTGTAGAGCATCATTATAGCAGCAACAGTTTCTTCTGTAGCCCGTATGCTAGTAGTATTTGTTCCATTTTTTCCTCTGTGTATGGAATCAAATGCCTTGGAAAAATCTACGAATAGTAGCGTTGCCTCTAGATTCTTTGCTCGAATCCCTTCTATGATTCGTCGTATAGTCAGGATCTGAAGAGGTTGTGAACGGTTTCTAACGGAATCCGTTTTGGTTTTTCCTAAGAATTTTCTCTATTTCGGGTCGGATGCGATTAAGAAGAAGGGCATTATAGATCTTGGCTGCGATAGCCGTAAGAGTTATGCTCTGTAGTTTTTTTAGCTATTCCTAGGTCTCCCTTTTTGGGGAACGGGAGGATGCATCCTTTTTGTCCATTTATCTAGTTCTATTTTGTCTATATAACTGCATTGCATAGCCTAAGCAGTTAGTCGCTGAACTTGCCCATTTTCCATACCTCCGGGGGTATTTTCGTCAAGACCCGCCGCCCTTACTACTTTTTAGTTTATTTAAGACTACGTGGGAGTTCTTCTGTTGTAAAATCCCCCAGTTTTATGTCTAGTTGTCTATCTATGATCTTTTGCGTGTTATTTACCATGATTTTAGGTGTGTTCCCCAGAAGTTTCTGGAAGTGGTCTTTCCATTTTTGGAGTCTTTCTTTTTGGCTGTTTGCCTTTAGTTTTGATCTAGAGGTACTTTTCCTACCACTAATTTCATTTAGATCATCGGTAGAAGACAGACAGTCATTATAAATAAAGAGTGCTTAATATCGGTGATACTACTACCTACTAGGGTCACATCTATGGGTTAAATAGATAAAAATATGAGTTTAAAAAAATTAAATATCCCACAAGTGTGAATAAAAAAAAAAGTTTTCGGCATAAAATAACCCAACAGGGGTTGACATACCGTAAAATCCAACCAACCAACCAACCAACCAACCTACCTGGATCTCTTGGAAGGTGTTCGCCATGACAGCAATCAGAAGATTCATCAGAACAATTGTAGAAGCAAAGATGAACGTTCCGTAGAGAATATAACCAAAGATGACAATTGTCTTTTTCTTGGCTTCCATATTATTAATGATCGAATGTAAGGGAGCTCCATTGTTTTTCAGATCTGGTGCATTGGACTCGCCCATGCCAAACATCCCCCAAACGAGATATCCCATCGTTCCACCAGGACTGAAAAGAATTACCATCGAAAGATTAGACATAAAATAAAAGCACAGACACCAGGTCACCCATCTAAGTACTGACTAGGTTCATTATTGCTTAACTTGTTTTTTTACTAAGCTTTATTTAGTCTGATACAAATGTGTTGAGAAGGAAGATTAAGTTTAAAAAGATTTTTGAATATCTATCAAGCAGGAATAAAACAAAACGTCTTCAGCATAAAATAACCCAAAAAGGATTGAAATGCCGTTAAATCCAACAAACCCGCTAACTGAACCGATTTCCGCTAGATCACCGAAGTTAAGCAGCGATGAGCCTGTCCAATACTTAGATGGGTGACCATTTAAGCAATAACAGGTACTGTAAGTAACCACCCTTTAAATGACTTGATTCAGCATTAAATGACCCCAAAAGGGTGATATGCCTCGACTTAAACCTGATAAATCTAACCACCAATCTTGTATGATACTTATATTATCTTCATTTTAGATGGTAGCCAAACAACATCACATCAGATAAAGGAGAGATTCACTGAGAATTTACACTCCATGATCCTAATCCCATTTATTATCATTTGTTAAACAACGTTCACAATCAGGTAGACGCCCGTCACAATTCACTTCAAGTATGGTACACCTCAGACACTAAGTCTGACTGGGCCTCATCATTGCTTAACTTGTTATTTACTAGCTTTGTTTAGTCTGGCAGCATTTCCCACTCATGATGTCCACTAATGCAGTGTCGTCACAGGTATGTACTTTGTATCAGTAACCATCTGTCACTTCATAAACACGCTCATCATCATAGTGCTACTCACGCCACATATTCACCACTCATCTAAGTAGCATGATCCTTGCGACGACATTCACATTGCATAAATATGCGGTGTTATTATTCTTAATCTGGTAGCAATTGCTTTCTATCAGATCTATGCGCATGCAATGCGAGCATTCACTGAGGGTCACATTCCTACTCACGTATGAAGTCTCCAGTTTCCCTAACTTAGAGGTGGTTTACTACACTTGGGTTCTAAAATCTCATCATTAGGTATACTCCTCATCAGACTTATCACAGGGTTCTCAGAATTTCACCTCGCCTCATGATTGATATGTTCTCCACTATATATATCTCATAGCGTTTATTGTATATGTCTGTGCACAGATTAAGAGAGTCTTCAGCCATTCTGTAGATTACCAGATTCCATATTTAGTCTACTTGCTTACAGATACAGTGGATCCATCACCTAAGGTACTTGTCTCATAATACGTGGGCATACAATGCTGTGATAATTGTTTGAGTCATATCTTAAGTTACATAATATGATTTAGCTCTGGCACCACCAAAGCGGCGCTGACAGGTCTATGCATTAGATGTATACCTGTTACCTTTACTAAGTCATAGGTCTACACCCACACCAAATGACTGTCTACTAGTACATTGTCAATTGGGTATTATCATGTTGGTTGAAATCTGACTACGATTCATTACATTCCTGTCCTTATACTTATGCTCTCACAGTACCTAGATATGTCACTCTTCAGTGTAGTCTCTGAGACTACAAGAACGGCTTCCAGGTTCGCTATACAATGGTATCACTCTATGTTCTTATCATATACACTTGATACACAAATCTTCATACATGAGAACTCAGTACCTCATGACTAGTGTTATCTACTACATTGTCTATAATTCACAATTGTATAATAATTAGCTTATAGCTCACTGTTATAATGTCTGGCTGATAGCAGATTGCGAGACTATTGGCTTTGTACACTTAACAATGTTTTACCAGGATCGTCTTCACATCAAGCATTGAGTCTATCGAGCCTCAGATTCAACTCAAGTGAACGTCGACTAGGTATTTCATCATCAGTGCTGTTACTTGTATCTCATATCTTAGCTCTTAAGACATTGTCTTAGTCTATAGCCACACGAACGCGAGATTAGGCTACGCTACAGTCACCGATTCAGAGCTCCATGATGTCTCGCAGCCTGAATAGCTATACTTATGAGATGGATCACCTACATCATTCTGGTCAAGTCATCTCATCCAGAATCCGTACTAGTATTCGATATCTATAATTGGTCTACCTTTTTCTTAACTTGCTATATTGATGTTCACCTAAGTAACCTTTGTGCAATAGTGTTACTGATGTCACAGGTTGACTCTTGAAGTCTATCAGAGTTGCTTCAGTCCGTGTTCTTACTAAGTGGTGTCACCCATCTTACAAGTTACTGACTGGGCTCAACATTGCTTAACTGGGTTATTTACTAAGCTAAGCTGGTTTAGTCACTGTGCTATCAAGCAGAGTGCTCATTAAGTGCACTGCTTTGATCCAGTGATCCAATCAGTTCTTGATACTAAGTGGTGTCTCCACTAATGCATGCTAAGTACTGGACGGGCTCAACTATTGCTTAACTTGTTATTTCACTAGCTTTGTTTAGTCCTGGCCAGCAGCGGCTCAGGTTGCTTAACCTGATGCTGGTTCAATTCACTAAATGTGGTCACCGTCAGTTTCTGAAGTACTGACTAGGCTCATCAATAAGCCTCTACTCTCGTATAATCCTCTCATACTAACGCTTGTTTATATGACTGGCACGAGAACGCGCGTCAGGTTGCTTATATGCTACGCTTGTTTCTGATCTAGTGTGTGGTTACTTTCAACATCACCATTCTTAACTATGTTATTCAGAATGCGGACGCACAATCATCTGCTCATCATCTCGAGATATTTACTAGCTTTGCAAGATAAGTCTGAGCACAGGGCGGGCTCAGGTTGCGTTACAGTTAACGGTAGATTACCCACTCAGATGTTCATTGCCTTACTAAAAGCTCGGCTCACACTGTGGTTTACATTCTCTAAGTACTGACTAAGGTCTCAATATTGTCGTTCACATTAACATGATTATTATGTACTCAGATCTATGTTTACGTCCAAGTGCATACGAAGAGATGCTCTATACGCTAGCTGGGTATCAGAGTCACCTTGTTTCTTACTGATGATAGTGGCCACTCTAAATCCACAGATTGGTTATTAATCTAAGTACGTGACGAGGTTCTCTCATCACATTAGTCTCAACTAAGTTTATTCATCACCATTAACAGGCACTTTCTAGTCTATTAGTCGCTAGGGCAACACCAGTATCACGGATCATGTGCTTATTCAGTATACATTTGTCGTTCACTAACATGAATGTGTGTGCATTCAGTCCAGCCATTCCTCACTAAGTACTTGCACTTAGGCTCAGTCATTGCTTACATTTAGCTACTTTGGGAGTTCTACACTATTGCCAATTGTTCTAGTCCTGGCACAGGAGGGCTCAGCTTGCTTACAGTACCTGTTCTTACTAAGTGGTCACCCATCTAAGTACTGACTGGGCTCATCATTGCTTAACTTGTTATTTACTAAGCTTTGTTTAGTCTGGCACAGAGGGCTCAGGTTGCTTACAGTACCTGTTCTTACTAAGTGGTCACCCATCTAAGTACTGACTAGGCTCATCATTGCTTAACTTGTTATTTACTAAGCTTTGTTAGTCTGGCACAGAGGGCTCAGGTTGCTTACAGTACCTGTTCTTACTAAGTGGTCACCCATCTAAGTACTGACTAGGCTCATCATTGCTTAACTTGTTATTTACTAAGCTTTGTTTAGTCTGGCACAGAGGGCTCAGGTTGCTTACAGTACCTGTTCTTACTAAGTGGTCACCCATCTAAGTACTGACTGGGCTCATCATTGCTTAACTTGTTATTTACTAAGCTTTGTTTAGTCTGGCACAGGGCTCAGGTTGCTTACAGTACCTGTTCTTACTAAGTGGTCACCCATCTAAGTACTGACTAGGCTCATCATTGCTTAACTTGTTATTTACTAAGCTTTGTTTAGTCTGGCACAGAGGGCTCAGGTTGCTTACAGTACCTGTTCTTACTAAGTGGTCACCCATCTAAGTACTGACTAGGCTCATCATTGCTTAACTTGTTATTTACTAAGCTTTGTTTAGTCTGGCACGGGCTCAGGTTGCTTACAGTACCTGTTCTTACTAAGTGGTCACCCATCTAAGTACTGACTGGGCTCATCATTGCTTAACTTGTTATTTACTAAGCTTTGTTTAGTCTGGCACAGCGGGCTCAGGTTGCTTACAGTACCTGTTCTTACTAAGTGGTCACCCATCTAAGTACTGACTAGGCTCATCATTGCTTAACTTGTTATTTACTAAGCTTTGTTTAGTCTGGCACAGCGGGCTCAGGTTGCTTACAGTACCTGTTCTTACTAAGTGGTCACCCATCTAAGTACTGACTAGGCTCATCATTGCTTAACTTGTTATTTACTAAGCTTTGTTTAGTCTGGCACAGGGCTCAGGTTGCTTACAGTACCTGTTCTTACTAAGTGGTCACCCATCTAAGTACTGACTGGGCTCATCATTGCTTAACTTGTTATTTACTAAGCTTTGTTTAGTCTGGCACAGAGGGCTCAGGTTGCTTACAGTACCTGTTCTTACTAAGTGGTCACCCATCTAAGTACTGACTGGGCTCATCATTGCTTAACTTGTTATTTACTAAGCTTTGTTTAGTCTGGCACAGAGGGCTCAGGTTGCTTACAGTACCTGTTCTTACTAAGTGGTCACCCATCTAAGTACTGACTGGCTCATCATTGCTTAACTTGTTATTTACTAAGCTTTGTTTAGTCTGGCACAGAGGCTCAGGTTGCTTACAGTACCTGTTCTTACTAAGTGGTCACCCATCTAAGTACTGACTAGGCTCATCATTGCTTAACTTGTTATTTACTAAGCTTTGTTAGTCTGGCACAGAGGGCTCAGTTGCTTACAGTACCTGTTCTTACTAAGTGGTCACCCATCTAAGTACTGACTGGCTCATCATTGCTTAACTTGTTATTTACTAAGCTTTGTTTAGTCTGGCACAGAGGGCTCAGGTTGCTTACAGTACCTGTTCTTACTAAGTGGTCACCCATCTAAGTACTGACTAGGCTCATCATTGCTTAACTTGTTATTTACTAAGCTTTGTTTAGTCTGGCACAGAGGCTCAGGTTGCTTACAGTACCTGTTCTTACTAAGTGGTCACCCATCTAAGTACTGACTAGGCTCATCATTGCTTAACTTGTTATTTACTAAGCTTTGTTTAGTCTGGCACAGAGGGCTCAGGTTGCTTACAGTACCTGTTCTTACTAAGTGGTCACCCATCTAAGTACTGACTGGGCTCATCATTGCTTAACTTGTTATTTACTAAGCTTTGTTTAGTCTGGCACAGAGGGCTCAGGTTGCTTACAGTACCTGTTCTTACTAAGTGGTCACCCATCTAAGTACTGACTAGGCTCATCATTGCTTAACTTGTTATTTACTAAGCTTTGTTTAGTCTGGCACAGGGCTCAGGTTGCTTACAGTACCTGTTCTTACTAAGTGGTCACCCATCTAAGTACTGACTAGGCTCATCATTGCTTAACTTGTTATTTACTAAGCTTTGTTTAGTCTGGCACAGCGGGCTCAGGTTGCTTACAGTACCTGTTCTTACTAAGTGGTCACCCATCTAAGTACTGACTGGGCTCATCATTGCTTAACTTGTTATTTACTAAGCTTTGTTTAGTCTGGCACAGAGGGCTCAGGTTGCTTACAGTACCTGTTCTTACTAAGTGGTCACCCATCTAAGTACTGACTCATCATTGCTTAACTTGTTATTTACTAAGCTTTGTTTAGTCTGGCACAGGGGCTCAGGTTGCTTACAGTACCTGTTCTTACTAAGTGGTCACCCATCTAAGTACTGACTAGGCTCATCATTGCTTAACTTGTTATTTACTAAGCTTTGTTTAGTCTGGCACAGAGGGCTCAGGTTGCTTACAGTACCTGTTCTTACTAAGTGGTCACCCATCTAAGTACTGACTGGGCTCATCATTGCTTAACTTTTATTTACTAAGCTTTGTTTAGTCTGGCACAGCGGCTCAGGTTGCTTACAGTACCTGTTCTTACTAAGTGGTCACCCATCTAAGTACTGACTGGCTCATCATTGCTTAACTTGTTATTTACTAAGCTTTGTTTAGTCTGGCACAGAGGGCTCAGGTTGCTTACAGTACCTGTTCTTACTAAGTGGTCACCCATCTAAGTACTGACTGGGCTCATCATTGCTTAACTTGTTATTTACTAAGCTTTGTTTAGTCTGGCACAGAGGGCTCAGGTTGCTTACAGTACCTGTTCTTACTAAGTGGTCACCCATCTAAGTACTGACTGGCTCATCATTGCTTAACTTGTTATTTACTAAGCTTTGTTTAGTCTGGCACAGAGGGCTCAGGTTGCTTACAGTACCTGTTCTTACTAAGTGGTCACCCATCTAAGTACTGACTGGGCTCATCATTGCTTAACTTGTTATTTACTAAGCTTTGTTTAGTCTGGCACAGCGGGCTCAGGTTGCTTACAGTACCTGTTCTTACTAAGTGGTCACCCATCTAAGTACTGACTGGCTCATCATTGCTTAACTTGTTATTTACTAAGCTTTGTTTAGTCTGGCACAGAGGGCTCAGGTTGCTTACAGTACCTGTTCTTACTAAGTGGTCACCCATCTAAGTACTGACTGGCTCATCATTGCTTAACTTGTTATTTACTAAGCTTTGTTTAGTCTGGCACAGAGGCTCAGGTTGCTTACAGTACCTGTTCTTACTAAGTGGTCACCCATCTAAGTACTGACTAGGCTCATCATTGCTTAACTTGTTATTTACTAAGCTTTGTTTAGTCTGGCACAGCGGGCTCAGGTTGCTTACAGTACCTGTTCTTACTAAGTGGTCACCCATCTAAGTACTGACTGGCTCATCATTGCTTAACTTGTTATTTACTAAGCTTTGTTTAGTCTGGCACAGGGCTCAGGTTGCTTACAGTACCTGTTCTTACTAAGTGGTCACCCATCTAAGTACTGACTGGGCTCATCATTGCTTAACTTGTTATTTACTAAGCTTTGTTTAGTCTGGCACAGCGGGCTCAGGTTGCTTACAGTACCTGTTCTTACTAAGTGGTCACCCATCTAAGTACTGACTAGGCTCATCATTGCTTAACTTGTTATTTACTAAGCTTTGTTTAGTCTGGCACAGAGGCTCAGGTTGCTTACAGTACCTGTTCTTACTAAGTGGTCACCCATCTAAGTACTGACTGGGCTCATCATTGCTTAACTTGTTATTTACTAAGCTTTGTTTAGTCTGGCACAGCGGGCTCAGGTTGCTTACAGTACCTGTTCTTACTAAGTGGTCACCCATCTAAGTACTGACTAGGCTCATCATTGCTTAACTTGTTATTTACTAAGCTTTGTTTAGTCTGGCACAGAGGGCTCAGGTTGCTTACAGTACCTGTTCTTACTAAGTGGTCACCCATCTAAGTACTGACTGGGCTCATCATTGCTTAACTTGTTATTTACTAAGCTTTGTTTAGTCTGGCACAGAGGGCTCAGGTTGCTTACAGTACCTGTTCTTACTAAGTGGTCACCCATCTAAGTACTGACTAGGCTCATCATTGCTTAACTTGTTATTTACTAAGCTTTGTTTAGTCTGGCACAGAGGGCTCAGGTTGCTTACAGTACCTGTTCTTACTAAGTGGTCACCCATCTAAGTACTGACTAGGCTCATCATTGCTTAACTTGTTATTTACTAAGCTTTGTTTAGTCTGGCACAGAGGGCTCAGGTTGCTTACAGTACCTGTTCTTACTAAGTGGTCACCCATCTAAGTACTGACTGGGCTCATCATTGCTTAACTTGTTATTTACTAAGCTTTGTTTAGTCTGGCACAGGGCTCAGGTTGCTTACAGTACCTGTTCTTACTAAGTGGTCACCCATCTAAGTACTGACTAGGCTCATCATTGCTTAACTTGTTATTTACTAAGCTTTGTTTAGTCTGGCACAGGGCTCAGTTGCTTACAGTACCTGTTCTTACTAAGTGGTCACCCATCTAAGTACTGACTGGGCTCATCATTGCTTAACTTGTTATTTACTAAGCTTTGTTTAGTCTGGCACAGAGGGCTCAGGTTGCTTACAGTACCTGTTCTTACTAAGTGGTCACCCATCTAAGTACTGACTAGGCTCATCATTGCTTAACTTGTTATTTACTAAGCTTTGTTTAGTCTGGCACAGAGGGCTCAGGTTGCTTACAGTACCTGTTCTTACTAAGTGGTCACCCATCTAAGTACTGACTGGGCTCATCATTGCTTAACTTGTTATTTACTAAGCTTTGTTTAGTCTGGCACAGCGGGCTCAGGTTGCTTACAGTACCTGTTCTTACTAAGTGGTCACCCATCTAAGTACTGACTGGGCTCATCATTGCTTAACTTGTTATTTACTAAGCTTTGTTTAGTCTGGCACAGACGGCTCAGGTTGCTTACAGTACCTGTTCTTACTAAGTGGTCACCCATCTAAGTACTGACTAGGCTCATCATTGCTTAACTTGTTATTTACTAAGCTTTGTTTAGTCTGGCACAGGGCTCAGGTTGCTTACAGTACCTGTTCTTACTAAGTGGTCACCCATCTAAGTACTGACTAGGCTCATCATTGCTTAACTTGTTATTTACTAAGCTTTGTTTAGTCTGGCACAGAGGGCTCAGGTTGCTTACAGTACCTGTTCTTACTAAGTGGTCACCCATCTAAGTACTGACTAGGCTCATCATTGCTTAACTTGTTATTTACTAAGCTTTGTTTAGTCTGGCACAGAGGGCTCAGGTTGCTTACAGTACCTGTTCTTACTAAGTGGTCACCCATCTAAGTACTGACTGGGCTCATCATTGCTTAACTTGTTATTTACTAAGCTTTGTTTAGTCTGGCACAGCGGGCTCAGGTTGCTTACAGTACCTGTTCTTACTAAGTGGTCACCCATCTAAGTACTGACTAGGCTCATCATTGCTTAACTTGTTATTTACTAAGCTTTGTTTAGTCTGGCACAGAGGGCTCAGGTTGCTTACAGTACCTGTTCTTACTAAGTGGTCACCCATCTAAGTACTGACTAGGCTCATCATTGCTTAACTTGTTATTTACTAAGCTTTGTTTAGTCTGGCACAGAGGGCTCAGGTTGCTTACAGTACCTGTTCTTACTAAGTGGTCACCCATCTAAGTACTGACTAGGCTCATCATTGCTTAACTTGTTATTTACTAAGCTTTGTTTAGTCTGGCACAGGGCTCAGGTTGCTTACAGTACCTGTTCTTACTAAGTGGTCACCCATCTAAGTACTGACTAGGCTCATCATTGCTTAACTTGTTATTTACTAAGCTTTGTTTAGTCTGGCACAGAGGGCTCAGGTTGCTTACAGTACCTGTTCTTACTAAGTGGTCACCCATCTAAGTACTGACTAGGCTCATCATTGCTTAACTTGTTATTTACTAAGCTTTGTTAGTCTGGCACAGAGGGCTCAGGTTGCTTACAGTACCTGTTCTTACTAAGTGGTCACCCATCTAAGTACTGACTAGGCTCATCATTGCTTAACTTGTTATTTACTAAGCTTTGTTTAGTCTGGCACAGGGGCTCAGGTTGCTTACAGTACCTGTTCTTACTAAGTGGTCACCCATCTAAGTACTGACTAGGCTCATCATTGCTTAACTTGTTATTTACTAAGCTTTGTTTAGTCTGGCACAGGGCTCAGGTTGCTTACAGTACCTGTTCTTACTAAGTGGTCACCCATCTAAGTACTGACTAGGCTCATCATTGCTTAACTTGTTATTTACTAAGCTTTGTTTAGTCTGGCACAGAGGGCTCAGGTTGCTTACAGTACCTGTTCTTACTAAGTGGTCACCCATCTAAGTACTGACTAGGCTCATCATTGCTTAACTTGTTATTTACTAAGCTTTGTTTAGTCTGGCACAGAGGGCTCAGGTTGCTTACAGTACCTGTTCTTACTAAGTGGTCACCCATCTAAGTACTGACTGGGCTCATCATTGCTTAACTTGTTATTTACTAAGCTTTGTTTAGTCTGGCACAGAGGGCTCAGGTTGCTTACAGTACCTGTTCTTACTAAGTGGTCACCCATCTAAGTACTGACTAGGCTCATCATTGCTTAACTTGTTATTTACTAAGCTTTGTTTAGTCTGGCACAGGGCTCAGGTTGCTTACAGTACCTGTTCTTACTAAGTGGTCACCCATCTAAGTACTGACTAGGCTCATCATTGCTTAACTTGTTATTTACTAAGCTTTGTTTAGTCTGGCACAGAGGGCTCAGGTTGCTTACAGTACCTGTTTCTTACTAAGTGGTCACCCATCTAAGTACTGACTAGGCTCATCATTGCTTAACTTGTTATTTACTAAGCTTTGTTAGTCTGGCACAGAGGGCTCAGGTTGCTTACAGTACCTGTTCTTACTAAGTGGTCACCCATCTAAGTACTGACTGGGCTCATCATTGCTTAACTTGTTATTTACTAAGCTTTGTTTAGTCTGGCACAGCGGGCTCAGGTTGCTTACAGTACCTGTTCTTACTAAGTGGTCACCCATCTAAGTACTGACTAGGCTCATCATTGCTTAACTTGTTATTTACTAAGCTTTGTTTAGTCTGGCACAGAGGGCTCAGGTTGCTTACAGTACCTGTTCTTACTAAGTGGTCACCCATCTAAGTACTGACTGGCTCATCATTGCTTAACTTGTTATTTACTAAGCTTTGTTTAGTCTGGCACAGCGGGCTCAGGTTGCTTACAGTACCTGTTCTTACTAAGTGGTCACCCATCTAAGTACTGACTAGGCTCATCATTGCTTAACTTGTTATTTACTAAGCTTTGTTTAGTCTGGCACAGAGGGCTCAGGTTGCTTACAGTACCTGTTCTTACTAAGTGGTCACCCATCTAAGTACTGACTGGGCTCATCATTGCTTAACTTGTTATTTACTAAGCTTTGTTTAGTCTGGCACAGCGGGCTCAGGTTGCTTACAGTACCTGTTCTTACTAAGTGGTCACCCATCTAAGTACTGACTAGGCTCATCATTGCTTAACTTGTTATTTACTAAGCTTTGTTTAGTCTGGCACAGCGGCTCAGGTTGCTTACAGTACCTGTTCTTACTAAGTGGTCACCCATCTAAGTACTGACTGGGCTCATCATTGCTTAACTTGTTATTTACTAAGCTTTGTTTAGTCTGGCACAGCGGGCTCAGGTTGCTTACAGTACCTGTTCTTACTAAGTGGTCACCCATCTAAGTACTGACTGGGCTCATCATTGCTTAACTTGTTATTTACTAAGCTTTGTTTAGTCTGGCACAGCGGGCTCAGGTTGCTTACAGTACCTGTTCTTACTAAGTGGTCACCCATCTAAGTACTGACTGGCTCATCATTGCTTAACTTGTTATTTACTAAGCTTTGTTTAGTCTGGCACAGAGGGCTCAGGTTGCTTACAGTACCTGTTCTTACTAAGTGGTCACCCATCTAAGTACTGACTGGGCTCATCATTGCTTAACTTGTTATTTACTAAGCTTTGTTTAGTCTGGCACAGCGGGCTCAGGTTGCTTACAGTACCTGTTCTTACTAAGTGGTCACCCATCTAAGTACTGACTTCATTGCTTAACTTGTTATTTACTAAGCTTTGTTTAGTCTGGCTCAGGTTGCTTACAGTAGTCACCCATCTAAGTACTGACTGGGCTCATCATTGCTTAACTTGTTATTTACTAAGCTTTGTTTAGTCTGGCACAGGGCTCAGGTTGCTTACAGTACCTTCTTACTAAGTGGTCACCCATCTAAGTACTGACTGGGCTCATCATTGCTTAACTTGTTATTTTAAGCTGCACACGGGCTCAGGTTGCTTACAGTACCTGTTCTTACTAAGTGGTCACCCATCTAAGTACTGACTAGGCTCATCATTGCTTAACTTGTTATTTACTAAGCTTTGTTTAGTCTGGCACAGGGCTCAGGTTGCTTACAGTACCTGTTCTTACTAAGTGGTCACCCATCTAAGTACTGACTGGGCTCATCATTGCTTAACTTGTTATTTACTAAGCTTTGTTTAGTCTGGCACAGGGCTCAGGTTGCTTACAGTACCTGTTCTTACTAAGTGGTCACCCATCTAAGTACTGACTGGGCTCATCATTGCTTAACTTGTTATTTACTAAGCTTTGTTTAGTCTGGCACAGGGCTCAGGTTGCTTACAGTACCTGTTCTTACTAAGTGGTCACCCATCTAAGTACTGACTGGGCTCATCATTGCTTAACTTGTTATTTACTAAGCTTTGTTTAGTCTGGCACAGCGGGCTCAGGTTGCTTACAGTACCTGTTCTTACTAAGTGGTCACCCATCTAAGTACTGACTGGGCTCATCATTGCTTAACTTGTTATTTACTAAGCTTTGTTTAGTCTGGCACAGCGGGCTCAGGTTGCTTACAGTACCTGTTCTTACTAAGTGGTCACCCATCTAAGTACTGACTGGGCTCATCATTGCTTAACTTGTTATTTACTAAGCTTTGTTTAGTCTGGCACAGCGGGCTCAGGTTGCTTACAGTACCTGTTCTTACTAAGTGGTCACCCATCTAAGTACTGACTGGGCTCATCATTGCTTAACTTGTTTATTTACTAAGCTTTGTTTAGTCTGGCACAGCGGGCTCAGGTTGCTTACAGTACCTGTTCTTACTAAGTGGTCACCCATCTAAGTACTGACTAGGCTCATCATTGCTCATCAACTAAGCTTTTTTTTAGTGTAATACTCAGGGCTCAGGTTACTCACAGTACCTGCTCTTACTAAGCATAAAATAACCCCAGACAGATTTGCATACTGGTTTTAACAAACCGGGTTGACTAAAAAATTACTTAGTGTTAAGCCAACACATGGACATGCAAATGTGAGGCGCCCAGCAAGGACCTACATTGACCAACTATGCGAGGATGCTGGTTGCTCCGCAGAGGAGCTCCCAGGTGCAATGAATGATAGGGAAGGTTGGCGAGAGATAGTCATGGATATCCGTGCTGCATGCTCGACATGATGATGATGATGATTGATCTCTGATATTATTGTTTTATTCTCCAACATAATAAATCCATCAATCAGCTATTTTTATTCATAGCTGTAAGGGATGATATGGATTCATGCCTTTCACAAAAGGAATAAGTGTGAATTGAGCATAAACAGCCTCAACCGGAATTCGATCTCGGCTTACTGATTCCATTTCTCCACGATGTTAACCGTTTGGCTATCCGTAACCACCCCAAGTAAAAATAATCAAAGGTTGATGCTCACTAAGTGCCATGAACTAGGAGGCGTTGGCTGAGGGTCTTAATATCATGAGTATGGCATTAAACTCATGTCAAGCCGTAGCACCTATATGATTGTCCCAACCCTATTGCCCTTGTGGCATGCCCCAACCCCTTTTTATCATATGGGTGCTAGAAGGCGGTGGTTGAGAGTCTTAACGTCCTGGGAATTACGTTAAACTCTATCTGATGGTGAGGTTCCAGTTTTTAAGTTTTGGGGAATGTGGAGCACCCCTTCATCACCATTGCTCCCAGATCCACTCTGACCCAGAGTAGAAGTACCTGTTAGGTTCCTATCTATGGGTTAAGTGTAGGCGGATGAGTTAAAAAAAATGAATACCTATCAAGAATGAATAAAACAAAACATATTCGGTATAAAATAACCCAAGGGTTGACATGGCGTAAAGTCCAACAAACTAACCAACAATCACAAGGAGCCCCATTTTATATGGCCTTGTACCAGACTTAACCTGAGACCTAATTGAAAAAGCCTTAAGAGTCATTTCTTACCTCCCGAATGCTTCCGAGTGGCACTGCATGGCGTCGTAGAGGGCTGCGATTCCACAAGTGAAAGCCAGGAGTACCAAGCCAAACATACCGCAGAGCTTAAACAAGTCCATCAAGGTACGGTAGAAAGAGACCAACATTGTTCCAAAGGTTTCGTTACAAGGCATAAGGAATGCAATTCGGGACACGGACAGCACAATGCCAATGGAGAAACAAATGTCTGACAACATTTCCGGATCCGGTATCCACACCGGATTCCATTCAACTAAGAACAAAAAACATGGAGAAGATTAATTTTGGATTTAGTAAATACCATGGGTTATCAGTATGATCAATTGTTTATTCATTAATTCTAATTATTGCTCTATGATATAATTCCGATGTTTGTATCTGTCAGTCCTTTATGTAGGGACTAGAACTCTCCTGTGCCTTTGGGGACAGGAAGTAGAAAAGGTAACGTCCCTTGTCAGGTTGGGTGAAGAACCCTCTTTACGCTTTTGGTACCAACGTGTGAGCCTCATAGAAACGAGCTCTTGTCTCAGTCTCTTGTGACTGAAGGAACTTTCCCCTCAGTGAGGGAGCAACAACTGAAGACTCAACCTGACACCCCCCTCAACGAGGGAGATATATGAACTGTAAGTACTGCCCCTAAGTACTTGTTATATTGACTGTTGTTGAGTTTATATGTGAATAAATAAGGTTAAAAGTACATGTGCTTTCCCGTTCGTCATTACTTTCTGTGAACTTACATTTTGTTCTTCATAGACTGTAGGCAGCTATTCCTACAGTTATTACCCGTCTGGTTGATCATAGAAAGTGACAAGTTACAATTAAAAGGATAGAAAATCTAGATTGTTAGAATTAAGGGACCGAAACTTCACTTCCTATCCCCACCCCCCAAGAAAAACGATTATTTCCTATAACTCCAACATAAACAAAGGGGAACCACTCTTGACTGATAAATTATTTATTTATTTTCCCATTAAACTAACCCTAAACCCTAACCCTAACCCCGTCTTCTTTTCTTCCGAGTAGATCAATAAATAAATAAATAATTTATCAGTCAAGAGTGGCTCCCTTTGTTTATGTTAGACTTATAGGAAATAACCAATAAATAAATAATTTATCAGTCAAGAGTGGTTCCCTTTGATTATGTTAGACTTATAGGAAATAACCAATAAATAATAATTTATCAGTCAAGAGTGGTTTCCCCTTTGTTTATGTTAGACTTATAGGAAATAACCAATAAATAAATAATTTATCAGTCAAGAGTGGTTCCCTTTGATCATGTTAGACTTATAGGAAATAACCAATAAAAAATAATTTATCAGTCAAGAGTGGTTCCCCTTTGTTTATGTTAGACTTATAGGAAATAACCAATAAAAAATAATTTATCAGTCAAGAGTGGTTCCCTTTGTTTATGTTAGACTTATAGGAATAACCAATAAATAAATAATTTATCAGTCAAGAGTGGTTCCCTTTGTTTATGTTAGACTTATAGGAAATAACCAAATAATAAATAATTTATCAGTCAAGAGTGGTTCCTTTGTTTATGTTAGACTTATAGGAAATAACCAATAAATAAATAATTTATCAGTCAAGAGTGGTTCCCCTTTGATCATGTTAGACTTATAGGAAATAACCAATAAATAAATAATTTATCAGTCAAGAGTGGTTCCCCTTTGTTTATGTTAGACTTATAGGAAATAACCAATAAATAAATAATTTATCAG
>CM042167.1:48518187-48553187 GCA_023376005.1 Doryteuthis pealeii
CTAATATTTCCCAGGTATTTGCTGTTTTCTTTTTCTTTGAGGTTTTTTTTTTCCGATTGAGTTAGTTTTATTTCTTCTGTTGTTTCTCTTTTTTCTTTGTTCATGTAGGGACTAGAACTCTCCTGAGCCTTTAGGGACAGGAAGTAGTAAAGGTAACGTCCCCTGTCAGGTTGAGTGAAGAATTCTCTTTGACGGTTTGGCACCGAACTGTAAGCCTCGTAGAAACGAGCGTCCATCTCAGACCTTGTGGCTGAAAGAACTACTACCCCTCAGCGAGGGAGAAATAACTGAAGACTCAACCTGACACCCCCCTCAACTAGGGAGATATTCTGAATTGTAATTTACTGCCCTTCAGTGCTTGTTTTATTGACTTCGTTGAGTTTTGTATATAAATAAAATAGGTTAAAGGTACATGTGCTTTCCCCTTGTCTTTACTTTCTGAAAACATATATTCTATTTTCTTTAGACTGTAGACAGCCTATCCTACATTCATTACTAGCATTGCACATTTTTTAATTCCAAATTTCATTCATATGTCTTGGCTGAAAATTCGGTTGGTATCAATTTTTTGTTTTGTTTTGTTTCTTGGAAAAAATATGTACCGGTGATAGAGCATATGTGTATTTAGGTTGACATAGAGTCAAATGTGGTTCGTGTCTGTCAGTTTCTTGCCAATCTGATCATCATCAAGATATATAGTAGCAGAAAGACCCGTCATTGCTTAATGGATGGATAATACTTTCCTTACCCCACCTCCGATTAATTTGGACTTTACCAATTTTGTTTCCTTTATAAATTTCATTTCTAATTCTTTTTGTTTTAATTTCAGAAATCCGCTGTGAGAAGAGGCGACGCTCCTGTGGATGCTAATTTTATTTGCTTTCTCTATAAATTAGACATTTCTGGTTAATTTTACTTAAAGAGATTTCGTGATCCCCCACGGAAGGAAGGGACGCACCCGACATTATACATGGCACACGTAAACACATAAACAAACAAGTGACACGCGAATACAGTTAATCAGACGCACACATTTT
The DNA here is from genome assembly GCA_023376005.1 of Doryteuthis pealeii. Classification (NCBI taxonomy): domain Eukaryota; kingdom Metazoa; phylum Mollusca; class Cephalopoda; order Myopsida; family Loliginidae; genus Doryteuthis; species Doryteuthis pealeii. The sequence continues at coordinate 48,519,225 of CM042167.1, forward strand.
ACCATATTTATATCATTTGTATCATTTCAAAAACATTTTTCGTTGCCTGATGATTGCTCAGCTTTAAGAAATTAAGCACACACAGCAAGAAACCATCGGTAGCAAACATATATATATATATATATATATATATATATATATATATATATATATATATATGAGAAGTAAACAAACAGACGACGTTTGTGATATGGCTATTTTCAGCGACAATATTTGGGAGAATATGTGCTTAATTGAAGTCGAACCTAATTTTTGAAAGGTAATCCCGCCTAATTAATTATTAATGAATTAACTTTCAAAAATTAGGTTCGACTTCAATTAAGTACATATTCTCCCAAATATATATATATAATATATATATATATATATATATATAATCCAAAAGTCCAGAGAAGAAATCTTCCTTACGACACAAGAGTTTTATTTTAAAAACCTGTCGCAGTTTGAGAGCTCAATGTTTGCTCTTAATGTTAGAGTCACAGAGCAAATATATCTCCCGATCTGATGAATCGGGAGAGTTAGACAATTTGTCTAAGCTCCCTGAAATAGACTATAATGCTAAATCTCTAAGTCTTTTGTTATTTCTTTACTTATATATATATATATATATATATAAAGATAAATCTAATGAGTCAGACGAACCTACTATTAGTTTCGCTTAATGCTCTTCAGGGCTAAGATCTGACTATTCTCCTAGCGGTTATATGAATATATATATATCTTATATACATATATATACATATAATTTTTTTTTTTGCCAAATACTATACCAATAGATTATTTTTTGTTGGTACGACTATCTTGGTCTTTTCTTTTTTTCAAAAATTTTTTCTCCCCGGTTGATGTTTGGTAGTATATTTTTACAATCATACTATTTGCTGGGTTTTTTCTCACCGCAAGGATTTACCAACACGTTTGGTATACTATATGTATATATATATATATATAGAGAGAGAGAGAGACAGACAGACAGACAGAGAAACAGACAGACAGATAGAGAGAGAGAGGGGGGAGAGAGAGACAGATTGAATGACTTACCACTTAAAAGGAAATGACTTAGCAATTAATATATATATATATATATATATATATATATATATATATATATTATCATAGAGGTACACGGTAATAACCTACTCGAGTTTCACCATAAGGATCTTCAGGGTTAAATCTACTGGATCAATCAAGATATTGATTAATTGCAGTTGGTTGCACGTGTGTTTAACAATGTTTCTAACAATGTTTATATTTTGATCTTAAGAAAATGCAACTTCTGCTTTTTTGAATTTTTTGAATTTTTGAATCTTGAATCAGCGTTCTTTGACTGCGGTCCTGTAACCAACCGTTTATCGCAAAAAAATACACACGAGCAATCAACTGCAATTAATCAATATCTTGATTATTCCAGTGGATTTAACCCTGAAGATCCTTATGGTGAAACTCGAGTAGGTTATTACCGTGTACCTTTATCATAATAAATTTGCTCTACCAACGTATTGAGCACTTTATATTTGTTATATCGCTGCCTTATCATTGTGAATTTTGCATCAACCAACCATTGTGACCAGTTTCACCGGTAAGTCACCTTTTCCACAAATACCATATATATATATATATATATATATATATATATATATATGTTGAAAAAAATGAATAAAGGAAAGAAAGTATAGAATGAATAATATAGGATATTTTAATCAATTTTACTTACACGAGTTTCGGTCAGGAGTTTATCCATGTGTAATATTATTCAAACTATTATTATTTTTAGATAACCAAATGAAATGAAATAATAATAATAAAAAAAATGTAGAAACGTTCCGCACACAAAGAAAATTCGACCTTCATCAGAGTAAATCCTTATTTGAAAATGAAATTCGTTGGAAAAAGCGGAGAATTTTTTAAATGTTCGAAAAAGAACTTTTTTAAAAAATTCACGTTCAGACGCGACCGAGAATATATATATATATATATATATATATATATATATATATATATATATTAAATAAGTTACCAATGAAAATGAAATGACTTACCAATATAATCAAAATCTCGTTCCATGTCGCAAAACGAACCTCCCCCTTTTCTCGCACTGTAGTCACAAATTGGTAGACTGTAGGTGCCATTCGTTGTTTTGTTTTGGGACGTGTGCCTTTGTTGGACGATCGATTTTAATCTTAACGACACAACCAAATCAAGAATCACTGAACTGAGGAGGAGGCTGAGCATGCACGAGTCGACAACATTCCAGATTGACGAGAAATAATTTACAGCCCCTGCTTCGTACAGTTGTTTTGATTCTTCCCAAATTAGTCCTAAAAAAACAAATATCAAAAGATAATTCACAATTTATTATTATATACTAGTACAAAATAAAAAACGCCCCCTGGGCGATGTAAAAAAAATAGATTTTTGAAAGGTATTGCCTGAGGGGATGGGAGCTGAAAAGTCAATATCATAGAGTGTGTACCATAAGTATGTAAAATCGTCAAATTTATTAAAGGAGTAAAAAAAAAAAAAAAGACAATTTGAAATGGAAACAGTTCCGATAACTTTAAATATTATATTAGAATAAAACAATCTATATATAAATATATAACGCCGGGCATCTATTTATTGAAACAATGAGGATTGTCTAACGTTGCATGCGCACATTTTGAGTATATTTATTCTATGTTATGACGTTGGATTATGTGTTGGGTAATGTGACGTAAGCAGTGACGCAGTTTTTGTTACAGACAAAAAGAGAGCGTATCTCCATTATTAATAGAAGATTAGAAGCAAGACCCGTGGAAATTGCACGAAAAAAAAACATGTAATTAGTAATTGAGAGATACCTCCCCTATTTTATGATTACCTCCCCTTTGGAGAACTCTCTAGTGAATATTAGACTATATAAACTCTCAGTAAGTGTACTAATTATTCTAAGTAGAATAAAACTTTCCAAAGTCTATCGGTGTTATCATTTGTCATTACAACCCGCAAAAACACAAAAAACAATCAACAGGCGCTTTGAATACAGAGTTTTTCCTTCTCCTAGACCGGTTGCCATACCAAGATTAAAGAGCGCACACATTTCAACAATCCCACATATATCAGTAGTCACACATACACACACGTGCACGCACACACCCACACACACTTCAACAATCCCACTCACACACACAGACATTTCAATTATCCCCGCACACACACACACACACACACACACACACTGAACAACACATACACATACACAAATACATACGTACACGCTTCAACGATCCCACGCATACACACAAATCGGCAGTCGCATACACACACGCTCACTTCAAGAATCCCACACACACATACTTCAACAGTGTCTCATACACACGCATATCAAAAGTCACACACACACACACACACACTTCAGCAATCACATGCACACACACACACATCAGCAGTCATACACATACACACGCATATACACACACAAACACACACTTCAACACTCCCACGCATACAAATACACACATACTTCAGCAATCACACGCACACATCAGCAGTCGCATACCCACACACACGCACTTCAATAATTTCACACACACACCCACACACACAACCATTCTGACGCCCAAATAATATAATATATATATATGAATGATATAATAAATAATCAACTATAAGAAAAAACAATTTTGGACCTACCAACAAGCCATAGGAATATGATTAATATGAACACTATGGTCGTGAGTTCAATCTCACTGCAGGCGATTTGTGACCATTGACGATTCATGGTCAATTTCGAGTTGACCATTAACAAAAGAAAAGTCACATAGGAGGTTGTGTAACTCAAAAAACGCATAATTGGGGTGTCCAAAATTTGTTCAATCTGAAAAATCAAAACAGTAAACAAAAAATTAAAGGTTATCAAAAGATCTCAGAATTTACGATTTATAAAAGAGACACACGGCAAATATCTCTACATATACAAAGGCAGTATATTAATTTGTGTTTTTTGTTGTTTATTTTTTTTAAGCAATACGTAATTAAAAACAACCTTAATCCCCTAAAACCGTAACCAAATTCGCAAAATGTTAATTCATAGACTGCAGTTAAACTGTTATTTGGTACTAGCAAAAAACTTTCCGTTTTAATTTTACCGACCTAAATCAGAAGTCAGTCTAGTTTGTTTTAGTTTTAACTAAAACAAACTTTTAAGCCCGAAGAAAACTTTCACTTAAACAGTGGGGGTAGTCAATGTTTGCTCATTTGAATTCCATAATATTTAAATATATAACTATTTTTTTTACCCAACATGAAATATTTTTTAAAGTAAGTTTAATAATCATATTAAATCAGACTCAATAAATTGATAATTAAAGTAATTTTAAAAAATCTATTTTAAAGCATGATTTCAATTTCGTAAAATTTACGCTCAACTAAAATTGAAATCATGCCGTAAAAAGATACTCTGTGGTCTGGAGAAAGGGAGGGGCGAATCTACCCAGAGTTAGGAGGTGCTAGGAGGGGGTTTGAGTGCTGATTTTTTTAGTAGTAAAACCATTACAGGCCGTGGGCCCTCCTACTCCGGTTAACTCGGCTACTCCCGTTAACTCTCCCACTCACGTTAACTCTATATACAGGGAAAGAAGAGAATCGTATATAATATAAGACAGGTATTGGTATGTTGTTGACTTAATTGCTAATTACGGCTAATTAAAACCAATTAAACTGAATTTTTGTTAAACAATGAGTAGTCCTAAAACCAAGTAATATCTAAGTATAAATATTGTGTCCATAACATAAATAGAAAAAAATCCTTTAGGAAAAGAAAGTTGATAATCTTAGCTTTAGTATAATAATAGATACCCAACATCTCTGCCCTCCGGCCTTCTTCAGGTGTTTCTTGTTAAACTCGGAAGCCTTATCTTCGAACTCGGTATATAACCATAAAGATGAGGACAACAGTCCGAAAAAATCCAAATAATACAAATTATGAAGCCTCGTTTTTTTTAAAATCCAGACAAATAAAATTTATTTGTATTGACTAAAATTGCGGTGGAGGCGGGGACACTAAAACATTTTAATGAATTAAAAAATTGTTTCATTTTTGTTCGTTTTGTTAATGTGAAGAGTCGAACTTACCTTTGAATATCCAGTGCACAGGTAAATAACAGAAAGAATTGGAATAAAGACCATGCCAATTGGTATGGACAGCATCAGGTAATTGAAATTATTCAGGTAACGTAAGAATGGTACACCAGAGAACCATAACTGTGCCACTTGGGCCTGGCATTTCCGGTGCGCAAGGAACTAGGAAAATAAATAAATCAATCAATCAATTAAAATACTTTATTTCAATAAATAATCGCAAATTATAATTGGCAGAATAAACACTGCAGCAAAAAAAAAAAATAAAAAAATTAAAATAAAAACGAAAAAATTAAAAATTTGATCCTACTGATAAATGGTATATGCACAAACCAGAATATGTCCTAAAAAATAAGACCCATGTAATTCTCTGGGATTACAAGAGTAAGTTCGAGTGGATATGAACGGTGATCCACTGGGAACTGTGCAAGATATAAAGATTTGACCCTGCTGATAAATGGTATATGCACAAACCAGAATCTATCCTAAAAAAATGAGACCCATGTAATTCTCTGGGATTACAAGAGTATGTTCGAGTGGATATGAAAGGTGATCCACTGGGAACTGTGCAAGATATTAAGATTTGACCCTGCTGATAAATGGTATATGCACAAACCAGAATCTGTCCTAGAAAAGGAGACGCATGAAATTCTCTGGGATTTCAAGAGTAAGTTGAGTAAGACACATGAAATTCTTTGATATTTTGAGATACAAACGGACCTCCTAATACCGACCAGAAGACCAGACCAAGTGTTAATTGACTAGAAGAAAAGAACTTATCATTTCGTATTGGTTGGTTGGTTTTTTTATATGGCATATCAACTCTTTCCGGGTGATTTAATGCCGAATCAATTCATTTTGATATTCGGTTGTTTACAGTACGTAGTTTAACTTCATTGATTTAGTAGGAACTGGTGCTTTCAATGTTTGGTTTGGTTTGTTTTACGGCATATCAACCTCAGTGGGTCATTTAATGCCGATAAAGTTTTGAAATAAATCAATTCTTAATGGATAATACAATTTTTTAATAAATACATTTTTCTATTTAACCTATGGGACCCTAACAGGTACTACCACTCCGGGTCAGAGTGGACCAGGGAGCAATGGTGATGAAGGGGTGCTCCACATTCCCCAAACCTCCAGAACTGGAACCTCACCATCAGATAGAGTTTAACGTCATTCCCAGGACATGTAGACCCGCAGCCACCGCCTTCTAGCACCCATATGATAAAAAGGGGCTGGGGCTTGCCATAAGGGCAATAGGGTTAGGAAAATCATATAGGTGCTAGGGCTTGACGTGACCAGCCGATTGATCGGAGGGGGCCTCTCCGACCGCCCATCTAGCCCAAGATAGGGCCAAAGTGGAGTATTGCATGTCATGAACTGCTCATCCACCTGGGCTCTATCCTTAAGCATCATGGGTCGCCACCCACGGCCAACAGGTGGCCCCATTGTCCCCCAAGTCTTACCCCTCTGCAGAGGTGCAGTCGGTTGCTTTCAATGTGACTTGACCGTAACTTGTCATTTCGTGGATTTTGCCCTTCCAGCAGACTATAAAGGGAATATGAAAGCAAACGTAAAGATAGACAAATACTTGGACCTTGCCTGAGAACGAAAAAAAAAACTATGAAACATGATGGTGAAGATGATAACAATTGTAGTCAGTGCCCTTGGAACGGTACCCAAGATTTTTAAAAGGTGACTTGAGCATTTGGTAATTAGAGGAAGAATCGAAACCATCCAGACAACAGTATTGTAGAAATCGGCTAGAATACTCAGAAGCGTCCTGGAGACCCGAGGAGACTTGCTGTCACTCTGACTTCAGTGATTGACCACCAACTAATGCTGACGTGAAAAACTCACCAGGAGTTAAATAATCTATATATAAATATTCGTGCTCCTTAATTGTACGACCGTTATTATCTTACAACACCCTCTGGTTAAAAATGACACAATCCAAATCGTCCAAGATGAAATGCAAAAATGTAAATCCTGATTATCTTGTGTTGCTTATCCACCAAATTCTTATTTCTAATGAGTGTCATTACCTTAGCTGAATAATGGACTATTCCGTTTTTATTATAAAGAAAAGGAAGAAAAGGACTTGCTACAGAGAAAATATGATAGGAAAGAAAGAAAAAAATTAGGGAAAGATAGAGGAGAGCAGTGAGTGCGCGGAAGCGATAACGGTAATCCGTTTCAATTGAACATAATGAAAAGATTAAAAGAAGGAAAGAAAGAAAAAAGTGGTGAGAGAGTTAAATGAAGATTATTATACTTTTTACATATTGAAGTATTTAGCAATAGCTCTTAAGTAAACATATCAAACGTCGTAATAATTAAATTATCACACTGTGGTATATCCATAGGCCCTGCCATTCAAAATTATTCTACTTTTTACATATTGAACTATTTGGCAATAGCTCTTAAGTAAACATATCAAACTTTGTAATAATTGAATTATCATAATGTGGTATATTCACAGGTCCTGATAGTTATGGTAATTGCTTGAGACCATATAATCATATTCAAATTATTAGCATTAGTAGTAATCGATAAAACTATATAAATGTATGCGAATTGTTTTAGATAAGAATAAATTAATCGATAAATAGAAAGTTTTAGCACAAGATAGAAATATGAAACTATATCACTGTATACGAACACATAATTATCATTATTCAACTGTAATAGCTACTTGAAACCATATAATTGTGTATATATTATTAGCAGTATTAGATAGGAATATTAAAACCATGTATGTATGAAGCCAATTGCATTTCACAGAGCGCTAATACACTTGGGAAAGGTATGAATTCTACTCTCCCTCCAGCTATGGATAAATAGTGGAGCAGACTGGGCTCTTTAATCTTGGTTAAACAACCGGTCTCGGAGAAGGAAAACTCTGAATTCAAACCTGTTGAACCCCGCTTAAGAAATTGACCTTTGTGTCGCATCCTGTCCGTCCGGAGGGTTTGGTAAATATATATATATATATATATATATATATATGAAGCCAAAATCTTAGTCATGGACAGGGTGTGACATAAGGTCAATTTTTAAGCGGAGGAATTGTTAAATATCTATATTTACTGGCTTATGCTAGATCTTGTACTAAAATTATTGAAATGGCCTTCTTCAATCAATTCGCCGCTACATAATCTTCTTTTTAAATCTTATATCGCCCTGATTAGATCTTGCGTGTCCGCCTAAATAACTATTAATTCTGAATTGAAGGTTTATTTTTTCTTCTATCATCTATTAATAATGAAGATTATGTATCCGTCTGTCTGTAACCGAAACTACGCCATAATTTACGTCACAATTCGTTTAGATATTTACATTATATCCTTAATTAAATAGCCATTATGCAATCTTATCTCTTAATGATGTCTTTATTAAAGTCTAACTCAAAACAGCCCATGTTATTAATAAGTTTAGAATCCTGCAAAGTGTGTTATATATCTCGAAGAAATAATGGTTTTACATTGTATAAGGTGAGGATAATTTTACATACCGGTTTTAAGAAAACCAGATTTAATAAATGATTACTAGGCGTTATTGATTTATGATTTTTTTGTGTTTATTCTTAAATGTATTAAAATCAATCCTATGTATAATTTTGTATAGAAATCAATTCAAATAAAACAAGACTAAGTGTAATCTTTTTATATGCGTTCATATTAATTTTATTAGTCTTTTTAATCTGATAAAATATTTCATTACATTATAACTTAATTAGTAGCACGCACAGGGTTCTTTTTTTTTGCTGGTTAAGATAATAGAAGCTAACAGGACCTGTGGATATAACGCAGTATGATAATTTAATTATTACAAAGTTTGATATGTCTACTTAAGAGCTATTGCTAAATAGTTCAATATGATGTAGTCAAACAATGTGTTTGAAATGGCAAAGACCGACAACTTGTGGGAGATTATGTGCTAAATTAAAGCCATACCTAATTTTTGTTAATTAATTAATTATAACTAAATGAATTAGGCGTGCATATCGGTTTAAATGTAAAGCGTAAACAAATCGAGAAAAAGTTATCTCTGTATGTACATTTCAGCCCATTAGTATAATGATATTGACTAGCAGGACCTGTGAATATACCCCAGTATGATAATTTAATTATTACAAAGTTTGAAATGTCTACTTGAGAGCTATTGCTAAATAGTTCAATATGTAAAAAGTAGAATAATCTTGATTTAACTCTCTTTACTAGCAGGACCTATGGATATACTGCAGTATGATAATCTAATTATTACAAAGATTGGTTATTTCCTATAAGTCTAACATGATCAAAGGGGAACCACACTTGACTGATAAATTATTTATTTATTTATTGATCTACTAGGAAAAAAGAAGATGGGGTTAGGGTTTAGGGTTAGTTTAATGGGGAAAGTAAATAAATAATTTATCAGTCAAGTGTGGTTCCCCTTTTATTATGTTAGACTTATAGGAAATAACCCAAAGTTTGATATGTTTACTTAAGAGCTAATGCAAATAGTTCAATATGTAAAACGTATAATGACCTTTACTAGCAAGACCTATGGATATACAGCAGTATGATAATTTAATTATTACAAAGTTTAATATGTCTACTTAAGAGTTATTGCTAAATAGTTCAATATGTAAAAAGTAGAATGATATTGACTAGCAGGACCTGTGAATATACCACAGTATGATAATTTAATTATCACAACGTTTGATATGTTACTTAAGAGCTATTGCTAAATAGTTCAATGTGTAAAAAAGTAGAATAATATTGATTTAAACTCATCTCTCTCTCTCTCTCTCTCTCTCTCTCTCTCTCTCTCTCTCTCTCACACACAACCACACACACACACACACCACACACTCGTTTTTTTCTTTCTTTCTTTCCTTCTTTTCACCATCGATTGAAACAGATTAGCGTTATTGTTTTCGTGTTCCTCACCCTCTCACTTTATATTTCTTCAACACTCTCTTCTTTCTTTCTTTCTTTCTTTCTTTCTTCTCTCTTTCTTTCTCTTATTTCTTCTCTCTTTCTTTCTTTATTTCTTTCTCTCTTTCTTTCTTTCTTGTCATATTTTTGTGTATCATGTCCTTTCTTTCTTTATAACAAAAATGGAATGATCCGTTATTTAGCTGAGGTGACGACACTCATAAGAAATAAGAATTCGGCGGATGAGCGACACCAGATAATCTTGATTTACATTTTTGCGTTACATATTGATTGGACTATTTGGACGGTCTCATTTTTAACCAGAGGGTGTTTGTTGCAAGATTATAACGGACGGAAGATTTAGGAACACGCGTATTATTAATATATAGATTTATTTGTTTTGTTTCAATCTGTTACAACGTTCCGATGAGAAATACAAACGCCCGTTGGGTTGAAACACGAAAATCCGATCGGTCTTTCTTTTCTGAAAGTTGGACATTTAAGAGAAAGACATTAAAAAAAACAATCCCTTTAATCAAATATTTTTCTTCTGACTGGATCGATAGGACAGATAATCATTTCAAGTAGCACTCACACCCTCACATATCAACAGAAATGGTTGACTGCACTGGAATTGGGGGGGGGGGGTTGGGGTTTTTTTACAAGCAAAAAAAAAAAGTAAAAAAAGAGAGAGAGAGAGAGAGAGGAGAGAGAGAGAGAAGATAACAAAGAAAGAAAGAAGGTAATAAAGAGTAAGAATGAGGAAAAGAAAGGAGAGAGAGGGAGAAGAAGGTAACAAAAAAAGAAAGAAAAATGGAAGAGAGAGGGGGGAGAAAGCAAAGAAAGAAATTTTAAAAAAGCAAAAAAAGGATGAATTAAAAAATAGAAAGAAAGAAAGAAAGAAAGAAAAAAAAGAAAAGAAAGACCGACAGAAAGAAAGATTAAAAAGAAAGAAAGAAGAAAAAAGGAGAAAGAAAAAAAGAAAGAAAGAAAGAAAAGAAAGAAGAAAAGAAAAATAGAAAAAAAGAAAAGGTAGAAAGAAAGAAAAAAGAAAAGTAGAAAGAAAAAAGTTAGAAAGAAAGAAAGAAGAAAAGAAAAAAGAAATTGGTTGAAAGAACAAAGAAGAAAGAAAATATAGAAATACAAAAAGAAAGAAAGAACGAAAGAAAGAAAGAAAAGAAAGACCGACAGAAAGAAAGATTAAAAATAAAGAAAGAAGAAAAAAAGTTAGAAAGAAGAAAGAAAGAAAGAAAGAAAGAAAGAAAGAAGAAAAGAAAATATAAAAGGAAATATAAAAAGATACAAAGAAAGAAAAAGGTAAAGAAAAAAGAAAACACAAAAAGATAGATAGATAGATAGATAGATAGATAGATAGATAGATAGAAAGAAGAAAAGACAGAAGGAATAAAAGAGTCAGAAAGTAAAAGTTGTACGAAAGAAAGAAAGAAAGAAAGAAAGAATAAAAAGAAAGAAAGAAAGAAAGAAAGAAGTAAGTAATGTAATTGACAAGAGACCAATATGTCATTAAATTCGGTCAATCAGTTGATTAAATGAGACGCGATAATACAAGACGACACACTAAAGAAATAATTGAGACTTCTTTTTTTTTTCTTTAACATCGAAAATTTCAAGAAGATTTTTAACTAAATCGCTCTGCGAAAATTCAACGGTTTAATTTGTAATATACACAAATATTATTAAAAACCTTTTCTTATATACGTATACAGGCTGATTGAAAAGTAACTCCCTATTTTAAACTATTTATATTTTTTATATGCAGTTACATTTTTCTTAATTCTTTAATGTATGTTTCTTAATATACAGAGAGATACCAAAATTATAAATGGTTTAAAATAGGGAGTTAGTTTTCAATCATCCTGAAGACAGCTACTTGATAAATAACTGTCCTCAGGATGATTGAAAAGTAACCCCCTATTTTAAACCATTTATAATTTTCTTATATGTAATTACATTTTTCTTAATTGTTTAATGTATGTTCCTTAATATACAGGCTGATTGAAAAGTAACTCCTTATTTCAAACCATTTATAATTTTTATATGCAGGTATATTTTTCTCAGTTCTTTAATGTATTAGTATTATCTGCATTATTCGGACTATTGTCCCCATTTTCATTGTTATTTGTACAACGTTTTGGCCGATATGCCCTCCGGCCTTCTTCAGGTATTTCTTGTCGGACTCAGGAACCATCTCGGACTCGGGAACATTCTTTTCGGACTCGGGAACTTCTTTTCGAACTCGGGAACTTTCTTGTCGTAATCGGGAGCCACCACGGAACTTCGAACTTAACTCTTTATTTAGTCCACGGGGGCATATTGGGGGCCGGAGGGTATATAGGTCGAAACGTTGTACAGATAACAATGAAGATGAGGACAATAGTCCGAATAATGCAGATAATACTAATCATCAAGCCTCATCTCAAACATTCAGAGAAATAGTATCTTTAACGTATGTCCCTTAATATACAGTTGATTGAAAAGTAACTCCCTATTTTAAAATATTTATAATTCTTTTTATGCAGTTACATTTTTCTCAATTCTTTAATGTATGTTCCTTAATATATGACAATTAAATGTGTGTTGTTGTTGTTGGTGGTGCTCCTACACATCTTGCTATTGTTGTTCGTCAATGGCTAAATCACTATTTTCCTAGGAGATCAATTGATAAATGTGGTCCACATAAATGGCCGGTTAGAAGTCCAGATTTAACTCTATCCGATTTTTTTGTCTTTGGGACTGGTTGAAGGAACAAATCTACTCTACGAAACTAATAACTTTGGAATGGTGAATACAAGAATTTATTTCTGCCATTCCACAAGAGTTCCTGGGAAGATCAGTTGATGCAATTCCCGAGCGGCGATTGAGTTAGTATATAGAAGGTAATAAGAAATTTTTTATCACAGAATAACGAGAAAAGCGAGTGATAGTCCTTGTTTGTCAGTCTGTTTAAAATTTGAAGTTTGAAAAAAGGAGACGGTTTGAAATATGACGTCAAATATTCTTTTTTACGGTGTGAGTATGGGACTGTGTGAGTGTGTGTATCGAAAAGAAAGCATTGTGCATTTTTTAGGTGTGTGGTTGCGCGTGTGTGTATAAATCTTTTGCGATAAACGACAGCGAAAGAAACCTCAAAGTTGTGTGCGTGTGTGTGTGTGTGTGTGTGTGTGTGTGTGTGTGAGCAAAACATTTCTTATTACCTTCCATATACCAACAAATGCCCTGAAGATGATCTAATTAATAGATCGAAACACTGCAGCGTCGGCCAATAAACTCACCACTTAACTCATTTAAACCTGTGTTTTTCAATCTTTCTTAATATACTACATATATATATATATATGAATATATATATATATATATATATATATATAATATGAATTATATTTTTGTGATATTGTTGTTTACCTTCATATGAATATATGTATATGAAATATATATATAATATTAAATATATATACGAATATATATATATATTATATATAATATATAATATATTATATATATATATGAGGTAAAATAAGGAATGAAAGAACAAACTCAGACAAATATGTGTAGTATATTTCGCTGGAGTATTGAACTCAGCTTCCAGCGAAATTATACAACACATTTTTGTCTGAGTTTTGTTCTTTCATTCCATATTTTACCTCATTCTGTCGGATTCATTCCAATCCCATTTCCTCATATATATATAATATATATATATATATATATATATATATATATATATATATATATATATATACAGCCATTATAATAGAAAAGTTGCAGAAACACACACAACCTATCAAATATCGGACATATTCTGCCAAAATAATAACTCAATGCCTGAAGAAGACAACAGATCAGAAACACGTGTCGCATATGTAAGATAAAAAGAATAAATAAAATAATTAAGATATTTTCTGAGAACATAATACATTTTGCGGACCTTCTTTTTTTATAGAATATTACATTTTCTCCCGTTGGAACCACCAGAACAGCATTTATATATATTATATATATATATATATATATATATATATATATATATATTGATAAAGGGTGAATGTCCCCGAAATATCGGAATAAATCGAACTAGGGACAGAACAACGGCTGGATATTGAAACTGGGTTTTTTTTCTGTTTTTGGGGGAGGGTCGCTTGTTCATTTTCCATGCTTGATGGATACCCAAAAACAACGTTCACAAGAACAAAAGTTTATACGCAATCAATTCATATATATTATATATATATATATATATTATAATATATTATATTTGTGGTTGTGTGTGTGTGTGTGTGTGTGTGCGTGCGAGCCCGCCTATACACAAGAATATTTTCGGGAAATATTACTTTTGCTATTGGGGGTGGTATCAGGTTTTTTTTCATATTTATTGCTCTTCCATCACATTTGGGTAAGTAGAGCGAAAAAATGTGAGATGTTTTATGCGTTGCCAGGCAATAGACAATAGATCTTATATTTATAGATTACACACACGCCCCTCACCCACCGCATCGACCGCTCCCCCCCACTACACGCACCTACAAACATTCAGGTAGATAAATAAATTTATTGATTGTCTTTTGACACGATTAATAAGACAGGTAACAGCTTCTGCCGCTTATTGTTTGATTAGGTAAAATACTTATGGGAGAGGGATTTGCTCACTCTATTTGCTGTCGACTATTGTGGCGAGCCAGTGGCGAGACCTTTGTCAAACCATCTGTGGATGGGAGGGAGTTTAGGTAAATATGGTTCCATGCCTTTTTGATGGACATAAAAGGAAAGTAGGATACATTATCTCGTTCTATTTTCCGTGTCCATGGGTCGTTACTCCTACTTTTAGAATATAAAAAAGACTATACCATTTTTGCATACATTTATCATAAACACATCGCCTGTGTGTATTTACTTCTCATACTGTCGTGTAGAAGAAGTCACTATAAGAGGAATAGAAAGCTACTTCTAAACAAAACGAAAAATCTAAGAAAGTCCAGTTGTTGTAGGGGTTACGATACTCGCCTTTTAGCTTGACCGTCGGGTTTCGAGTCACGCACAAGGCGGTCTTTCTATCTATAGCTCTGCTGATGAGGCCTAATAGGCCGAAATGTACATACAGATTGATTTTTCTCGATTAGTTTAGCCTTACATTTAAATAGGTATGCCTGCCTAATTAATTAATTATTTATTAATTAACTTTTCAAATTAGGTACGACTTCAATTAAGCACATATTCTCCCAAATATATATATATATATATATATATATATACCGCTGATGAGACTTAATAAAGTTGAAATATCTGTACGGTTCCACGTCACGTGCATTATTCGCCGGGTTTGCTTGTCATGATTATTGTCAAAATTATCGAATTTTATACGATATACGCATTGTAATTGCCTTCAAAAAATATAAATAATAATATACTTTACTTAACAATGCTTCAAAAAGCAAATTTTCAAATTCTAATATATATATATATATATATTATATATATATATATATATATAATATATGAGAGTACGTAAATAAAACAATGTGTTTACTTGATATGGCTTTTAGCCGACAATTTTTGGAGGATATGTGCTTAATTGAAGTCATACCTAATTTTGAAAATTAATTAGTAAATAATTAATGAATTTAGGCGGGCATATATGTTCAAATGTAAGGTTAAACAAACCGAGAAAATGTCAATCCCTGAATGTGCATTTCGACCTATTAGGTCTCATCAGCAAGGTTATAGACATGGGAGACTGCTGTCAAGCTGACAGGCGGAGATTCTAACCACTACACCAGCTGGCCATTCCCAGATTCTTCGTCTGTTTTGAACTTATTTATATTCCACTAATTCATTAATTATTAACTTTTTTTTTCTTTTTGAGGATATGTGCTTAATTGAAGTCATACCTAATTTTGAAAATTAATTAGTTAATAATTAATGAATTAGTGGAATATAAATAATGCAACGCTCTTCTATATAAGGAATGGAGCCCTCTATGACGGCCTTTACATACAAAGCGATGTGTGTATCAAAACAGTTAAAATCCACTTCTGTAAGTGAAGACAGCCTAATGGTTAAGATGCCGGGCTGACACCCAACCGATCGGATTTCAATTCCGGCTGTAGATAGCTTACAAAATGTCTAGTCACACTGAAGAGACTTGATAAGTCGAAACACGTGTCTGTGGATGACCCTATATGTGGATGACATATATATATATCAGTCATCCACAGGCACGTGTTTCGAAGTTTACTTCTCATCAGTGCGCCTCGACTTTTTAACAGCTACCTCTAGCCGGGATCGAAACCCGACAGAATTTTCGTCTGCCAAGTTCCTTGCCCTTGCGGTTATCAGCGGCCGTCCGTCTAAGGTGAACAATTAATTGCTACATACTTTACGGCGGTATGTTTTAACAATCACCAGAGAACTCTAATCTGTTAACAGACGGGTCACGGCTAATGCCAAACGGTGAAGTTACAATTAATGTCCCCTCACAGTGCTCAACCATGGGAATGGGAAGCATATATATATATATATATATATATATATTATATATAATATATATAATTAATTATTATTATTATTATATATATATATATATATATATATATATAATAAAATAATAAAAAATAGTATTTGGTAATTTGCTTGAAGCATTGTTAAGTATGTTATTATATATTAATGATAGGAAAGCAATTACAATGCGTATAGAATAAAAAATAAAAAGATGTTTAGTCTTATCGATTTCAAAGTAACTTTATCATCAGAGACGTTTTTTTAGAAATGGACGCGGTTTTTGTGTCGTTATTTTTTTTATGCTATAAACACGCGTCTCGTGGGTTTTTTTATAACGCCACGCGGAATGGTCGTGATAGCCGTTGTTCAATCAATTTCAATTTCATTCTTTTCATCTATTTATATATTTATGTATTTATTTGTTTATTTTTATTTATTTGTTTTATGTATATATATGTGTATATATGGAATGTGTATTTTAATTAATTATATATTTTGTGTTTAATTCTAATCTATTGTTTATACAAGGACCTAATTTAGCTATTAATAAACTTTCTTTAATTCTGAGATTACCAATGTTGCGTATTATTGTCTCTATCTTAACGGAAAAAAACTATTGTCCTTATTTTTGCATTTGATTAGGTGTTTATGGAATGAGGATGCACGTGTGTGGATATGTTCTTTAATTCTAATGTGGAGGGGTCTGATTGTACTTCCTATATAGAAATTAATATCGTTTAACTTGCTCCAAATGCCTTAATTAATATATATATATATATATATATATATATATATATATATTGGTCTAAAATCGCATAGGCGAGAAATTGTCTTGGACCCAGGTGTTGACTCCATGTCCCGCCGCTACCTTAACTCAAATATAAATGCTCTATGAATGATATTGAGCACTGTCTGCTTGGAAAATATAGCAGTCATATAATTGGAAAAGTATGAATCCGACTAGTCTTCCTCCAGCTATGGGTAAATAGTAAGACAGACTGGGCTCTTAAGCCTTGGATAGGCAACCAGTCTTGGAGAAAGAAAAGTCTGAATTCAAACCTGTTAAATTCCGCTTCAGAAAGTAACCCTGTTATGTACATCCGTCTCAGCGGGAAGGGTTGGTAAATATTTACTAACATTTAGAAATAAGAAAATAGAATGAGTGAAAGAAACAAAATTTATTCAGAATTATTCAAATAGAGTAAAAATCGATTGTTCGATTGGTTGAATTTTTACAATCACAGGCCGTTGGATGATGGGAAGATCCACAAATCTATAAGACTTCCTTCGTTCATTATTACACACCTTTTTGTTTGGATTTGTTTGGATTTGATTTTGTTTGTTTTTTGTTTTTTTGTTGTTTTTTTTTTTTATTAATTGTCCTTGTAATTTCTAATTGGGGTTTGGGGAACCCTTTTCCATATATATATATAATATATATATATATTATATATATGTATGTGTGTGTTGTGTGTGTGTGTGTGCGAGCCCGCCTATACACAAGAATATTTTCGGGAAATATTACTTTTGCTATTGGGGGTGGTATCAGGGGTTTTTTTATATTTATTGCTCTTCCATCACATTTGGGTAAGTAGAGCGAAAAAATGTGACATGTTTTATGCGTTGCCAGGCAATAGACAATAGATCTTATATTTATAGATTACACACACGCCCCTCACCCACCGCATCGACCGCTCCTCCCCCCTACACGCACCTACAAACATTCAGGTAGATAAATAAATTTATTGATTGTCTTTTGACACGATTAATAAGACAGGTAACAGCTTCTGCCGCTTATTGTCTGATTATGTAAAGTAGTTATGGGAGAGGGATTTGCTCACTCTATTTGCTGTCGACTATCGTGGCGAGCCAGTGACGAGGCCTTTGTCAAACCATCTGTGGATGGGAGGGGGTTTAGGTAAATATGGTTCCATGCCTTTTTGATGGACATAAAAGGAAAGTAGGATACATTATTTCGTTCTATTTTCCGTGTCCATGGGCCGTTACTCCTACTTTTAGAATATAAAAAGACTATACCATCTTTGCATATATATATATATATATATATATATATATATATATATATATTTGGGAATAAAAGGCCGTAAATACCATGGGTATCGTGGTTATGGACCATTTCCACTCGCGAGTATGCCCACGAGCTTCTTCAGACCACTGATATATTTTATTTAGACAGGCACATGGCCAAACTCATTTTATATTCATACATTTCACCTCCCTCATTCAGTATGAATATAAAATGAGTTTGGCCATGTGCCTGTCTAAATAAAATATATCAGTGGTCTGAAGAAGCTCATAGGCATATCACGAGTGGAAATGGTCCATAACCACGATACCCATGGTAATTAAGGTCTTTTATTCCCAAATAACTTTGCTCTGTTTACAATAATTAAACATTGAGCTCTCAAACGTAACCTGAACTCTACAACAAACTACGGGTAGAGAATTAGGACCCACCTAGAATCACCTTGTACCAAGGAACTTGGTACCGCACCAAAGTATATATATATATATATATATATATATATATATATATATATATACCGCTGATGAGACTTAATAAAGTTGAAACAGCTGTACGGCGTTCCACGTCATGCGCGTTATTCGCCGAGTTTGCTTGTCATGATTATTGTTAATAATTATCGAATTTTATATGATATACGCATTGTAATAGCCTTCAAAAGATATAAATAATAATATACTTTACTTAACAATGCTACAAAAAGCAAATTATCAAATTTTAATATATATATATATATATATATATATATATATATATATATATATATGAGAGTAAGTAAATAAACAATGTGTTTATTTGATATGGCTTTTAGCCGACAATTTTTGGAGGATATGTGCTTAATTGAAGTCATACCTAATTTTGAAAATTAATTAGTTAATAATTAATGAATTTAGGCGGGCGTATATGTTCAAATGTAAGGCTAAACAAACCGAGAAAATGTCAATCCCTGAATGTGCATTTTGACCTATTAGGTCTTATCAGCAAGGTTATAGACATGGGAGACTGCTGCCAAACTGACAGGCGGTGATTCTAACCACTACACCAGCTGGTCAAATCCCAGATTCTTCGTCTGTTTTGAACTTATTTATATTCCACTAATTCATTAATTATTAACTTTTTTTTGGAGGATATGTGCTTAATTGAAGTCATACCTAATTTTGAAAATTAATTAGTTAATAATTAATGAATTAGTAGAATATAAATAACGCAACGCTCTTCTATATAAGGAATGGAGCCCTCTATAACGGCCTTTACATATAAAGCGATGTGTGCATTAAAACAGTTAAAATCCTCTTCTGTAAGTGAAGACAGCCTAATGGTTAAGATGCCGGGCTGACACCCAACCGATCGGATTTCAATTCCGGCTGTAGGTAGCTTACAAAATGTCTAGCCACACTGAAGAGACTTGATAAGTCGAAACACGTGTCTGTGGATGACCCTATATGTGGATGACATATGTATATAGGGTCATCCACAGACCCGTGTTTCGAAGTTTACTTCTCATCAGTGCGGCTCGACTTTTTAATAGCTACCTCTAACCGGGATCGAAACCTGACAGAATTTTCGTCTGCCAAGTTCCTTGCCCTTGCGGCTATCAGCGGCCGTCAGTCTAAGGTGAACAATTAATTGCTACATACTTTACGGCGGTATGTTTTTACAATCACCAGAGAACTCAAATCTGTAAACAGACGGGTCACGGCTAATGCCAAACGGTGAAGTTACAATTAATGTCCCCTCAGAGTGCTCAACCATGGGAGTGGGAAGCATATATATATATATATATATATATATATTATATATATACATATATGTGTGTGTGTGTGTGTGTGTGTGTGTGTGTGTATGTGTGTGTTGGTCTGAAAATCGCATAGGCGATAAATTGTCTGTATCTAAGTGTTGACTCCATGTCCGCGCTACCTTAACTCAAATATAGATGCTCTATGAATGATATTGAGCACTCTCTGCTTGAAAATATAGCAGTCATATAATTGGGAAAGGTATGAATCCGACTAGTCTTCCCCAGCTATGGGTAAATAGTAAGACAGACTGGGCTCTTAAGCCTTGGATAGGCAACCAGTCTTGGAGAAAGAAAGCTCTGAATTCAAACCTGTTAAATTCCGCTTCAGAAATTAACCCTGTGTCACATCCTGCTCATGCGGAAGGGTTGGTAAATATTTACTAACATTTAGAAATAAGAAAATAGAATGAGTGAAAGAAACAAAATTTATTCAGAATTATTCAATAGAAGTAAAAATCGATTGTTCGATTGTTGAATTTTTACAATCACAGGCGTTGGAGTGATGGGAAGATCCACAAATCTATAAGACTTCCTTGTTTCATTATTACACACCTTTTTGTTTGGATTTGTTTGGATTTTGATTTCTGTTTGTTTTTTTGTTTTTTTTGTTGTTGTTTTTTTTTTTAAGCTTTTGTCAAAATAAAAGAATAAAAAAATAAAAAAGCAAAGAAAAAGAGAATAAAAAGGAAAGACGTGAGAAAGAGAGGAAGATAGAGTGAGAAAACGAGAAAGTTTGAGTTTTGA
Source organism: Doryteuthis pealeii (assembly GCA_023376005.1). Lineage (NCBI taxonomy): Eukaryota > Metazoa > Mollusca > Cephalopoda > Myopsida > Loliginidae > Doryteuthis > Doryteuthis pealeii. The sequence continues at coordinate 48,540,367 of CM042167.1, forward strand.
GTTTTGAGTTTTGTTTAACGGCATATCAACCTCATTGGGTCATTTAATGCCAAAAAGGTTATTTGGGATTTCAGTCTTTAAAGGAGTGGTTTTATGGGTTTTGAGTTTTGTTTAACGGCATATCAACCTCTGTGGGTCATTTAATGCCAAGAAAGGTTATTTTGGATTTCAGTCTTTAAAGTAGTGGTTTTATGGGGGTTGAGTTTTGTTTAACGGCATATCAACTTCTGTGGTCATTTAATGCCAAAAAGGTTATTTTGATTTCAGTCTTTAAAGTAGTGATTTTATGGGGTTGAGTTTTGTTTACGGCATATCAACTTCTGTGGGTCATTTAATGCCAAAAAAGGTTATTTTGGATTTCAGTCTTTAAAGTAGTGGTTTATGGGGGTTGAGTTTTGTTTAACGGCATATCAACTTCTGTGGGTCATTTAATGCCAAAAAGGTTATTTTGGATTTCAGTCTTTAAAGTAGTGGTTTATGGGGGTTGAGTTTTGTTTAACGGCATATCAACCTCTGTGGGTCATTTAATGCCAAAAAAGTTTTTTTTTTTCGAAAATTTAAGATGTTTTCATGGTTTGTATTCTTAAAGATGTCCCTCAGGTTTCTTGCTTGATAGTAATTAGTGCGGATATGTTTAAGTCTGTTACAATTTAGAAGGATATGCTTGGTTGTAAGTTGTACTTTGCATGTTGGGTACACTGGGGGCATCCTCCCTTTTAACAGGTACGAAAGGTAAGATGGATAAAGGGGAAAGATATAATGAAAATAAAAGAAAGCGATAAAGAGAAAGAAAGAGGAGAGAGAGAGAGAGAGAGAAGTGAGAAAGAAGAAAATAGAGAGAGAAATCGAGAAAGATGAGGAAAGGGTGGAAAAGCAATAAAGAAAAAGAGAGAGAGAAAAAAAGAAGAAAGAAAAGGAAAGAAAGAGAGAAATAAGAAAAGAGAGAGAGAGGGGGGAAGGGTAAAAGAAAAAGAGAAAGGAGAGAAGTGATAAAGAGGTTAAGCAAGAACAAAGACAAGTAAGTAAAAGTAAAAATCGTCGGGGTGACCTAAAGTCGGTATCAGCGAGGGAGTCTATCCCCTTTTCACTAGCGCTAGACCAAGGAGATTGTTTTAGCATCCGAAGTGGAGCGCCACAACTTCCATCAGCTCCTTACTTTAACGCATAGATCCCTGTGCTACTCATACGCTGAGTTGGCGAGGGCCGGTATCGAACCAGGAACCTTATGATTCCTAGTCAAACACTCTACCGACTGAGCTAAAACGGCCTTATGTAAAGTCGTCGGGGTGGCCTAAAATTGGTACCAGCCAATCAGCGAGGGAGTCTATCCCCTTTTCACTAGCGCTTGACCAAGGAGATTGTTTTAGCATCTGAGGTAGAGCGCCACAACTACCGTCAGCTCCTTACTTTAACGCACAGATCCCTGTGCTACTCATACGCTGAGTTGGCGAGGGCCGGTATCGAACCAGGAACCTTGAGGTGACCAGCCCAACCAACTAAGCTAAACATGAAAAGTCAAACAAAACAACAACAAAAAAAACCCCTGCCAAACCCGATATAGAATTTTAAATTTAAAAAAAGCAAATAAATTCTTTTGTTGGGGAATTCTTTACCGTTTTGTTTTTTTGGGTTTTTTTCTTTTTTCTTTTTTTCTCAAGCACTCCTGGTTTTTCCGTCGTCAGTTCCGTCATTGTATTATGCTTAGTCACTCGACTTTAAATAAGTATCGTAATTAAGGAATACGTAACGGTTATCATCATTGCAAATGGACTTGGCTAGCCGAGTTCAATTCCTTGAAACTTAGAAATTTATTATAAAACAACAGAAGGACAATTATGAAGTTGGGAATCTTCTGAGTAAATAAAAACTATTTTAATATAAAACGTGTCTTTGTTTATAGTTTTATTAAAAAGTATTTATTTAAAAAAATATTTTGTTAGGGTTAGGGGTTCGGGTTAGGGGTTAGGGTTAGGGATTAGTTTTATAATTTAACCCCTAACACCTAACCCTAACCCCTAACCTGATTTTTCCGTCATCAGTTCCGTCATTGTATTATGCTTAGTCACTCGACTTTAAATAAGTATCGTAATTAAAGAATACGTAACGGTTATCATCATTGCAAGTGGATTTGGCTAGCTGAGTTCAATTCCTTGACCAGGCTGTTTACATTTCGTATAACACTAATACACTTGGGAAAGGTAGGTATTTACCCAACCAGTTCGCCACAGGTTGGTGATGATATTCACCTCTTACTATGTTCCTTGAAAAAGGCATGAATCAATACCTCCCTCCCAGTCATTGGTAAATAGCAGGGAATACTGTTTACTTCCCTATCTATATATATTTACCACCCCTCCGCATGAGCAGGATGCGACACAAGGTCAATTTCTTAAGCGGAGTTTAACAGGTTTGAATTCAGAGTTTTCCTTCTCCTAGCCATGATTAAAGAGCCCAGTCTGCCCTGCTATTTACCCATAGCTGGAGGGAGAATTGGATTCATACCTTTCCCAAGGGTATTAGCGCCCATGTGAAATGCCAACAGCTTCGTCCGGGAATTGAACTCGCGTTGACGAGTCCATTTCCTACGACTCTAACCATTAGACCACGCGCCTCCATACTTCTCTATCTATAGGTAAATAGTAGATTGAGGTCTTTAGCTTTGGTTGGCGACCAGTCTAGGAGAAGGACAATTATGAAGTTGGACATCTACAGCGGATTATATTCACTTTAGTAAATTAGGTCAGTAGGTGTTTGTTGTGTAATGGGGACCATATGACCTTTAGGCACCCCATCTGCGATCTCGATTCATAAGGACATGTTTTTCATTTACGCCGTCAAAATCCGATTGTTCTTAAACAGACGATTTTTAGAGGTTTTCTTTTTAATTATAAAACTAACCCTAACCCTAACCCTAACCCTAACCCCTCACCATTGCAAAATATTTTTAAATAGATACTTTTTAATATTAACTATCCGTAGAGGCACATGGAAAATAAATAAATATGTCTTTCGTTTTAAGTTGTTTTTTTTAATAACAATATTAGTTTATTTTTAGTGCAAAATTAATTTTTTCCCATAGGCTAACAACAACAACAACGACAATTCCCGTGTAAACTTGTTTTTTGTTTAAAGTTTTTGCAAAGAAAAAAATATTTTTATTTAAAAAAAAAAAACTATTGAAATAAACATATCTGCATGCATTTCTTTTCTGATTAAATAAAAACTATTTTAATATAAAACGGGTCTTTGTTTACAGTTTTATTAAAAAGTATTTATTTAAAAAAATATTTTAGCGTTAGGGGTTAGGGTTAGGGTTAGGGGTTAGTTTTATAATTTAAAAATAAAACTCTATAAATCGTCTGTTAACAAACAACCGGACAACAACATTAAATAAGTAAAAAGAACAAATGTATTTAATATAAAAACGTGTTCTTTCGTTTAATTAAAAAAAAACTATTGTTACATACTCATACACATATACCCATGTTGGGTATATACACAAGGGTTCTTTTACTGGAGAGGGGGAGAGGTAGATAGGTAGACAGAGAGATCCATATATATTTTGCATTACTTACTTCTTTGGCCATTGGTGATCTCTAGTTGTTTCTATTCTTTCTCTCCATGTTGAATTCTATTTCTAGATTCTTGTTGGCTGTTCGTCTTTGATGTATTCCTACTTCTTGGTCAGTCTTTTTGCCAAGACATTCATCAAGCAACAACACCATATTATTTCTTAAAACTTTTATTAACTTAACTAAAATTCTTCTTTTAACTAACTCAACGCGCGTGTGCATAATGAGCCCATGCTTCTCATCGGACGTCCAAGCATGTACTGAGGATTAACTTGGTCCCACGTGACTTCACGTATTTCGCGGGCTTTCTGTAATATTCCATTCCACTTAGATTATGCAAGAATATTTCCGTATAAAGTTGTAAAAATGCGTCTAAAAATCGTCTGTTAAAAAAAACCCTCCGATTTTGACGGAGTAAATGAAAAACATGTCCTTTTGAATCGAGATCGCAAATGGGGTGCCTAAAGGTCATAAGGTCTTGTAATGGTTATCGTCGTAGGAAATGGACACGGCGAAATGAGTTCAAATCTTGGATGATGCTGTTTGCATTTCATATAGTGCTAATACCCTTGGGAAAGGTATGCATCCAACCATTCTACTCCAGCTAGGGACAAATCGTAGGGCGGACCGGACTCTTTAGCATTGGCAGTCGAAGAGGCCTTCTTCGGTCAATCGGCTGTTCAAGTCAAGCCCTAGCACCTATATGATTGTCCCGGCCCTATTGCCCTTATGGCAACCCCCCAACTTTTTTATCATATATGTTCTAGAAGATGGTGGCTTTAGGTCATAATGCCCTGTGTATGATGTTAAACTGGATCTAGTGGTAAAGTTCCAATTCTAGAGCTCTGGGGAGTGTGGAGTACCCCTTCATCGCTATTACTTCCAGGTCCACTCTGACCCGGAGTGGTAGTACCTGGTAGGGTCTCATCTATGGGTCAAATAGAAAAAATGAGGTTGGGGGTTAATTGTTAAAAATTCATTTAAAAAAAATTGATTGCCCATTTAAGAATGAATAAAACAAAACGTCTTCGGCATAAAATAACCCGACAAGTGTTGATATGCCATAAAATCCAACAAAACAAACCAAACACATGAATTTGTAATGAAATATGTTTATGTCGATCTTTATAAAGTTTATAGAAACGTTTCTGTAATAATGATGTGGGGATTATCTTCCCTTTGTCAGGAAGGGTTATCTTCCCCCGGTGTTGCGTTTGTTCCCACTAGGGGACCTCTGGTATTTAAGCGCCTGGTTTAAACTTCTCTCCCTTTTTTCTACCTCTCCTCGTAGGTACCCTCATGGGTTAGACAATTGTCATTCCCTTCTCGTTGGGGCTACTAGTCACTGTAAGTGATTTATACAGCATGGACTATTCTTAGTCTCATGTCTGTACCTTTATATTATGTGTACTTTTATATTATCTTGTCTGTGACTTTTATGTATGTATGTATGTTTATGTACACTATTGTACACTTCTATTGTTTATGTATCTTGTTTATTCATGTGCTGTATTATATAAAATGTTTTGTCTCAGAAATGTGTCGGAGTTGTATGTTCAATTATGACTTTGAACCTTACAATGACAACGGAATATTTCCTGTAGATATTAGCTCATACTGTTAAATGATAGATTGGCTGAATCTCTTATTTGGCAAGTAGTGTAGGGTATTTTTTTAAAGTATCAAGAAGAAAATGGAACAGCGTGACGCGAAGAAGATAGAGCAGCCAAGAATTTAAAAAAAAACGGAACATCGCGAAGCGAAGAAGATAGAGCAGCCAAGAAGAAGAAAAAAAACGGAACACCGTGACGCGAAGAAGATAGAGCAGCCAAGAATTAAAAAAAACGGAACACCGTGAAGCGAAGAAGATAGAGCAGCCAAGAACAAAAAAACGGAACACCTTGAAGCGAAGAAGATAGAGCAGCCAAGAAGAAGAAAAAAAACGGAACAGCAAAAGTGAAGAAGATGTGGAGACGATGCTGTAACAACAGCTGCACGTTATGTGCAATACAACACGAGTCTCTATCCCCGAGGTAAAAAAAAAAATCAAATCGTATTAAGAGCATTTACTCTGCTCCAAACCTTTCAAGTGTAAAGAAGAGATATTGACAAGTGATAATCAAAAGTGTAATCATCTGTTTTTCCCCCCGCTTTTAAACTCACCTTTTTCTGTTGATATGCCAGCGCCATATTGATGACGGGCATGTTGGCGTGCATCTCTTCTTTTGTATCACAGCCGAGGAGCATGCGCACTTCTTCGGAACTTCGGCACGTGGCCAACAAATCGAGCGTGAAATCTTGCACTTGCGCGTCAAGCTCGAAGTAGATTTGCTAAAAGAAGGGAAAAGAATTTAGAAAAAGGGGAGGAGGAAATAATAAAGAGAATAAATAATAATAGGGGATAATAAAGTAAAAGTAAAAGTCGTCGGGGTGGTCTAAAGTCGGCATCAGCGAGGAAGTCTATCCCCTTTTCACTAGCGCTAGACCAAAGATATTGTTTTTTAGCGTCTGGGGTGGAGCGCCACACCTAACTTCAGCTCTTTACTTTACCGCACAGATCCCTATGCTACTCATACACTGAGTTGGCGAGGACCGGTATCGAACGAGGAACCTTGTAGGTTTCTACCTGAATGCTTTACCGACTGAGCTAACCCGGCCTAGGGAATAAGAAGAAGAATAAATAATAATAGGGAATATAATAGGGATAATAATAATAATAATAATAGGGAATAATAATAGGGAATAAGAAAAGAAGGAATAATAATAGGGAATAATAATAGGGAATAATAATAATGATAATAGGGAATAATAATAAGAGGAATAATAATAGGGATTAATAATAGGGAATAATAATAATAGGGAATAATAATAGGGAATAATAAAATAGAAGAAGAATAATAATATAATAGGGAATAATAATAGAGAATATAATAGGGGATAATAATAAGAAGAAGGAATAATAATAGGGGATAATAATAAATATAATAGAGAATAATAATAGGGAATAATAATATAATATAGGGATAATAATAGGGAATAATAATAATAGAGAATAATAATAGGGAATGATAATGATAGAGAATAATAATAGAGAATAATAATAGGGTATAATTGTGGGCACAAGAACAAGGACATAATATCAACATCTGAAAATCTATCACTTGTCATTTATTATCTATATATTATCTCTCTCTCCCTCTCTCTCTCTCTCTCTCTCTCTCTCTCTCTCTATCTATCTATCTATCTATCTATTACGTCCATTTTCTATTGTAATTCTTTCACTTTGTACAGATAGATATAATCTCAAGGATCGTGAATGTTTTATTTATTGAACTAGAAAATATGATTGTCACAAATACAATATTATGAAATCTTTCAAACCTTTAATCAAGTCTTTATCTATCTATCTATCTATCTATCTATCTATGATTTCCTGTCACCATAGTGACAGTCTTTTAAACATTTTGTAAGGAAAAATATTTTTGAGAAGGAAGAAGATTCTACATTGAGAAAATTTTTCTGTTATGCAATTCAAATTATTGATGATTATCCATCTGATGAGACTTGATTTTGGGGAGCTTTGTTAAATCAACTTAGATTTATAAAGGCCCCAATTTTGGTCGAAATAAATTTATTATGGAATAACGGTGTTGAGTTTTTCCTTCCTTTCAAAAATAAATATTGCTCTGTATATAATCTAAAAAGATTATTATACATTGAGCTCTCTGTAGTGATTTAAAGATTCACTGTATTTATACATACTGGATCATACAATAATAATACAGTGTGTCTTAGAAATCACATATAGAATCATCCCTTACTACCAAGTTTTGGATAACAACACACACACACACACACATATATATATATATATATATATATATATATATATATTATATATCCTAAAAAAATGGATCGAATTCTCTCTGACAGCCTTTACATATGTATCTATGAGGTTAAGTAAACAAACAAATGTGTTTTTTTATATGGCTTTAAGCCGACAATTTTTGGAGGATATGTGCTTAATTGAAGTCATACCTAATTTTGAAAGCAAGTCAATAAAAAGTGGAATAAAAATAAGTTTCAAAACAATCTAAGAATGTGGAAATGGCAAGCTAGTGTAACGGTTAGAGACTTCGCCCGTCAGCTTGACAGTCGAGGTTTCGAGTCACACACGGAGCAGTCTCCCATGTCTATAACCTTGCTGATGAGACCTAATAGGTCGAAATGTACATTCAGGGATTGACATTTTCTCGATTTGTTTAGCCTTACATTTGAACATATATGCCCGCCTAAATTCATAAATTATTAACTAATTAATTTTCAAAATTAGGTATGAAGTCAATTAAGCACATATCCTCCAAAAATAGGTATATATGTATATTATTTATCAGTAAATTCTCTTCCGTTAGTGTGATTAGAAAGCAAGTCAATAAAAGACTGACGAAAAATCGGTCGTTTCGATCCCGGCTGCAGATAACCTGCTAAGTCTAGCCGCACTCTAGATACGTGATACATGTGTGGGGGGGTGTATTTCTACTTCATTAATTTTAGATGTCTATCTTTCTGGTTAGAAATCATAGTTTTATAATCACCTTGTACTCGGTTTCGATCTCAGCCGTTTTTCGGAATTTGTCGCTGAGCAGGAAGGCGGCCATAATTGGATCGGGTTCAGTAAGTGCAATGTACGACGGACTGGCAATCGCCCGGAACGCGTCCAGCCGATTATTAGTGAAGGTCATGAAGTCTGCGTTTCGACTCTCACCGCACGATTTGCACATGCACAGGTAATCGTGTGGCATGTCCAGCGTCACACCGCGCACCATCAACATCTTGACGATAAGAAAGTTGTTACGACAAGCGGCGATGATCAGGGCTTCTCGGAGTTTCTCTTGGATCGCTTTGTAACTGTCGGATACCTGCAAAAGAAAAAAAAATCTAATTTTATTTAAAAAGAAACCCAAGAAAAACATGTCTCCTAGGTTGATCCTGACAGCCCGGGCCTTATAATACACTGATTGTATCCCCTGCAGAGGGGTATGCTTCCACCTCACCAAAAAAGGGGGTATTCGGTTTGGTTTGTTTTGGTTTGTTTTGTTTTACGGCATATCAACCTCGGTGGGTCATTTAATGCCGACAAAGTTGTGAAATAAATTCATTCTTAATGCATAATACAACTGTGTTTATAAACTCATGTTTTTTCTATTTAACCCATAGATGGGACCCTTACAGGTACTACCACTATCAGAGTGGACCAGAGAGCAATGGTAATGAAGGGATGCTCCACATTCCCCAAACCTCCAAAACTGGAACCTCACCATCAGATAGAGTTTAACGTCATTCCCAGGACATGCAGACCCGCAGTCACCGCCTTCTAGCACCCATATGATGAAAAGGGGTTGGTGCTTGCCATAAGGGCAATAGGGTTGGGAAAATCATACAGGTGCTAGGGCTTAACGTGACCAGCCGATTGATCGGAGTGGGCCTCTCCGACTGCCCGTCTAGCCCAATAAAAGGGCCAAAGTGGAGTATTGCAAGTCATGAACTGCTCATCCACCTGGGTTCTATCCTTAAGCATCACGGGTCGCCACCCACGGCCAACAGGTGGCCCCATTGGGTGAGTCTTACCCCTCTGCAGAGGTGCAGTCGGTGCATTCTAACGCCCCAGCCGACATGGCGGTGGGGTATTCGGGGTATGGTGCTAAATTGGATATAATGGTGAGGTTCCAGTTCTGAAAATCTTGGTAATGTGGAGTCCCCCTTCATTGCCATTACCCATCTTTTTAGACAACTTTATCATAAAATCCGCTCAAAAATACAAGTTAAAAACAAGAGACACGGAAAACCTCAGGAATCTTAAATAACCAAAGTTGATAATCTACTTTCTAAGAATCTGTTATACAACAAATTCTGTTATACAACTTATGATATCATGGGTAGGATTCATTCAACAAATTAGTGGGTAAGAATTAATACAAATGTTACTGAAAGAAAAGAACTAGTATATGTATTATGAAAGTACGTAAATAAACACTGTGTTTATTTGATATGGCTTTTAGCCGACAATTTTAGGAGGATTTGTGCTTAATTGAAGTCATACCTAATTTTTGAAAATTAATTAGTTAATAATTAAGGAATTTAGACGGGCATATATGTTCAAATGTAGGGCTAAACAGGTCAAGAAAATATCAATCCCTGAATGTACATTTCGAACTATTAGTATATGTATTATGTAAATTTCACCAGTCAAAAAGAAATTAATATTACATCTGGAAATTCCTCTTTGAATATATATATATATATATATATATATATATATAATCTCCATTATAATAATATATATATATATATATATATATATATATATAATCTCCATTATATATACTAGCAAATATATGCACCCTCCGGTGCAAGTATTTAAGTTTTAATGTAATAAGATATTGTATTAAATTAGAAGGGCTAATGAAACTAAATAAGAATGCAGATAAAAAGATTTGAAATAGAGGGAGTATAATGAAAAAAATAGAACAACTGAAACTTACTCTTCCATCACTCTCGTCTTTCATTGTTATTTTATCTAATTTAAGTATTTAGTTAAAAGAAGAATTAAAGAATAAAATGACATTTATTTTTTCTTGTTAATGGATTTCATTTAAGATTCATTGAAGAGATTTTTGATTATATTCATTAAAATAAAACCAAACAGTTAGAAATCAATAATACTAAGCACATATTTATTAAATTCGATTTTTTAATATCAATATGCAAATTAGCCTTCCCGTTCACACTGTAAACCGCTATTTTGTTGTATATAAAAATACAATTGCATATCGTTAGTATGCAGATATGGTTAACAGTATTAATAATGTAAAACAATTTTATTAATAATTGAGGTTTAAATAAAAAATAAAATCATTGAGAATGTTATGTCAATAACTAAGGGAATTGTGACTTGAGTTGTAATATAGTTTCGGTTACATACAGAAACACACACAATCTCCATTATAATATATATATTATATATATATATATATATATATATCCCTACGGAAAATTAACTTGCTGAATGATTTCATACATCAGGCAATGGAAATTGCGACGGTTAACATTATTTGAAAAACAACTATCTCCCTGATTTACGCAGATGAATGGACCTACTGCCAGTACCTCTCAATGATGACCCCCCCTTATATATTTACCAACCCCTCCGCATGAGCAGGATGTGACACAAGGTCAATTTCTTAAGCGGAGTTTAACAGGTTTGAATTCAGAGTGTTCCTTTTTCTAAACTAGTTACTTAACCAAGATTAGATAACCAAGTCTGCCCTACTATTTATCCATAGCTAGAGGGAGAGTAGGATTCATACCTTTCCCAATGGTATTAGCGCTAAGAGAAATGCAATTACCACGTCCAGGATTTGAACTCGGGGCGACGAGTCCATTTCCCATGACTTTAACCATTACACCACGCGTTTCCAATATATATTTACCAACCCTTCCGCACGAGCAGGATGTGACACAAATTCAGAGTTTTCCTTCTCCTAGACTAGTTACCTAACCAAGATTAAATAACCCAGTCTGTCCTACTATTTACCTATAGCTGGAGGGAGAATATATGGATTCATACCTTTCCCAAGGGTGTTAACACTATGTGAAATGCAAGCAGCCTCGTCCAAGATTTGAACTCGGGTCCATGAGTCTATTTCCTAGGACTATAACCATTACACCACGCACCTCTAGATATGGTGTGCCCTTTACGTGGTGCCCAGGACAGTGCCCTAACTCTCTTACGCCACTGTGTGTTTCTTTTCTCTTTCTTTCGTTTGTTGTTTAGGGTTCTGACAAGTATATGGAAGCGCGTGGTGTAATGGTTAAAGTCATGGGAAATGGACTCGTCGCCCCGAGTTCAAATCCTGGACGTGGTAATTGTATTTCACTTAGCGCTAATACCCTTGGGAAAGGTATGAATCCTACTCTCCCTCCAGCTATGGATAAATAGTAGGGCAGATTAGGCTCTTTAACCTTGGTCAGACAACCGGTCTAGGAGAAGGAAAACTCTGAATTCAAACCTGTCAAACTCCGCTTAAGAAATTGACCTTGTGTCACATCCTGTTCGTGCGGAGGGGTTGGTAAATATATATTGGAAGCGCGTGGTGTAATGGTTAAAGTCATGGGAAATGGACTCGTCGCCCCGAGTTCAAATCCTGGACGTGATAATTGCATTTCACTTAGCGCTAATACCCTTGGGAAAGGTATGAATCCTACTCTCCCTCCAGCTTTGGATAAATAGCAGGGCAGATTGGGCTCTTTAATCTTGGTTAGGCAACCGGTCTAGGAGAAGGAAAACTCTGAATTCAAACCTGTTGAACTCGGCTTAAGAAATTGACCTTGTGTCACATCCTGCCCGTGCGGAGGGATTGGTATATATATATATATATATATATATATATATATATATATGTATATGGGGGGGGTGTATGTGTGTGTGTGTGTGTTTTTTTTTTTAACTCAACGGACAATTCTTGTCTGACAAGTTTCTTTTCTATCCTTTCTAATTGTATGACCATCTTTTTTATATCAGGGTGAAATTAGTGTATGAATCCACCAAATGTTCACGTGGCTCTTTAACCTTGGTTAGGCAACCGGTTTAGGAGAAGGAAAACTCTGAATTCAAACCTGTTGAACTTGGCTTATGAAATTGACCTTGTGTCACATCCTGCCCGTGCGGAGGGGTTGGTATATATATATATATATATATATATATATTATATATATATGTGTGTGTATGTGTGTGTGTGTGTTTTTGTTTTTTTAACTCAACGGACAATTCTTGTCTGACAAGTTTCTTTTCTATCCTTTCTAATTGTATGACCATCTTTTTTTATATCAGGGTGAAATTGGTGTATGAATCCACCAAATGTTCATGTGTGAAACTGGTGAGATGTTTCCATTGTTTCTTTTTAAACAAACAGTGGCAGTGGGAATAAGTAGGAGGAGGGTTTCACAAGTTTATAAGAATGTTATGGGGAATGGTGGGAGAAGAATTGACGGGAAATTATAAGCACTTGAGGATATGTTGGCTGGTTTAATGTTGATCTTGTTTAAGGCGATATATATATATATATATATATATATATATATATATATATATATAATATAATGTATATATATATATATATATATATATATATATTATATATATATATATATACGGGTTTTGAGTATTTTAAGTTTTTTTACTTTGTGCCG
>CM042167.1:48558187-48633187 GCA_023376005.1 Doryteuthis pealeii
GTTTCTTTTCTATCCTTTCTAATTGTATGACCATCTTTTTTTATATCAGGGTGAAATTGGTGTATGAATCCACCAAATGTTCATGTGTGAAACTGGTGAGATGTTTCCATTGTTTCTTTTTAAACAAACAGTAGCAGTGGGAATAAGTAGGAGGAGGGTTTCACAAGTTTATAAGAATGTTATGGGGAATGGTGGGAGAAGAATTGACGGGAAATTATAAGCACTTGAGGATATGTTGGCTGGTTTAATGTTGATCTTGTTTAAGGCGATATATATATATATATATATATATATATATATATATATGTAGAATTAAACAAATTTAACAATTTTATTTTTGATCTTTTCGAGTTTTCTGACCAACTTTTTAAATTTTTTTCTTTTTCTCCCCCCCCCCTTTGCCTTCATATTGCCCACCATTTTGTATGGTTTAATCTCCCCTTTTACCCATTTCATATACAGTGTGACTTTTAAACGATCTACCAATTATTACTTTTGAAAAAGCACCGGTCGAAAGGGCCCTTAAGTTTCTCCTTTTTTTTTTCTTTTCTCTTTCGCTCTGTTAAATTGCTGATCAATAAAAGTATGTTATTTTTAAAAATTCTATATAAATTTAGCTGTACCAAAAATTTGTTTATTTTTATATATTACCAACCCCACCGCTCGAGCAGGATATGACATGATAGATTTCTTAAGCGGGGTGCAACAGGTTTTCCTTCTCCGAGACTTGTTACCTAATCAAGGTTAAAGAGCCTGAATTCAAACCATGTCAAATTCGGCTTTAGAAATTGGCCTTATATCGCATCCAATCCACGAAGGAGGGGCTGGGTAAATTACATCCTGGATAAGATCAAAGACAATATGTACAACAGAATAATTCTAGTGTTAAATACCCCTCCTCCCCCCCCCTCATACACACACCGAGTCCCACACCTACAATGTTTATTTTGAAACACGTAAAAGGATGTTCTTTTGTAATTGCACACCTTTTGTTGTGGAAAACTGATAGATCTCTTCAGTGAAAATGGATTAGTCACTTTGTAGGGTGGATTTTTCACCTTCAAATACAACCACCCCCTCCCCCCTCTCAAGCAATATCGGGGGAAAACAAGTAAAAAGTTGCATTGTTAAGTTTTCTCTTTCTTTCTTTCTTTCTTTCTTTCTTTCTTTCTCTTTCTTTTCTTTCTTTCTTTTTCTTTTTCTCTTTCTTCTTTTCTCTTTCTTTCCTTCTTCTTTCTTTTTTCCTTTTCTTTCTTTCTCTTTCTTTCTCTTTCTTTTTTCTTTTCTTTGTTTCTTTCTCTTTCTTTTTTCTCTTTCTCTCTTTCTTTTTCTTTCTTTCTTTTTCTTTCTTTCTTTTTCCTTTTCTTTCTTTCTTTCTTTTTTCTCTCTTTCTTTTTCTTTCTTTCTTTCCTTCTTCTTTCTTTTTCCTTTTCTTTCTTTCTTTTTCTTTCTTTCTTTCTTTTCTTTACTTGTTTCTTTTTCTTTCGTTCTCTTTCTTTCTTTTTTCTTTCCTTCTTTCTTTTTCTTTCTTTTTTCTTTCTATCTCTTTATCATTTTTCTTTCTTTTCCTTTTTCTTGCCTCGTTTCTTTTTCTTTTTTTTCTTTTCTTTTCTTTTCTTCTCTCTCTCTCTCTCTCTCTCTCTCTCTCTCTCTCTCTCTCTCTCTATCTATCTATCTTTCTGTCATTCTTTCTTTCTTTCTTTTTCTCTCTTTCTTTCTTCTTTCTTTCTTCCTTCCTTACTTTCTTTCTCTCTCTCTCTCTCTCTCTCTCTCTCTCTCTCTCTCTCTCTCTCTCTTTCTTTCGTTCTTCCTTCCTTTCTTTCTTTCTCTCTCTCTTCTTTCTCCCTTTATTTATCTATTTCTTCCTTTCTTTCTCTATTTCTCCCCCCCTCTCTCTCTCTCTCTCTCTCTCTCTCTCTCTCTTCTCTCTCTCTCTCTCTCTTTGTGTGTTTTCATTCTTTCTTCCTTCCTTCTTTTCCTTCTCTCTCTTTCTTCTTTCTTACTTTCATTCCTTTATTCTTTCTTTCTCTCTTTCTTCCTTCCTTTCTTTCTTCCTTTCTCCCCCCCCCTCTCTCTCTCTCTCTCTCTCTCTCTCTCTTTCTTTCTCTCTCTATTTCTCTCTTTCTTTCTTACCTGATTGTCAACATCAAAATAAATATTAATACAATGATTAATGAAAAAAAAACTTCCCAGCTGTTCAAACGACCATCTTTTTCATTGTACACCAAATGAACCTTGATCACGTGTTCAGTACTTTTTGATGACGTAATAAACACCACCCTGATCAATGCTGGTGGAGACTCCATTTATCTTTGATTTCACAGATTGCTATTACCCTTATGAATGGTATGAATCCAATTAGTCTCCCTCCAGGTAAATAATAGGGCAGACTGGGCTCTAACCTTAGCATGGAAACCGGTCTAGGTGAATGAAAACTTTATTTTTGATTGTGACGAGAATTATCACAAAATGGACTCTTACAACCCAAAGTGTCGTTTTACCGATACAAAGTCCCAATGTCTAATCACCAAAGTTCCGGTAAAGCGGCAAGAATATGAACCTCAATTTCAGATTTAAAAAAGATCAAAATATATAATTCAGTCTTGTAATACTTTGTGTTCTTAGTACGGTGGCCATTTACAAATTTCCATAGAGAAGTACAAAAAGAAGGAATTAGGCATGAAAATAAGGGCTTATTGTGTTATTTGTAGTAACATGTTCATAAACCAAATTCTTTGCTACGTTCATGGTTAAACTTAGTCTTTTTTTCATTTTTGAAGGGGTAAATAAGCACACAACCCTCCGGCCTTCTTCCGACAAGAAATACCTGTAGAAGGCCGGAGGGAATATCAGCCTAAACGCTGTACATTTTTGTGGCTTCGAACTCTGTGGACCACTAGAAATGTCCCGTGGACCACATATGGGAATCACTGGTTTAACCCATAATTTGGAGATGAGAGAGTTCATACGTTTATTTGTCTGAAGAAATTGGGCATGAAAATAGGGCTTTGTTGTGCTATCTGTAGTAGTGTGTTTATAAACAGCACTTTTTTCTTTTGCTTCTAATCTACACATATTACAACGGGATATTGTACAGAAGATACACAAATCATCTTTTCTGCTTCTAGACATAAATCCAAATTCTTTGGTCTATGGATAGAGCCCAGGTGGATGAGCAGTTCATGACATGCAATACTCCACTTTGACCCTATATTGGGCTAGACGGGCGGTCGGAGATGCCCCCTCCGATCAATCGGCTGGTCACGTTAAGCCCTAGCACCTATATGATTTTCCCAACCCTATTGCCCTTATGGCAAGCCCCAACCCCGTTTTATCATATGAGTGCTAGAAGGCGGTAGCTGCGGGTTTACATGTCCTGGGAATGATGTTAAACTCTATCTGATGGTGAGGCTCCAGTTCTGGAGGTTTGGGGAATATGGAGCACCCTTTCATCACCATTGCTCCCTGGTCCACTCTGACCCGGAGTCGTAGTACCTGTTAGGGTCCCATCTATGGGTTAAATAGAAAAATGTATTTATAAAAAAATTGTATTATCCATTAAGAATTGATTTATTTCAAAACTTTATCGGCATTAAATGACCCACTGAGATTGATATGCCGTAAAACAAAACTAACCAAACCAAACTTTTTCTTTACTGCTAATTTCCACATCACGCACTGTACAGAAGACAAGAAAATCAACTTTTGTAAAGTTTTTAAATGCCATCCTTGGCCAATTGAAAAGGGCTTAAAGAAAGTTCTGTGTTATGGAATCCTTTGGTGAGCGTATAAGTCCTATCCTGCGTATTGGTAAAGGTCCAGTGATTTAATCCTATGTCTGTCGTCAAAGAATGACAGCGTAATTATGACCAGTAGGGTTGGTTTAAGTATTGTATCAACCTCAGAGTACTACCAGTGATTGGCCAAGAGTTAGATCACATAATTCCGGCCTAGTCTATAGGTAGGAGCGGGGATCCATCATACACATTATATGACAAAAAATACCCTTAGGAAAGGTATGAATCCAATTCTCCCTCCAGCTATGGGTAAATAGCAGGGTAGACTGGGCACTTTAACCCTGGCTAGGTAACCGGTCTAGGAGAAGGAAAACTCTGAATTCAAACCTGTAAAACTCCGCTTAAGAAATTGACCTTGTGTCACATCCTGCTCGTGCGGAGGGGTTGGTAAATATATATATATATATATATATATATATATATATATATATATATATATATGACAAAAAATCTCAACAACTTTACTTCTTCTAGATTTAAATCCAAATTCTTTGCTCCATTCAGGGTTAAACTTGGTCTCTTTTTTTCCTTTTTGAAGGGGTAAATAAGCAAACAACCCTAGATACTACATGCTCTCGGCAGGGACACAGTCTATGTGAAAGAATAGAGGAGAGGGGTGTATGATCTCCTTTTTATACCCCTAGCTATAGGTTAGATAGTACCATAACTGTTCTTCTGCAAGAATGGCTTTGGCAATAAATAACCCATAAAGTTTGATATGTCTTTAAACAAAGAAACCAAAACAAACCATTCATGGTTAAACTTGGGCTTTCCTTTTCTCTGAATGTTTGAGATGAGGCTTGATGATTAGTATTAGATACTAGTATCTGCGTTATTCAGACTATTGCCCTCATCTTTATTATCAGTACAATGTTTAGGCCGATATGCCCTCCGACCTTCTTCTTCCGACAAGAAATACCCGAAGAAGGTTTCGAACTCTCTGTGGACCACTAGAAGTGTTCCGTGGACCACATATGGGAATCACTGGTTTAACCCATAATTTGGAGATGAGAGAGTTCATATGTTTATTTGTCTGAAGAAATTGGGCATGAAAACAGGGGTTTGTTGTGCTATCTGTAGTAGTGTGTTTATAAACAGCACTTTTTTCTTTTACTTTTAATCTACACATATTACAACGGGATATTGTACAGAAGATACGAAAATCATCTTTTCTGCTTCTAGACAGAAATCCAAATTCTTTGGTCTATCCTGATCCAGAGTGGCAGTACTCGTTAGGGTCCCACCTATGGGTTAATTCAGTGGTTCCCAACCATTTTCGTACCATGCCCCACTTTTTTTATCACAAATTTCTTCATGTCCCCCCATCCGTTAATTGTTTAGTATGATATAACAATATCAGTTTTGAAGAAGTATAACATAAAAAAATTGTATCTTTCAAATAATACTAAAGGGTTTAACTTCAAATCTAATCAAATAAAATCCATTTTATAATGTATATAATCGTGGGGAAGGGCAACAGATGAAGAACTGCAAAGTTAAACAAGTCAGAAGCCACGCATATAGCTGGTGCTAGATGCACGATAACATTAGTGGGTGAACACTTGACTAGATTGCACAAGCTGTTGTGTTCAGCTAGGTTGTCCCCGCAGTGTAGTGGCAAACGTACTAGACTGCAACATCCCAGTAAGCGAGTTCAATCTCCAGTTGTGCTATTATGTTCACTTGGGAGAGGTATGTGAATCCTCTCATCCCCAACTATGGGTTAAATAGGACCACAACTGTTTTTCAGCAAGGATGATTTTGGCATCAAATAACCAACAACGGTTGATATGTCATTAAACAAAGAAACCAAATCATTTATGATTAAACTTGGTCCTTCTTTTCGGCCTCTAATCACTAAAGTCGCGATAAACCGACAAGAACATGAACCTCAATTTCAGAGTAAAAAATATCAAAATATATAATTCAATCCAGTAATACTCAGCAGGATGGCCATTAACAAATTTGGATCATATGACCTTTAGGCACCCCTTTTGCAATCTCGATTCGTGGGGACATTTTTTCCATTTACACCGTCAAAATCCGGTTGTTTGTTAGGGTTTACTAGTTAGGGGTTAGGGTTAAGGTTAGAGTTAGGGATTAGGGTTAGTTTTATAATTTAAAAAAAAACTCTAAAAATCGTCTAACAATTAACCGGATATTGACGGTGTAAATGGAAAAATGTCCCCACGAATCGAGATCGCAAAAGAGGTGCCTAAAGGTCATATGGTTCACAAATTTCTCAGGAGGAAATACATGAACCTCAATTTCAGAGAAAAAAATATCAAAATATATAATTCAATCCAGTAATACTCAGTAGGGCGGCCATTTACAAATTTGGATCATATGACCTTTAGGCACCCCTTTTGCAATCTCGATTCGTGGGGACATTTTTTCCATTTACACCGTCAACATCCGGTTGTTTGTTAGGGGTTAGGGTTAGGGGTTAGGATTAAGGTTAGGGTTAGGGGTTAGGGTTAGGGGTTAGTTTTATAATTAAAAAAAACTCTAAAAATTGTCTGTTAACAATTAACCGAATATTGACGGTGTAAATGGAAAAATGTCCTCACGAATCGAGATCGCAAAAGAGGTGCCTACGGTCCACAAATTTCTCAGGAGGAAATACAATATGTGAAAATCAACACAGGACCCGCTTAAGCAAGTGCTGGATGGAAGATGTTTGGCTCAAAATCCGTACAGAAATTTTTTAAATGAACCAGGAGTTGTCCCGAGTAAAATGGGTGAAGTATTGATGGGAGAATTGAAAGGGAAGAATTGATTGGATAATTGAAAGTAAAACCCTCCTCCCAACCCCTTTTCTCTTTGAAAAGATTGTTTTTCCCGCCATCTGATTTGTTAAGGCGGGATTTTCTGCTCTTCAAAAAGGGGGACTATCCCAAAATTGGGAAAATCCCAAAACGTGGGAAATCCAAAAAAGGGGTCTTGGATAAAAATAAATAGGGGATTATGATGTTATCTCTAAAAGTCTTTTCATTTTTTGGGGTGGGGAAGAATTCTAAGGCATGTCAACTCTTGTTGGGTTATTTTATACCTTTAACATTTTGTTCTATTCATTCTTGAATTGAAAATATTGTATTTCTCTGAATGTTTGAGATGAGGCTTGATGATTAGTATTATCTGTGTTATTCGGACTATTGTCCCCATCTTTATTGTTGCTTGTACAACGTTTCGGCCGATATACCCCCCCGCCTTCTTCAGGTATTTCTTGTCGGACTCGGGAACCTTCTTTTCGAACTCAGGAACTTTCTTGTCGTAATCGGGAGCCATCACGGAACTTTGAACCTAACCCTTTATGGACTGAATAAAGCGTTAGGTTCAAAGTTCCGTGATGGCTCCCGATTACGACAAGAAAGTTCCCGAGTTCGAAAAGAAGGTTCCCGAGTCCGAGAAGGTTCCCGAGTCCGACAAGAAATAACTGAAGAAGGCCGGAGGGCATATCGGCCGAAACGTTGTACAAATAACAATGAAGATGGGGACAATAGTCCAAATAACACAGATAATACTGAAAATATTGTATTGAAAATTCTTTTTTAAGTCAATTTTTTAAACAGTTTTTTGTTAACTTATTTTCTTCTATTTAATCCATAGATGTGACCCTAACATTCACTACCACTGTCAGAGTGGACCTGGAAGTAATGGTGACAAAGGGGTACTCCACCACTCCCCAAATACAAAAAACACATGAAGAATGCTGGAGTACACATCGACTGAAACGTTGTGGATATAACAAGAAATATGAGGATAACAGTCTGAAAAATAATACAAATTATCATACCTCATCTCTTTTAAAAATATGGGTTATCTGCCCCTTAATCGGGACCGGAAGTAAAGGGACCGGAATGGTGGGGATAAAATTTATCAGAACAGTTTAAGCACCCGATAGAGTTGAACGTGACAGAGCAACACCAGCAGAATCAGCAGTGGACGAGAAACAGCGCTGATTCCTTGAACCAACACAAAACAGACAATAACGAACCCACTACAAATATATTTCACCCTTGAAAACTCAAAGATAAGT
The DNA here is from genome assembly GCA_023376005.1 of Doryteuthis pealeii. Classification (NCBI taxonomy): domain Eukaryota; kingdom Metazoa; phylum Mollusca; class Cephalopoda; order Myopsida; family Loliginidae; genus Doryteuthis; species Doryteuthis pealeii. The sequence goes on from CM042167.1 coordinate 48,566,024, forward strand.
ACATGACTTGTCACTTAATATACTGTTTGTGACTCTTCAAAAACCGCTGAGCTATAAAGTTTAGCAAACTACATATTCTTGCACCGAACCGTAAATAAAATATTACCCCATTTTATATACAATATTTGTCTTGTCTCCCTTCCTTTATCATGACAAAAAATTTATTTCTGTTATCTTAGAAATTCAGAGTAAAATAAATAAAGAGTCCTGTTACAATAAGATCAAAACAGTTCCTGCTTAAGCTCAATGGAGGAAAATAATAGATAGATAGATAGATAGATAGATAGATAGATAGATAGATAGATAGATAGATGGATAGATAGATATATGAATGAGGACAGAGATAGATAGATAGATAGATAGACTGATAGATGAATTAGAGTCCTGTTACAATATCTGAAGATCAAAACCGTTCCTGCTTAAGCTCAATGGAAGAAAATAATAGATAGATAGATAGATAGATAGATAGATAAATGAGAACATAGATAGATAGATAGATAGATAGATAGATGAATGAGAACATAGATAGATAGATAGATAGATAGATAGATAGATGAGAACAGAGATAGATAGATAGATAGACTGATAGATGAATGAGAACATAGATAGATAGATAGATAGATAGATGAGAACAGAGATAGATAGATAGATAGATAGATAGATGAGAACAGAGATAGATAGATAGATAGACTGATAGATGAATGAGAACATAGATAGATAGATAGATAGATAGATAGATGAGAACAGAGATAGATAGATAGATAGATAGATGAGAACAGAGATAGATAGATAGATAGACTGATAGATGAATGAGAACATAGATAGATAGATAGATAGATGAATGAGAACAGAGATAGATAGATAGATAGATAGATAGATAGAACAGAGATAGATAGATAGATAGACTGATAGATGAATTAGAGTCCTGTTACAATATGTGAAGATCAAAACAGTTCCTGCTTAAGCTCAATGGAGGAAGATAATAGTAAGATAGATAGATAGATATATAGATAGATAGATGAATGAGAACATAGATAGATAGATAGATAGATAGATAGATAGATATATGAATGAGGACAGAGATAGATAGATAGACAGATAGATGAATTAGTCCTGTTACAATATGTGAAAATCAAAACAGTTCCTGCTTAAGCTCAATGGAGGAAAATAATAGATAGATAGATAGATAGATAGATAGAGGAAGACTGGTTCAAAAGCTGAACAGAAATTTATAAAACTAGCTGTAAAGTTTTTAAATGCCATCCTTGGCCAGTTGAAAAAGGGCTTAAAGAAAGTAAGTCCTGAGTTATAGAATCCTTTGGTAAGTGAATAAGTCCTATCCTGCGAATTGGTAAAGGTCCAGTGTTTCAATCCTATGTCCGTAGTCAAAGAGTGTCAACGTAGTTATGGCCAGTATGTGAAGTTTAAGTATTGTATCAGCAGCAGAGTACTGCCAGTGATTGGCCAAGAGTTTGATCACATAGTTCGCGCCGAGTTTATAAGTAGGAGCGGATATCTAACACACACCTTATATCCAAAAATTATCAACACTAGCAGGGCCTGTGGATATACCACAGTATGATAATTTAATTATTACAACGTTTGATATGTTTATTTAATAGCTATTGCAAAATTACTTCAATATGTAAAAAAAAGTATAAAAATCTAGATTTAACTCCCCCCCTCTCTCTCTCTCTCTCTCTCTCTCTCTCTCTCTCTCTCTCTCTCTCTCTCTCTCTCTCTATCATTCACTCACTTTTTCTTTCCTTCTTTTCATCTTTTCATTATGTCCGATAGAAACAGATTCGCGTTATTGCTTCCGTGGGCTCACTCCCCCCCTCTCTCTCTCTCTCTCTCTCTCTATTTCCCCCACTTTCTTTTTTTCTTTCTTATTATATTTTTAGCATGTCTTGTTTCTTTCCCTTCTTTCTTTATAATAAAAACGGAATGGTTCATTAATTAGCTGAGGTGACAACACTCACAAAATAAAAAAAATGAATTCGGCGGATAAGCAAGGATTTACGTTTTTGTATTTCATCTTGAACGATTTAGACGGTCTCATTTTTAACCAGCGGGTGTTGCAAGATGATAACTGTCGTACTTTTAAGGAACACGAGTATTAATGTATGGATGTGCTAGGAGTTGTCCCATAGAAAATAGGTGAAGTATTGATGGGAGAATTGAAAAAGAAGGATTGATTGGATGACTGGATATAAAATTCTCCTCCCACCCCTTTTCTCTTATTAATTGATTTTCCCGCCATCTGGTTGCTTAAGGCGGGATTTTCTGCAGCAAATGATATAGGTATTTACCCAATGTGTTCGCCTCGGGTAAGATGTGACACAAGATTGCAAGTATGGAGTATCCAACATGAATCGAAGTCGCTATTCAGTAATAATGGATCTGCGAGACTATCTTGCTAACTATTACACCACGATGGGACGCCCTTTTTTACCCAATCCCCTGTGTATATATATCTAACCCCCCCCCCGCACGAGCAGGATGTGACACAAGGTCAATTTTTTAAGCGGGGTACAACAGGTTTGAATCCAGAGTTTTCCTTCTCCTAGACCGGTTGCCTAACCAAGGTTAAAGAGTCCAGTCTGCCCTACTATTTATACATAGCTGGAGGGAGAGTAGAATTCATACCTTTTCCAAGAGTATTAGCGCTAAGTGAAATGCAATTACCACGTCCAGGATTTGAACTCGGAGCGACGAGTCCATTTCCCATGACTTTAACCATTACACCACGCGCTTCCTATTGTATAGAAACATATTTTTTTTAATTTCCTAGTGTATGATATATTAATTTTGATTACAAAGAGCCGACAAAAGAACGTGTTAGGTTCCAGACAAAAAGAAATTCTAGTTACTCCCCTTGGATCAGTAGGGGACAGTTGGTTCCCTTGAAAGTTGCATTGGGGAAGGACCGGAAATGGAGTTTCCGCCATGACACTTTTGGATTGGGCTTCAAACTGGCTGGTCGCGCACACATGTTTGACTTACTGTCACTTTTAGGATAAGAAGCATTTCTATCCTCAGTTTTATATTTTCTTGATACTTTGTATCAAAATTTACATACATATATATATTTACCAACTCCTCCGCACGAGAAGGATACGACACAAGGTCAATTTCTTAAGCGGAGTTTAACAGGTTTGAATTCAGAGTTTTCCTTCTCCTATACTGGTTACCTAGCCATGGTTAAAGAACCCGGTCTGTCCTGCTATTTACCCATAGTTGGAGGGAGAGTAGGATTCATACCTTTCCCAAGGGTATTAGCGCTAAATGAAATGCAATTACCACATCCAGGATTTGAACTCGGGGCGACGAGTCCATTTCCCATGACTTTAACTATTACACCACGCGCTTCCTTTAGGCGTTTACATACATATAAGAACAAAGTGTCCTAGATATTACGTTAAACTGTATATAGTGGTGAAGTTCCAATCCTAGAGTTTTGGGGAATGTGGATTACCCTTCATTTCCATTACTCCCAGGTCCACTATGACCCGGAGTGGTAGTATCTGTTAAGGTCCCATCTATAGGTTAAGTAGATCTAAAATGAGTTTTAAAAAATTGTATACCCAATAAGAATGAATAAAACTGCATCTAATGGTGAGGTTCCAATTCTAGAGGTTTGGGCAGCGTGGAGTGCCCCTTAATTGCCATTACTCCCAGGTCGACTAATACCTGTTTGGGTCTCATCTATCGGATGAATAGATACAAAATTAGTTTTTAAAAAATTGAATACCCAATACGAATGAATAAAACAAAACGTCTTCGGCATAAAATAACCCAACAAGGGTTGACATGCCGTAACATCCAACCAACCAATCAATCAACCCGTCCGGGGTTATTTTATGCCTAGGGGTCAGGGAATCTTGTACACTGAATGTTTATATTTACAATTTTTGTATTGTTGTTTCTTGCGGACTGCTATATGATACAAAGTATTCAATTTCTCTGAATGTTTGAGATGAGGCTTGAGAATTAGTATTATCTGTGTTATTCGGACTATTGTCCTCATCTTCATTATTATTTGTACAAAGTTTCGGCCGATATGCCCCCGGACTTCTTCAGGTATTTCTTGTCGAACTCGGGAACCTTCTCGGACTCGGGAACCTTCTTTTCGAACTCGGGAACTTTCTAGTCGTAATCGGGAGCCATCACGGAACTTCGAACTTAACCCTTTATTTAGCCCACGGGGGATGTTCTCATTCCGCTAACCATAGCTGGGGTAGGAGTTGTGTTAATTATTTTTCTATGTTACTGCCTCTACTCAGGATTGAACCCAGAATTCAGAGATAACTGTCACTTAGAACTGTCTTAACCCAACTACCTTATCCACTAGGCTATGTGTCCAATTCGAAAAGAAGTTTCCAGAGTTCAAAAAGAAGGTTCCCGAGTCCGACAAGAAATACCTGAAGAAGGCCGGAGTGCATATCGACCGAGACGTTGTACAAATAACAATGAAGATGGGGACAATAGTCCGAATAACGCAGATAATACTAATCATCAAGCCTCATTTCAAACATTCAGAGAAACCCAACAAGGGTTAACATGCCGTAAAATCCAACCAACCAACCAACAATATGTGTGTCATGTGAGTATAAAAACTTTGGATTTTCCAACCTGTTTTGAATTACTTCCATTCCTTTTCCCATAGACAACCCACCAATGACCCATCCCCTTTCCTTTCCCTCCTCCACCCATTTACCTTTTCACTATAAAAGCAGAATGTACATGCACTTAATTCAATAATTTTCTGAGGAATCCTCAACCAATAATGAGGCGAAATATCAATTGAACATAGTCGTTTGTGTTGTTATATCCACATTTTCCTCTACTCTCAACCACATTTTGTCGGATTTATTGAATCCTTCACTCCTCACAGAATTATCTGCATTTAAGAAACTATTCTATTTTTTTAATGAAAATTGAATACCCAACAAAAACGAATAAAACAAAAATGTCTTCGGCATAAAGTAACCCAACAAGGGTTGACATGCCCTAACAATATGTGTCGTGTGAGTACAAAAACTTTTAATTTTCCTACCTGTTTTGAATTACTTCCTTTCCTTTTCGATGAACCTTTCTCTTCGACAGGTATCGTATACATCTCATGGGACAGGTAAATTTCGCACAGTTTTTCCCGGTCATTTTCGACAGCGCACAAGAAACCGCTGTGAATCAGATGTTCCGGATAAGAGTTGATGAAATAACGCACAAGATCCGTGTCGTTGGCGGCAGTGGCCAATTCAAGGGAAGTCCTACCCATCAAGTCCATGCACGTGACCGATACCTTACCACTCTCAACGAGACGTTTAATTGTCTCCAAGTCACCGATTTCAGTGGCCGCATGAAAATCGTGCTCATCGTCGGTCAGGCCGGCCTGGAGTCGCTCCTCAATTAACAACATCCGGGCGGCTGAATTGAGCATTTTTTTAGAAGAACGCTTCGCCATTTTGTTTTCACTAAATTGTTTTTTACTGAATTAGTTTGTTTTATTCTTCGCTTTCTTCCCCTCGAATGGGACGGGATATCTGTGAAATAAAAAGGAAAAGAAAAATGATTAGAAATAAGTCTGTTTTAAAACTGAACAGTTCATGATGTTACATGTACAAAAACATTTTTTAACATATATGTGCTAGAAGGCGGTGACTGAGGGTCTTAGTGTCTTGGGTATGACGTTAAACTGTATCTAGTGGTGCGGTACCAATTCTGGAGCTCTGAGGAGTGTGGAATGTTCTTTTATCGCCATTACTCCTAGGTTCACTCTGACCCGGAGTGGTAGTACCTGTTGGGGTCTAATCTATGGTTTAAATTCATCAAGTTTTAAAGATGTGTTTAGAAATAGGATTATCCATTAAGAATGAATTTATTTCAAAACTTTGTCGGCATTAAATGACCCACTGAGTTTGATATGCCGTAAACAAAACAAAACCAAAAAGAAATGGGTTAAAAATATTTCAAAAGATGAGTTTAAATATGTGTTAAAAAATAAGTAAAAATATGAAGATCCAACAAGAATGGATAAAATAAAAACATCTTCGGCATTGAATAACCTCATAAGGGTTGACATGCCGTAAAATCCAACCAACCAACCAAACAAACAAACAAATGAGCACATTCGAACTAACTAACAAGGGTCTGTTTTAAAACTGAAGAGTTTATTATGTTACTTGTAAAAAAACATTATTTTAACATATATGTGCTAGAAGGCAGTGGTTGAGTGTCTTATTGTCCTGGGTGGGACATTAAACTGCATCTAGTGAAGTGGTAGCAATTCCGAGGCTTTTAACACCATTACTCTCAGGGTTAAATAGATAAAAATGAGCTTTATATAAACTAGTACAAAATAAAAAACACCCTCCGGGCGATGTAAAAATAGATTTTTGAAACATATTGCCTGAGAGACGGGAGTAAAAATTTCAATTCTAATCTATGGTTTAAATTCATCAAAAATGAGTTTTAAAGATGTGTTTAGAAATAGTTTAAATATGTTTAAAAAAAATGAGTTTATATATGTGTTTAAAAAATAAGTAAAAATATGAATACACAAGAATGAATAAAATAAAAACGTCTTCGGCATTGAATAATCCTATAAGGGTAGACATGGAGGTGCGTGGTCTAATGGTTAGAGTTGTGGGAAATGGACTCGTCGACTCGAGTTCAATTCCTGGACGAAGCTGTTGGCTTTTCACATGTCGCTAATACCCTTGGGAAAGGTATGAATCCAATTCTCCCTCCATTTATGGGTAAATAGCAGGGAAGACTGGGCTCTTTAACCATGGCTAGGTAACCAGTCTAGGAGAAAAAGAACTCTGAATTAAAACCTGTTAAACCCTGCTTAAAAAATGGACCTTGTGTCGCATCCTGCTCGTGTGGAGGGGTTGGTAAATATATATAAGGGTGGAGATGCCGTAAAATCCAACCAGCCAACCAACCAACCAACCAAATGAGCACATTCGAACTGACTAACAAGGGTCTACTAGCGTACCTTGCTAATTACACAAGGATTTTTTCACCCCGAAAATACTAAATGCATTCTAATAGTATAAACAAATTAATTAATTAACGATTCTCGAAGAAAAAAGAGATCAATATTTCAGTGGAATAATTCTGATATGCTGTAGCCGTGCCTGTGCTACTGTATGGTTGCACCACTTGGACTTTAACGAAACACTAGGCTAGATGAGAACTGTACAAGAATGCTGCGTGTTGACTTGAACAAATCCTGAAAGCAACACCCCCATATAACAGCAGCTGTATGGCCATTTGCATCCTATCACACAAACCATCTGAGTAAGCCAAACATGACATGATGGAAAAGCAGAGACGAGCTCATAAGTGACTTTCTCCATTTGGGCATCTACACATGGACATACCAGTGTATTTCCGACCAGCATCGATCAACTCTGTACGGATACTAGATGCTGTGTAGAGGAGCGATGGTCGGTAGGGACGGGCGGCGAAGAAGAGTAATGGAGATCCGTACTGTCGGCAACATCGATAATAATAATAATAATAATAATAATAATAATAATAATAATAATAATAATAATAATAATATCTGGACCTTGCCAGAGAACTGAAAAAGTTATGGAACATGAAAGTGAAAGTGCTACCAATTGTGGTTGGTGCACTTGGAAAAGGGTTTGGAAAGTTTGGATATCAGAGGAAGGATTGAAACCATTCAGAACACTGCACTGTTGCAATCTGCCAGAATACTCAGAAGAGTCCTAGAGACCTGAGGATACTTGCTGTCACTCAGACTCCAGTGAAATACCATCAGCTAATGCTGGTGTGAATAATAATAATAATAATAATAATAATAATAATAATAATAATCACCTTATCACAGCAAGAAGACCAGACCTAGTACTGATTAACAAAAAAGAAAGAACTTGTCAACTGGTGGATTTTGCAGTTCCAGCAGATCACAGGGTGAAGCAGAAGGAAAACGAAAAGATGGATAAATACCTGGACCTTGCCAGAGAACTGAAAAATTTATGGAATATGAAAGTCAAAGTGATACCAATTGTAGTTGGTGCACTTGGAACGGTCCCAAAAAGCTTGGAAAAAAGACTGGAAAATCTGGAAATCAGAGGAAGAATTGAGACCATCCAGATTAATGCACTATTGCAATCTGCCAGAATACTCAGAAGAGTCCTGGAGACCTGAGGAGACTTGTTGTCACTCAGACTCCAGTGAAATACCATCTGCTAACACTGGTGTGAAAAATTCTAATAATAATAATAATTCTAATAATAATAATAATAATAATAATAATAATAATAATAATGCACAAGGTTCTACACCCTAGAGACGATGGAGATAGACTATATGTATCAAGAAAGGAAGGTGGATGAGGTATTGCCGACATAGAGGACTGCGTAATCTATTAATAATGGAGATTCGCTTCCGGTTTTTGTCTGTAACAAAAACTGCGTCACTGCTTACGTCACATTACCCAACACATAATCCAACGTCATGAGATAGAATAAATATACTCAAAATGTGAGCATGCAACGTTAGACAATCCTCATTGTTTTAATAAATAGATGCCCGGCGTTACATATTCATATATAGATTGTTTTATTCTAATATGATATTTAAAGTTATCGGAACTGTTTCCATTTCAAATTGTCTTTCTTTCTTTCTTTCTTTCTTTCTTTCTTACTTTTTTTTTTTTTTTTTTTTTTTTACTCCTTTAATAAATTTGACGATTTTACATACTTATGGTACACACTCTATGACATTGAATTTTCAGCTCCCATCCCCTTAGGCAATATATTACAAAAAATTATTTTTACATCGCCCGGAGGGTGTCATTTTATTTTGCTAGTAGTGCTAATAATATATACACAATTATATGGTTTCAAGTAGCTATTACAGTTGAATAATAATAATTATGGGTTCGTATACAGTGATATAGTTTCATATTTCTATCTTGTGCTAAAACTTTCTATTTATTGATTAATTTATTCTTATCTAAAACAATTTGCATACATTTATAGGGTTTTAAAGGCATGGTTGGCCACCTACAAATTATCAGTCATATGGAAATCCGATCTCCCTGACAAGCTAAAGAGACGATTCTTCCAGACTGTGGTTGTGTCGGTACTGCTGTATGGCTGTACCACCTGGACCCTAACAAAGCGCATCGAGGATAAGCTAGATGGGAGCTTCACAAGAATACTGCGAGCGGTCCTGAATAAGTCATGGAAGCAGCACCCCACAAAAAAGCAACTGTATGGCCGCCTGCCCCCCATCTCACAAACCATATCAGTAAGACGAGCTAGGCATGTAGGCAATATATTTCAAAAAATTATTTTTATATCACCCGGAGGCTGTTTTTTTTATTTTGTACTAGTAATAATTATAATGGAGATTGTGTGTTTTACTGTCTGTAACCGAAACTATATTCCTACTCAAGTCACAATTCTCTTAGTTATTGACATCCCATTCTCCATGATTTTATTTTTATCTAAACCTCAATTATTAATAAAATTGTCTTACATTATTAATACTGTTAACTATGTCTACATACTAACAACATGCAATTATATTTATATATACAACAAAATAGCGGTTTACAATGTGAACGGGAAGGCTAATTTGCATATTAATATTAAAAAATCGAATTTAATAAATATGTGCTTAGTATTATTGATTTCTAACTGTTTGGTTTTATTTTAATGAATATAAGCAAAAATCTCTTCAATGAATCTTAAATGAAATCCATTAACTAGATAAAATAAGTGTCATTTTATTCTTTACTTCCTCTTATAACTAAATACTTAAATTAGAAAAGATAACAATGAAAGACGAGAGTGATGGAAGAGTAAGTTTCAGTTGTTCCATTTTTTATTATACTCCCTCTGTTTCAAATCTTTTATTATACTCCCTCTGTTTAAAATCTTTTTATCCGTATTCTTATTTAGTTTCATTAGCCTTTCTAATTTAATACAATATTTTATTACATTAAAACTTAAATACTTGCACCCGGAGGGTGCATATATTTGCTAGTAATAATAATGCATTTATTCTTAAATGAATTACAGTAAAATATTTGTTCATTTGATTTGTTTGGTGTGACGGGGAAGTGGGGATTCTATGCGAATATTATCATAAAACTCCAGAGAAACAAGAATAATCCCCAATTCTTTGGTATGGCACCACAGGACATTTTCCCAGTGTCAAACGCGCATCGATAAACAAGTTGATCAAAAAGTGCGGGAAAATGAACGACAATGATCAACAAATTCAAAATGGCGGACGAAGCTCTTTCTTTTCTCTTTCCTTTTTCACCACAACGATTGTTATTATTTCGAAATGGCGTGTTTTATTCTTTGCGGTGACTTCAGTTTGAAACATTTTCGAAGAATTAATTTTGAGCTCTGAGTAAGGTTTAAGTTTGAGGTAACTTGTCTTTACGGCTCAAGAAATTGCTATTGTTGAAAGGGTAATTGACTCACGCAACTACCAATTTTTCGAGTGGTTCACCTCCTCGCTTGGTTGGTCTGAATTAGTATTTAGGGTGCGACTCTAGTCATTCGGTGAGTAAGAAGTTTATTATTTCTTTTATTTGATAGAAATCATCGGAATTTTCCTCCTTTTCTGACCAAGAAAAATTTTCATTAAATTTTACGTACTAACTTGAACTTTTTTTTATTTTCGTTTTTTTTATGTTTTAGTTTGAGCGTGTCTTCAATTCAACTAGAGAGAATTTAAAAAACAAAACAAACTAATTTCCAATTCAGAAAGTAGAAAGTTATAAAGAAATGATCTAAAAAAGTAACGTTCAGAAAAAAACAAACCTACATCCAACATTTCGTATTTCGATGTTCATAGAGAATGTTTGTTTTTGATATGCAACCCACATTTTTTTTAAACCAAATGTCTAGTATTAAAATAGTTCTATTGTAAATTTTTAAAACATTCTATAAAATAAGCACGAATTTATTACATGCTATATTCTCATGATTTTTGAAAACCAAAACGAGGCTAATCTGTGATTCAAAAAACTGATGCAATAGAGAGAGAGATAAATGCCAAAATGAAAACTTCCAGCTTAAATGTACATTTTACACACGCACGCATTTACACACGACCGCACACAATAGTGTTTGTGTGTTTGTATATATATATATATATATATATATATATATATATATATGGAGAGAGAGAGAGAGGGGTGGAGAGAGAGAGGGGGAGAGGGAGAGAGAGAATGAGAATGACTTACCGTGGAATAAAATATCGAGTTAATCTCCAACTTCGACCGTCGAGACAATTATTAACCAAATAAGTCGGGGTTATAAAGAATATCAAATATATATATAATACGGATTAGGATTTTGAAAATATATAGATACATAACCTACTTTCATTATATAATTTTTATATTAAGTCCAAAATTCATAATTTTTATATTAAGTCCAAAATTAATAAAAAAATAATTTAAAAAAATAAGTGTCAGATGTAACTCAACAAAAATTGTGTTGTCCAGTGAAATGTTTTATTATTTTCTATTAGATGATGCTGTATTTTTGTGTTTTTTGAGAAAAATCGAGCGTATCCTGTAGCACCAAATGTGATATACAAAAAATGGGGTCATTTTTGGATTCAGAGGTCAAAAATAGTCAAAAATATGTGTCAAATCTAACTCAACGAGAATTGTGTTGCGCAGTGCAATTATAATCTAGTTCAGCGGTGTTTCACATCTTTTGGAAGCATCCATGGGATGCATTGGATATCTCTATGTGTGTTCGTGCGTGTTTCTGTAAAGTAACTTTGCATTCAATATAGTTTTAAATTAAAAGTATGGTCAAACATTATCAAAACGTTTTAAATAAATATTGCACAAGTCTAAAATTTATATGAAGACGTGTTATGATAGTTAGACTGAAGTGTATACGTATAAACAAATTCGACAGGATTCGTTGTCATTCGGAGAATATCCTATGAATATAGTCTCAATAATAGAACTATTAACCAAAGAGGTTAACAGTGTCACAATGATAATATACATATAAACTAACCTAGCAATTATATATATATATATATATATATATATAATCTTATTATAATGGAGATTGTGTGTTTTTCTTTCTGTAACCGAAACTAAATCACTACTCAAGTCACATTTCCCTTAGTTATTGACGTCACATTCACCATGAATTTATCCTTATTTTAACCTCAATTATTAATAAAATTGTTTTACATTATTAATACTGTTAACCATATCTATATGTTAACAACATGTAATTATATTTATATATACAATAAAATAGCGGTTTACAGTGTGAACGGGAAGGCTAATTTGCATATTGATATTGAAAATGTTATTTTAATAAATATGTGCTAAGTATTATTGATTTCTAACTGTTTGGTTTTATTTTAATGAATATAATCAAAAATCTCTTCAATAAATCTTAAATGAAATCCATTAACAAGAAAAAATAACTGTCATTTTATTCTTTACTTCCTCTTTTAACTAAATAGTTAAATTAGAAAAAATAACAATGAAAGACGAGAGTGATGGAAGAGTAAGTTTCAGTTGTTCTAATTTTCGATTATACCCACCTCTGTTTCAAATCTTTTTATCTGCATTCTTATTTAGTTTTATTAGCCTTTCTAATTTAATATAATATTTTATTACATTAAAACTTAAATACTTGCACCCGGAGGGTGCATATATTTGCTAGTATATATAAGAGAGTTTGATAATTTGCTTGAAGCATTGTGTATATCAAATTATTTTTATATCAATATGCAAATTAGCCTTCCCATTCACACTGTAAACCGCTATTTTGTTGTATATATAAATACAATTTCATGTTATTAGTATGTAGATATGCCCAACAGTACATTAGTAATGTAAAACAATTTTAATAATAATTGATCATTGAGGTTCAAATAAAGATGAAATTATGGCGAATGTGACGTAAATAACAAAGGGAATTGTGACATGAGTAGTAATATAGTTTCGGTTACAGACAAGAAAAACACACAATCTCCATTAACATATATATATATATATATATATATATATATATATATATATATAATTATTTATCTATTAATATAACTGTTTATGCAGAGGTTTTAGGGAGCTTTTACCTAAGATTTCTGGCTATTGCCTTCTTCAGAACGCTTATTTCATGCCTTTCATGTGTTGGTAAACAAACCGTTTACAGTTGAAACTAAGGACCTATATATATATATATATATATATATATATATATATATATATATATATATATATACTTTCAATACGAAAGAAAAATGTAACAAACCGTCATTTGGCTATTATAAATTCATTTCGGCCTAAATAAATTTATATTAGCCAACGACGATAACCGTTAGACAACACGCGCTTCTGATACATTTAAATCAACAGAATTAGCTTAGTTCAGACATCTGAACTGCGTTGTGTTGTCTGCAAGTCTTTTATTTGTAAAAACGGAGTACTCATAAACTCTCGATTCAAATTTGTACTTTTCAAGGTAACAGATCGATATATTTTAATGATGAATTGACTGAAAATCGAAGTAGAAATCGAAATAAACCAACTTTTATTTGTTTATTGATCAAGTAGTGATTGCCAACAATAATACTGATCGAAATTACTTTTATTATATTTCTCTGAATGTTTGAGATGAGGCTTGATGATTAGTATTATCTGCGTTATTCGGACTATTGTCCTCATCTTCATTGTTATCTATACTATTTCTCTGAATGTTTGAGATGAGGCTTGAAGATTAGTATTATCTGCGTTATTCGGACTATTGTCCTCATCTTCATTGTTATCTATACTATTTCTCTGAATGTTTGAGATGAGGCTTGAAGATTAGTATTATCTGCGTTATTCGGACTATTGTCCTCATCTTCATTGTTATCTATACTATTTCTCTGAATGTTTGAGATGAGGCTTGAAGATTAGTATTATCTGTGTTATTCGGACTATTGTCCTCATCTTCATTATTATCTGTACAACGTTTCGGCCGATATGCCCTCCGGCCTTCTTCAGGTATTTCTTGTCGGACTCGGGAACCTTCTCGGACTCGGGAACCTTCTTTTCAGACTCGGGAACTTTCTTGTCGGACTCGGGAACCTTCTAGGCCATGTGTCCAATTGGATAAGGTTGTTAGGTTAAGACAGTTCTAAGTGACAGTTATCTCTGGATTCCAGGTTCAATCCTGACAGGCGGCAGTTACATAGAAAAATAATTAACACAACTCCTACCCCAGCTATGGTTAGAGGAATGAGAACAGGATACCCCCGTGGACTAAATAAAGGGTTAGGTTCAAAGTTCCATGATGGCTCCCGATTACGACAAGAAGGTTCCCAATTACGACAAGAAAGTTCCCGAGTCAGAAAAGAATGTTTCCGAGTCCGACAAGAAATACCTGAAGAAGGCCAGAGGGCATATCGGCCGAAACGTTGTACAGATAACAATGAAGATAAGGACAATAGTCCGAATAACGCAGATAATACTTACTTTTATCACTTAGGATTTAAAACTGATAAACAAAGAAGACCCAGTTTTGGGTTTGATAGTACCACTACTGTTCTTCTACAAGGATGGCTTTGGTACTAAATAATCCACCAAGATTCATATGAAGCTTCCGTTCAAATTTAGATTAATTTTTTTCTTTTGTAATTGATATCATTTATATTTTCGTATCTTTATTTCAGATTATTATCATTACCCTTCATCATGTCGAAGAACATTTAACATATTATATTAGATTTAGAGGGGAAATATATATATGATCTTTTGATAAAACTGTAGTATGGATTCACATTCTATATTTTTGAACAAAAGTATAAATTGTAGGGGTGCGAGGTCAGAGCAAAACTCTTTTAAGGGGTGCGAGGTGAGAGTAAAATATTTACCAACCCCTCCGCACGAGCAGGATGCGACACAAGGTCAATTTTTTAAGCGACACGCAGCATTCTTGTACAGTTCTCATCTAGACTAGTGTTTCGTTAGTCCAAGTGGTGCAACCATACAGTAGCACAGGTACGGCTACAGCATATCAGAATTATTCCACTGAAATATTGATCTCTTTTTTCTTCGAGAATCGTTAATTAATTAATTTGTTTATACTATTAGAATGCATTTAGTATTTTCGGGGTGAAAAAATCCTTGTGTAATTAGCAAGGTACGCTAGTAGACCCTTGTTAGTCAGTTCGAATGTGCTCATTTGGTTGGTTGGTTGGCTGGTTGGATTTTACGGCATCTCCACCCTTATATATATTTACCAACCCCTCCGCACGAGCAGGATGCGACACAAGGTCAATTTCTTAAGCGGAGTTTAACCGGTTTGAATTCAGAGTTTTCCTTCTCCTAGACCGGTTGCCTAACCAAGGTTAAAGAGCCCAGTCTACCTTGCTATTAACCCATAGCTGGAGGGAGAATTGGATTCATACCTTTCCCAAGGGTATTAGCGCCATCTGAAATGCAAACAGCTTCGTCCAGGAATTGAACTCGGATCGATGAGTCCATATTTCCAACGACTCTAACCAATAGACCACGCGCCTCCATAAAAAACTCTTTTAAGGGCGCTGGAATAGAAAAAAGATTGGAAACCACTGAATTAAACAAAGAAACCAAACTAAATTACGACACTTGATGTGCATAGACATAATATTTCATTGTTTAACAGTTGTGTCTATATCAGTTAAGATTATTTATTTGTTGATATTTTTTTTTTTTTTTTGACTGCACCTTTGATTCAATGTAACAGTTTACACCAGATTCACAGTTGAATTGTGTAAATAATTACAGGAATTTGTAGTTATCCCATTAAATCACAAAGAGAGAAGGGAAGAGAGTGTGTGTGTGTGTGTGTGTGTGTGTGTGTGTGAGTGAGTGAGTGAGTGAGTGAGTGAGAGAGAGAGAGAGAGAGAAATATAACTTCACAAACGAGGCAGGTAGGAGGCACGCAATAGGCACAAAAAGTCTCTTATTAGCACTAGAAACAGAAAACACCCTCCGGGCGTCGTAAAAATTAATTTTTGAAAGACATTGCCTGAGAGGGTGGGAGTTAAAAATTCAATGTCAGAGGGTTTGTATCATAAGTAAGCAAAATCCTCATATTTATTAAAGGAGTAAAAAAAATTTTTTTTAAACAATTTGAAATGAAAATTGAGCCCCGTCCCTCTCAAATAAAATTTTGCGGGCATGTGAAAATTTATGAAAAATTTGTATATTACATTCACGAAAAGGTAATGTAATTACATTCATGACAATTAGTATATTACATTTGTTAGGTGGAGCTCTCTAAGTAGTTTAACTAACGAGAAGAGAGACCCTTAAAGTTCAAAAATAAAAAAATAAAAACATTTCTAATAATAATCAAATTAACTTAAATATCAATTTAATATGTGTAATATTTCAAATCAAAAAAGAGATAGCAGCAAATACTGTAATAATAATTACTTTACGCGCGGAAGACGATCTCTACATAATGTTATTTGAAATTATTAAGTGTTTCTTTAGTTTCTTTTTAAATGAGTATTTAGTTGGAGAATTTTTAATGTCCATGGGTAATGTATTCCATAGTTTTGAACCATGATAGTTGGGTTCCAGTAGCATTTAATGTAGGAAGTGCCATTGTTTGGCCAAAGTAGGCGCCCTCCACAGAAGCTGGCTTAATTACCAGCTGATAGGGCGGCTTTTCAGTTAGTGTGGGTGTAAGTGCAATTGTTAAAGATTCATAAAATAAGATGAATGAGAACTGTTCAAATTGTGACTCTTGTCGCTAACTTCACTTGCTGATAATATTCTTGAGAAAGGAATTCTTTGCCTCTTTTTTCTATTGTTATCAATTTTATTATTGGCTCTTCATATCCGCAGAGAGAGTGAATGAACTGAGGATGAGGTATTATCATTTTCTACTACAGTGAAAAGGGGGCAAGATAGATAGAATTACAGATGGATAGAATTACAACCAAATTCATGAATATTAGTATATTACATCCATAAAAATTAGTATTACATTCATGAAAAATATGTATATTACATTCAGGAAAAGGTAGTGTAATTACATTCATGAAAATTAGTATATTACATTTGTTAGGTGGAGCTCTCTAAGTAGTTTAACTAACGAGAATTTCTAACTTGTTGAAGGAAATGTTACATAATAATTGGATCCCTAATATCTTTTTAAGGTAGTGTAGAAATCATTATGGCGATCAGTACAGCTGATGGCCTTGAGAGTGAGTGACGGCGCTTGACCTCGATCTCACCTTGCGTTCTGGGGATGGAACGTGAGAACCGGAAGGCAATAGAAGGCCCCCTTCCGGTTTAAGGATACTAAGTAAGTAACTTAGTCAGTTAGAAGTTAGAAGCCGAGCTAGCAAGATGTAAGGATCCGCGCGCCTTGTCTGGTCTGGGGATTTATGAATAAAGTAACATCAACATAAATCGAAGTCTTGTGTTTATTACTAAAAACTAACAATGACACAAGGCTTCTGATAAGGAGTGATCCCCAACCGAAACCAGACCCGGAATCCTCAATAGAAGACCAGACCAGACCTTAGAAGATATACCAGACCAAGATAGATGATAGACGATCAGAAGCAAAGCCGGCCAGAAGAATAGACGACAGAGTAAGAAGTAAGAAAGGTATATAACGTTATATGCTGATTTGGCTTAGTGAAAAGACCAGTATATAACATATACCAATTTAGTGCCGGTAAAGAAGGCGCTATGCAACAGAAAGTCTTCATGGCGTCGTGGCTAATGTGCTGAACTGCAACATTGTTGTAAGCGAGTTCAAACTCTAGTAGTGCTACTAAATTCACTTTCGGACTAATACCCTTGGGAAAGGTATGAAGCTCATTCCAGCTAGTGCGACAACTACTGTTCTTCCACTTGGATGGTTTTGGCATTAAATAACTCGCGAAGGTTGATATGCCATTAAACAAAGAATCCGAAACCTCATCAACCAGATACCAGCGTGGACGGGTTGGGTAAATGCGTATTTTTGTCATGTGAGGTATAATTTGGCTACAAAGTCCTCTCTTTAACTTTTATTAATAATTGAGGTTTGAATAAAAAATAAAATCATGGAGAATGTGACGTAAATAACTAAGGGAATTGTGACTTGAGTAGTAATATAATTTCGCTTACAGACAGACAAACACACAATCTTCATAATATATATATATATATGGTAGAGCGTCCGCCTAAGAATCACAAGGTTCCCTGTTCGATACAGGCCATCGCCAACTCAGCGTATGAGTAGCACAGGAATCAGTGCGGTGCAACGAGGAGCTGATGGTTCGTGTGGCGCCCCACCTTTGATGCTAAAATAATCTCCTTGGTCTAGCGCTTGCGAAAAGTGGACAGACTCCCTCGCTGTCTGGCTGATACCAACATTAAGCCGCCCCGCCGTCTTTACTCACACACACACACACACACACACACACACACACACATATTATATATATATATATATATATGTGTGTGTGTGTGTGTGTGTGTGTGTGTGTGTGTGTGTGTGTGTGTGAATAATCTTTGCATTCATGTGCAGACACCTTAATAATATACAATTTTCCCGCATGAATTGTGGCTTTATACACAATTCTTGGAATACAGTTTTCTTATTATTGGAGATAAAAATGAAAATGTTATATATATATATATAATATATATATATATATATATATATATATACACGCATGATAATATATATATATATATATATATATATATAGCGTGGGATTGGCACTGTTTCAGCTTTTACTGGAACGGTGTGCCAAAGTGCAGTATTATTGGGAGAGTGGTCAATATAAAAATAGAGCTATTATATATAGGCATTTGAACTTAAAACCCCAATGTCACTTGACGAATGTTTGCGATTACGCATACATGAAACCAAATGGTCGTGACTGTTCCTATGTCATTAAATATATAAAACATTTATATATTTATTTTTATTATATTATATATTATATATATATATATATATATATATATAAATATAAATATATATATATATATATATATATAAAAGATTTTTTTGTTTATTTTAGAAGCTTTGTTGAATAAAGTATATATCATTATTTATATTTTTGCTTGAAGGCAATTACAATGCATATATCGCATAAATATATACATATATACGCATTGTAATTGCCTTCAAGCAAGAATATATATATATATATATATATATATATATATATTATATAAAGATAAATCTAATGAGTCAGACGAACCTACTAAAAGTTTCGCTTAATGCTATTCAAGGCAAAGATCTTAGCCCTGAAGAGCATTAAGCGAAACTTTTAGTAGGTTCGTCTGACTCATTTGATTTATCTTTATTCTTTGCTCTACTTAGGTATTGAGCACTTTTTACTTATTAGCTTTAGTCTCCTGGTGGTTTTGTATGAATATATATATATCTTATATATATATATATATGCATATAAATTGTTTTTTCTTTTGGCCAAAATATTGTACTAATAGATTATTTTTGGTTGGTACGACTATCTTGGTCTTTTCTTTTTTACAAAAATGTATTTCTTCCCGGTTGATGTTTGGTAGTATATTTTTACAATCAAACTATTTGCTGGGTTTTTTCTCACCGCGAGGATTTACCAATAAGTATGGTATATTATATATATATATATGTGTGTGTGTGTGTGTGTGTGTGTGTGTGTGTGTGTGTGTGAAGAAAGGAAGTGAATCCGACGGTATGTAGTATATTAGGAAAAATGAAAAAATACAGGTTTAAATGGGTTAAGTGGCGACTTTATTGGCCGATGCTGCAGTGTTTCGATCTATTAATTAGATCATCTTCAGGGCATTTGTTGGTATATGGAAGGTGATAATAAATTATTTATTGGCCGACGCTGCAACGATTTTTAAACTGAATAACACATAACTACCACTCGCTTTTCTCGTTATTCTGTGATAAATAATTTATTATCACCTTCCATATACCAACAAATGCCCTGAAGATGATCTAATTAATAGATCGAAACACTGCAGCGTCGGCCAATAAATCGCCACTTAACCCATTTAAACCTGTGTTTCTTCATTTTTCCTAATATACTACACACACACACACACACACATATATATATATATATATATATATATATATATATATATATATATATAGGTATATATAGAAACAAATTTTTTTTGTGATGAAACAAAGAAAATACAGTGCTCAATCACAAATTGTGAGAGCTAATATTTATTTAATTTGCTGAGTTTTTATAGATCAATGTTTATTATAAACAGCTACCCATTTAATAATATTATTTAATAAATTTTTAATAAATCCGAAGTACAATAGCGTCCGCGGAAGTAACCGACGTTATTTACGGTCCAGAATGTGACATTAAGTAAAGATCTTCAACAAACACCATGGGATCTAACTCAACGGCCTGATGATTGCCCCTTGGCATGAAACCTGGGTAGCTGTTTATAATAAACATTGATCTATAAAAACTCAGCAAATTAAATATATATATATATATATATATATATATATATATATATATATATATATGTATTATCACTACATTCATGTGCACCTTACAGTTCCATTTTCCCATTGTGGCTTTCTACACAATTCTTGGAAATCTATTTTACTTATTAATGGAAAATTTCAAATATTCAGTAAACATTAAAGAAACATGACGTATTTAACTTTTTTTTTCAAAACAATCAGAGGAAGGATTGAAACCATCCAGAACACTGCACTGCTGCAATCTGCCAGAATACCCAGAAGAGTCCTGGAGATCTGAGGAGACTTGCTGTCACTCAAACCCCAGTGAAAGACCATCAGCTAATGCTGATGTGAAAACACAAAAGGAGTAAATAATAATAATAATAGAATGAGATTTATAATTTACTATTAAAAGAAATTTTAAAAAATAATTGTTAATAATAATTATTTTCCTTCCATAAAACAATGAAAAAACTCCCAAAATAAAAACAAACAAAAAAAAACATGTTATTTATCAATTTAAATGTCCATTGGGAGAATACATCTCTGACAATAATAATAAAAAAAATGACGTTAGCTACACCACAACAAATTATCACGAAGCTTATCTACTCTACACTATCAGATTCTAGCTCCATATGCCAACATTAAGCGCGTGGTGTAAGCGACGGATCACTATTATTATTTTTTTTTTTTTTTTTTTTTTTTTTCAATGTGAAAACAGGAATTGATATTAGAGTTTTGAAAGAGTTCAAATTTTCATGATAATGAAACTTAGAAAAGGAAATGAAAACAGATTTTGTTTAGTACAAACGAGCAAAGATTTGAACCACAAAAGGAAAAAACAGGTTAGTTCGAATTTCTTAATATTTTTTTCTTTTATTCTATTAACTCAAAATTCATGTTAAATGCACCGAAAAACATCTATAATAGAAGAGAATTTTTTTTTCTTTAAAAAGTTAACCTTTCGTGTCCGAATGCAATGAACGATCTGGGAAAATAATTCTTTAAATGTGTGTGAAATTCAACGCTTTCAATGAATTATACCCTTTAGCTATTATTAAAATCAACGAAGAAATCCCGAGACAACACTTCTGTTTACATACATATATATATATAATATATTATATATATATATATATATATATCTTATTATAATGGAGATTGTGGGTTTGTTTGTCTGTAACCGAAACTACACAAGTCACAATTCCCTTTGTTATTTAACACATTCTCCATGATTTTATTTTTATTTAAACCTCAATTATTAGTAAAATTGTTTTACATCATTAAGACTGTTAACAATATCTACATACTAATAACATGCAATTATATTTATATATTCACGAAATAGCGGTTTACAGTGTGAATGGGAAGGCTAATTTGCATATTGATCTTAAAAAATTTAATTTTATAAATATATGCTTAGTATTATTGATTTCTAATTATTTGGTTTTATCTTAATAAATATGAGCAAAAATCTCGGGGATAAATTTTAACAGAAATCTTTAACATAAAGAAATAACTGTAATTTTATTCTTTTCTTCCTATTTTAACTAAATAGTTAAATTAGGGAATTTACCACTGAAAGACGGGAGTAAGGGAAAATGGTGGAACAGTTAGTTTCAAAGTTGTTCTATTTTTCCGATTATACCCCCTCTGTTCCAAATATTTTTATCTGAATTCTTATTCAGTTTCATTGCCTTTCTAATTTAATATGATATTTTATTATATTAAAACTTAAATACTTTCACCTGGAGGGTGCATATATTTGCTAGTATATATAAAGGAAAAATTGACTAACCGGTGAATTTGGTCACGATGGTTAGTAAGTGTGGAGTTCAGGGGGTAAGTCAGCGATATAACAAATACAAAGTGCTCAATACTATGTAGAGTTCTTCAGGAGAACTCATGAGGAAGGTATACTTGAACACCGAAACCATTTTTCTACAACTATAAATGCCCTGCATTTTACGAAATATATTGAGCACTTTTGGATTAACTACTAATGCTACTAGAATGCAAACGTGGTAGTCATTTTATATATATATATATATATATATATATATATATATATATATATTCAAACAAATTTGGTAAAAAAAAATTGGATCTTATTGTTTTTAAGTTTTTTTCAAGCGGTATCGAACCCGAGCTCTTGTGATTTCGATGCGATTACCAAGATAGAAATGAACAATGAATGGAACGTTAATTTTTTTCAGAATACAAGGTGTGTCATGAAAGTATTGAGTTTGAAGCTGTATTTACCAAGATAGAAATGAACAATAAATGGAACGTTAATTTTTTCAGAATACAAGGTGTGTCATGAAAGTATCGAGTTTGAAGCTGTATTTACCAAGATAGAAATGAACAATGAATGGAACGTTCATTTTTTTCAGAATACAAGGTGTGTCATGAAAGTATCGAGTTTGAAGCTATATTTACCAAGATAGAAATGACAATGAATGGAACATTAATTTTTTCAGAATACAAGGTGTGTCATAAAAGTGTCGAGTTTGAAGCTGTATTTACAAAGATAGAAATGAACAATGAATGGAACATTAATTTTTTTTTCAGAATACAAGGTGTGTCATAAAGTATCGAGATTGAAGCTGTATTTACCAAGATTTTATTTTTTTCAGAATACAACATGTGAAAAAAAAGTACAAAAATCTCGATACTTTTTTGACACACCTTGTATATATATTATATATTATATATATATATATANACATGCTGCAAAACCAAAACCAACAAAAACAAACTGACTTTTGGCATTAAATAAACCAACAAAGTTGATGTGCCATAAAAACCACCACAACAAAACCAAAAGAGACTGACTTTAGGCAATTTAAATGACCCAACAAGAGTTGACATGGCATAAAACCAACCAACCATGTGGGTTTATGCAGAAATAATTTCTTTATATCTTATTAATAATGGAGATTGTTGATGCTTTTTCTGTCTGTAAAACCGAGAAACTATATTACTACTCAGTCACAATTCCCTTAATTATTTACGTCAAATTCTCTACATGATTTCAATCTTTTAAAACCTTCAGTTATTAATAAATTGTTTTAACATTAATCAAACTGTTGACCATTATCGATATTTTCCACGTACCCCACTTGTACGGGTCAGACACAAGGCCTATTTATGTGGGACCACCCACAAGCCGAGACTCATGGGGTGGCAGGTGAAAAATTGCGACGATCCCGTCGGCATTCACCCTCAAGAGGGGCGCCTCAGGCACTGGGCAATAAACCCAGCCCTGCCCCTTTAAATCGAGGGGCAGGTGTTGCCTGGGCGGATGGCCCCCTGGATCGACGCCGTTAATTATCAATGGTCCAGAGGCCGAAGCCACTGTAGACCATATCTACGTACTAATAACATGCAATTGTATTTATATATACAACAAAATAGCGGTTACAGTTTGAACGAGAAGGCTAATTTGCATATTGATATTTAAAATTTTATTTTAAATAAATATGTGCTTGGTATTATTGATTCTAATTGTTTGGTTTTATCTTAAGAAATATAAACAAAAATCTCGTGATAAATCTTAAAAGAAATTTATTTCAAGAAGAAATAACTGTAAAATTATCCTTTACTTCCTATTTTAACTAAATAGTTAAATTAGGAAAAATTTACCAATAAAGAGGGGAGTAAATGAAAATGATGGAATAGTTAGTTTTCAAAGTTGTTCTATTTTTCGATTATACCCCCTCTGTTCCAGATCTTTTTATCTGCATTCTTAGTCAGTTTCATTAGCCTTTCTAATTTAATGATATTTTATTATATCAAAACTTAAATACTTGCACCATCTGCTGATTAAGTTTTAATGCGATGCCAAAATCATCATTGACTTTGGTAGAAGATATTATTATCTATAACTGGGGGGATTATAGGGTTCATACCATTCCCAAGGTCTGAAAGGGAGCGTTATAGCGTCACTGAAGTTCGAACTCACTACGATATCGCAGTCAAGTATGTTAGCTACTACGCTATGGGGACTCTCCCCTTCTGAACATTGGTTAACATGCTATAAACTAACCAACTTAAAATATAATAAAAAAATTCTTTTTTTAATAAGCCGAATGTTTATAGGAATATAAACAGGTATTTTATACTGGTATTTTTCATCCACTATTTCGTATACTTTTTCTAGTTTGTATTGTGTATTCAATATGAGCTCCACCTGTCGGCTGGAAGTGAATTATTATATAAAATGTTATAATAATAATTCACTTCCAAGCACTATGGTGGGCAATTTTCTTCTCCCTTCCTCCCACAAGTGCTCCCATTGTGCCTCTTCCCCACTGCCTTTTGTCGTTGATGGTATCCTGTTGGTACTTTCAAAGGTGACCACAATAGGAACTGGTGGTAAAATGCAAGGCATTGTGTTTCTCAGCTATGGTTGATTTGATTTGATTTGTTGGTTGTTTTTACGGCATGTCAACCCCTTGGGTTATTTATGCCGAATACTTCTATTGGTAATTTGGTGTTCAAAAATGTTTAATGCCGACAAAGTTTTGAAAATTTCATTTTTAATGGATAATACAATTTTGTTTATCAACTCATATTTTCTATTAACCCATAGATGGGACCGTAACAGGTACTCCACTCCGGTCAGAGTGAACCAGAGAGCAATGGTGATTCATTTCAAATGATTTTTTTACTTTGGTTAAAAAATCATCCCATCTATTAAGGTTCCATCTATGGAATATAAATATAAAAAACATGATAACAATAGGTTGTAGGGCTCTTCAGGTTTTGCTCAAAAGTTAACAACGACGATACAATTCGGATTTAAACACACTGAGCTTTGTGGGAATTTCATGCCATTAGCCATGATCAACAGAATCACATACATCAAATATTATTCGGACAATTGTAATTCATTCTTAGTGTATTTGGTGACATCATAAGTTTCGGTTGATATTTTCGGGCGCGTTGGCCTTGTGTATAAGTCGGCGACAACACCATTGCTTTCTTTATTAGCAAAAAAAGGTATTGTTGGGGTAAGTCAACCGTGTAAAGTATGGAATCGCCTGAGTATTTGGGTGTCAACGCAGTTACATAAAAGAAAACCATGAGAACGCGTGTGACGCCTCGGGCCACCACACACATTGAAATCCCCGTCGCATATGTGACAAACAAAAGAACTGTCTTTGGTTTCGACTGAGCCAGCTTAGCTCAGTTGGTAGAGCATCCGCCTAAAAAAAGGTTCTGCGTTCGATGCCGGCCCTCGCCAATCCAGCGCATGTGTAACACACAACTTGGATCTTTTCGGTAAAGTGGGGAATTGGTGGTAGGTGTATCGATCCACCTCAGATGCTAAAACAATCTCTCTGGTCCAGTGCTAGTGAAAAGGGGATAGATTCCCCACTTTTTGAGTGATAGCCACTCACCGACTTTACTTTTTACTTTAACCCCGTGCACTCTCTATTTCCAGACCTACTATAGACCTATGTAATTTGTGATAGAATTGACACGAGTTACCTGAAAGTTGCTGAGAAAGGACCAGTGTAAAATCAGAGGTTGTTTGCTGTCATGAGATCTTATATGACTAGCAATCCCGGACAAGGCTGTTTGCATTTCACGTAGTGGTAATACCCTTTGGACATGTACGAATACAACTTATTCCTTCCAGCAAAAAGAAATGCACTAGGCAAAGCAAAAAATAAGTTTGATTAGGTTTGGGGGTAGTTCATTTTTAATTAATCCATGGTCCGATTTATGTAATACTATATAATATTATATATATATAAATAATAGATTTGATTTGCAAAATTTTATTACAAAAGACAGGGTGGCTGCAGCATTTCATTACAAGATCGAATAAATAAATTTCATATAAATCCAATGACATCTTATTATAATGAGATTGTGTGTTTTTCCCTGTCTGTAACCGAAACTATAAATACTGACTCAAGTCACATCAACAAAACTCCCTTAGTTATTGACATACATTCTGACCATGATTTTCTTTTCATTTAACTAATTAATTATAAAATTGTTTAACCAATTATTAATACTCGTTTACCATACTCAACACTACTAAAACAACAATATATTTATAATAAACAAAATGCGGTTTACATGTAGAACGGGAAAGGCTATTTGCATATTGAATTAAAAATTTGATTAATAAATATATGCTTAGTCTATTGAATTCTAAATTGTTTGTTTTATTTTATGAATATAAGCAAAAAATCTCTTCATGAATCTTAAATGAAATCCCATTAACAAGAGAAAATAAACTGTAATTTTATTATTTACTTCACTACTTTTAGTAAATACTTTAAAATAGAAAAAAATAACAATGAAAGACCGAGAAGTGATGCGGAAGAGTAAATTTCAGTTATTCTTTTTTGGATTTAACCCTCTCTGTTTCAAATCTTCTTATCTGCATTCTTATTAGTTCACTAAGCCTTTTCTATTTTAATACAAATATTATTACATTAAAAACTTAATACTTGCACCGGAGGGTGGCATATATTGCCTAAGTATTATTAAGATGATTTCTTATACCAGTACCATTATTTTTTTGATTGCAGAATTATGCTTATATTTTAAAAAAATCCTTTTAGAGTGATTAATTTTGCATCTCTTTTAGCAGATGTATTATTCTACAAAGAGAACAGCTGTGATCCATTAGACTTGATTCTGTGTATATTTATTTTAGTCGAAAATAAAATGCCCTTCTGACAGGGTTAAGCTCAGTCGGTAGAGCGTTCCGCTAGAAACCACATGGTCCTAGTTCGATTCCCGGCCCGCCGCCAACTCAGCGTTATGATAGCACAGGGTTATGTGCCGGTTAAAGTAAGGAGCTGAGGGTAGGGTGGGCGCTCCACCCCAAGAATACCAAAAAACAATCTCCCTTGGTCTAGCGTCTAGTGAAAAGGGATAGTAAGGGTGGATGGAATATTGTCTAACGGTCTATGGAGAAGGAAAAGCTCTGAATGTCAAAATATGCTCTTGCTATAGAAATTGACCATGTGTCACATCGCTCGTGCCGGAGGGCTTTGGTTAAATATACATATACAAGAACTAGATTTTGCATTAAATAACCCATTGAAAGATGTTGTAAAACAGTTCCGACTGGAAAAGTGTCCGGGTAGAGTCAAAGTCCCTACTCCTAAGTGCTCGTTCGAAGATGGAGTACTCAATTTTTCTGTGTTTCAAATAAATACTTACAAACCATCGGAAGGCGCAATTACTGTAATGTATCGTCGTAGAAAAGGACGCGTTTCAAATCCTAGAACGAGAAGGTGCATTTCACTTAGTTCTAATACCTTTGGAAAAATGTAAATCCATTATTCTCCCCTCTATTTCTCTGAATGTTTGAACGATGAGGCTTGATGATAGTATTATTGTTATTTGACAAACGTTCGGTCGTATGCCCTTCTGGCCTTCTTCAGGGTATTTCTTGAGAAGGTTCCTGATTCGACAAGAAATACCTGAAGATGGCCGGAGGCATAATCGACCGAAACGTTGTAAAAATAGAACAATAAAGATGGACGATAAGTCCGAAATAACACAGAATAATACATCTCCCTCCAGTTATCGGATAAACAGTAGAGCAGATGAGCTCTCTAAGAAGAATCTGAAATAGTGAATATGTATGTAGTTTAGCTCACATATTTCCAGTTTTATTTTCGTCATTTGCTACAGGAATTCTATACGCCAAGCAAATTAAGGTTGCTTTTGAACGCACCCTTAAGACGTTTCTTCAGGTTTTTGTCTCGGGTGGTTTACCACGGTGTAACTCCCTGAAAATAGTGCTTAGGTAAACCTGACATTCTCCATCCTAAAATTCAAAACGTTCTATGGGCCCGGTACCATAATGGCCCGTGACCGGTGGTGGGGGAACGCGCTGATCTACCCAGTTTGAAGGAAGGTCTGTGGCTAACTTTGCAGAACTTTCCAAGGGTAACAGAAAGTCAATTTCAATCCCCTGGGAAAAGCTATGAAAGCGATTTTTAAAGGCTGGCAGGTTTTGAACACTTGTGAAGAATTATAGCAACACACTTTCCTCAAAACCATTTTAATATTTGTGCTAATTAGCCTTCAGTAACAACCCTGTTGGCGGAGGCTTTAGAATACCATCCACCCCACCTCTGCAGAGGGGGTAAAACCACCAAAGGTGTCACAGTTGGCCGTGGAGATAATGACCTGTAAATGCTTTAAGGATAGAATCCTGGTGGATAACCATCCATCGAGACATGCAACACTTCACTTGGCTCTTACCTAGGGTTAGATGTGTGGTCGACGAGCCCTCCTCCAATCAAAGTGACTCTGTGCCTCTGACAGGTCTCAAAGATTTGACCGGCTCGTTGCAGAGAAACAAGCTGAGGACTCTCACTAATTGTCATTATAATTATTTGATTCACTTGTTCATTCTTTTAATATAAAATGATCAGTATTGTCACTTGAATCAAGTTTTTTATTATAATTATTTCTTATTAGAAAGGATTTTTCGTTCTAAAATAAATATTTTCGTTTACAGAAGATGTTGTTGAATTATTTCATTTATGAACAAAAAGGTTGGTTTATTGTCTGTTGATGTTTGCATTTGACATAAGACCAATGCGGATGATTTATTATTAGATTACGTCATTAACGATTATCGAGCAAATGTAGGCCGGAGCATATGAAGGCCGGTCCGTGAAAATATTGTCTTAGATGAAACCGGTCCGTGCGCAAAAAAGAGTTTGGGAGACCGCTGTAAGTAAGGTACCCAGCCTAACTCATCATGGAGAGCATCTCAATATTAGATGTATTGGATCGCTGAAGACAATGGGGAACAATTTTGGACATTAGTATTATCTGCGTTATTCGGACTATGTTCCCCATCTTATTGGACAACATAGCCTAGTGGATAAGTTAGTTAAGTTAAGACAGTTCTAAGTGACAGTTATCTCTGGATTCCGGGTTCAATCCTGAGTAGAGGCAGTAACATAGAATAATAATTAACACACCTCCTACCCCCAGCTATGATTAGCGGAATGAGAACAGGATACCCCCGTGGACTGAATAAAGGGTTAGGTTCGAAGTTCCATTGATGACTCCCGATTACGACAAGAAGGTTTCCGACTAACGACAAGAAAGTTCCTGAGTTCGAAAAGGGTTCCCGAGTCCGAGAAGGTTCCCGAGTCTGAGAAGGTTCCCGAGTCCGACAAGAAATACCTGAAGAAGGCAGGAGGGTATATCGGCCGCAACGTTGTACAAATAACAATAAAGATGTAATTTATATGGTGCAATCCCAATTAGACATTAAATTTGTCTTAATGGAAAAATAAAACACATAAGGAGAGTCATTGAAGTTGTTGCAATACAACAAACACAGTTGGATCATCTGTGTTGAAATTAAAATAGTAAGGCTTCCTTCTTGGTCAGCAACGTGGATACACCTGCTTCTCTTTTGGCAGGCAGTAGAGCTTGAGAAAAGAAGGTGGAAAGGGAATTAACCTCCAAGATCTAACCTCCAACCTGTTGATCCCAACATTCTACGTGAGCCATTTGCTGACATAAATAAAATTATATTCCCAACTCACACATGAATCTAGGTCTCTTGAAGCAATTCATTAAAGCATGCTAACTCAAGTCAACTGTTTCAAGTACCGCGTTATGGCATTTCCTGGCCTGTCAACTGAAAAAAAATCAGGCTGGTGTGTTTGATGATTCTACAGATTCGGCAGTTACAAAAATGAAATATTCAATTGAGATAATGTCAGAACTTAAAAGGAATTCTTGGTTATCATTCAAAAGACCTTGTCAAGAATTTCTTGGAAATACACAAGTAAGGAATACACTAAAATTGTCCAGAAACTACTGGATAGCCCCCCCCCCCAAGGCTCGATTACAACATGAGCATCAAGTTCCATTTTCTGCATAGAGCACCGTGCAAACTTCTAGGAAAACCTTGTATTTTTTACCTTAACTCCTTGTACACAATTTGACTCACAGTAACGATATCCTTCCTACGAACAAGATGAATCTGTACAAACAATATAGTTAAGTAATTTTAAAAAAAAATCATTTTTCATTGTAATTTTAGGTTTTAGGTTTGTTTTGTTTAACGGCATATCAACCTCGTGGGTCATTTAATGCTGATAAAGTTGTGAAATAAATTCATTTTTAATGCATAATACAATTTTGTTTATAAACTCATGTTTTCTATCTTAACCCATAGATGGAACCCTAACAGGTACTACCAACTCCGGGTCAGAGTGGACCAGGAGCAATGGTGATGAAGGGGTGCTCCACATTCCCAAAACCTCCAAAACTGGAACCTCCCATCAGAAAGAGTTTTAACCGTCATTCACATGACATGAAGACCCTCAGTCACCCCTCTAGCACTCATATGATAAAAAGGGGTTGGGGCTTGCCATAAGGCAATAGGTTTGGGGCAATCATATAGGTGCTGGGCTTGACGTGACCAGCCGATTGATCGCGAGAGGGCCTCTCTGACCGCCCATCTAGCTCAAGATAGTGCAAAGTTGAGTATTGCAAGTCATCGGACTGCTCATCCACCTGGGTTCTATCCTTAAGCATCACGGGTCGCTACCCACGGCCAACAGTGGCCCATGGGAGTCTTACCCCTCTGCAGAGGTGTTATCTAACGCCCCCAGACGACAGGGCGGAGCTCATATTGAATACACAATACAAACTAGAAAAAAGTATACGAAATAGTGGATGAAAAAATACCAGTATAAAATACCTGTTTATATTCCTATAAACATTCGGCTTATTAAAAAGAAGAACTTTTTAAATTACATTTTAAGTTGGTTAGTTTTATAGCATGTTAACCAATGTTCAGAAGGGAGAGTCCCCGTAGCGTAGTGGCTAACATACTTGACTGCGGTATCGTAGTGAGTTCGAACTCCAGTGATGCTATCAGACCCTTGGGAATGGTATGAACCCTGCAGTCGGTTCATTCTAATGCCGCAGACGACAGGGCGGTGTAAAATTTTAAAACATTCTATAAAATAAGCTCAAATTTGTTACATACAGTATTTTAATGGTTTTTGTAATCAAGCGAGGGTATCCTGTTACTAAAAAAGTTGATGTAATAGAAAAAAAAAAAAAAATACTGGGGTAATTTATGGATTCAGAGTCCAAATGTTAGTCAAAAAATGTTAGGACTAACTCAACAAAAATAGTGTTGCCCAGTGTAATGTTTTATTATTTTTCAATATATGTAAATTTTTAAACATTCCATAAAATAAGAACAATTTTTTAGATGCTGTATTCTTATTGGTTTTTGAGAAAAAATCGAGGGTAGCTTAAGATCATGTAGCTCAACGTAAAATGATAATGGAGATTCGCTTCCGGTTTTTGTCTGTAACGAAAACTACGTCACTGCTTACGTCACACTACCTAAAATCGTCATAACATAGAATAAATACACCCAAAATTTGAACATGCTGCATTAGACAGTCCTCATTGTTTTTTAAACAAGTTTAATAAATACATACCTGGTATTATATATCTATATATAGTTGGTTTTATTTTAGTATATATTTAAAGTTATCAGAACTAAGTTTCCATTTCAATTTTTTCAATTTTTTACTCCTTTTAATAAATTTATTTTATTTTTTTTACTCCCCTTTAATAAATTTGATGATTTTACTTTACTTATGATACACAAACTCTCTGATATTAAGTTTTCAAACTCCCATCTTCTCAGGCAATATTTATTTTACGTCGCCCAGAGGGCGTTTTTTTATTTGCTAGTAAAAATAATAGATAAAAAAAAGTTTTTAGTTTAAAATGTGTTAAAATGATTTTTGAAAAATTTGAATACCCAACAAAAACGTATAAAACATAAAATTCGTCATAAAATAACCCAAAAGTTGATACAGCGGAACAACCAAACCAACCAACCAACCAACCAGCCAAGAAAACAAACAAACAAACTGAATTTTCACTATTAGAAAATGGACAAAAGCTTTGCACTTCTGTGCTCATCGGATCAAATGTCTAGCCTTTTGTAATGCACATGTCTACCCATCCATTTGTGTGTGTGTGTGAGCGCACCCGCCCATGTGTCTGAGTGCGTGTGTGTGTGTATGTTTGTGTGTATGTGTGTGTGTGTGTGCGTGGCGATCATTTTTTTTTCTTCTTTGCAATATTTTCTGTATTTTCCCTTCTCGGTATAAATGAATCAGACTGCATTGAAATCTATTTCCTTCAAGATTTGAAAAAAATCAGCCAATCAGATTGATTCAATGACAAAAAAAAAAACCAAACAAAACAAACAAAACAAACAAAAACAAAAAAACAGTCCAACGATGACGTCACACTATCGTATTTTTAGATTTGAAATTGAAATTTAAAAAAATCTTTTTCACAACAATTAAACCGGATAATCGACACTCACACATTGTCAATTTTTTTTTGTATTGTAATGCGACTAGGCAATAATCACTGACTTCCCTGTCGGCTGAGGCTTTAATATAGACCCGACTGCACCTCTACAGAGGGGTAACTCCCTTCCAATGGGGTCACCTGTTGACCGTAGATGTTGACTTATGCCGCTTTTTTATGGTGATCAAGGGTACTCTTGAACAGAATTGGTTTGGTTTGGTTTGTTTTGTTTTACGGCATATCAACCTCAGTGGGTCATTAATGCCAATAAAGTTTGAAATAAATCAATTCTTAAATG
This sequence comes from Doryteuthis pealeii, assembly GCA_023376005.1. Lineage (NCBI taxonomy): Eukaryota > Metazoa > Mollusca > Cephalopoda > Myopsida > Loliginidae > Doryteuthis > Doryteuthis pealeii. The sequence goes on from CM042167.1 coordinate 48,599,177, forward strand.
GATAATACAATTTTTTTATAAATACATTTTTCTATTTAACCCATAGAGGGACCCTAACAGGTACTACCACTCCGGGTCAGTGGACCAGGGAGCAATGGTGATGAATGGGTGCTCCACATTCCCCAAACCTCCAAAACTGGAATCTCACCATCAGATAGAGTTTAACGTCATTCCCAGGACATGTAGACCCGCAGCCACCGCCTTCTAGCACCCATATGATAAAAAAGGGGTTGGAACTTGCCATAAGGGCAATTTTCTTTATCAACTCATGTTTTTCTATTTAACCCATAGATGGGAAACAGAATTGGAACTTCAACCATCAGATAGAGTTTAACGTCATACCCAGGACATTTAGACCCTCAGTCACCGCCTTCTAGCATATATATAATAAAAAGGGTTGAGGGTTAACAATAGGTTTGGGACATAATTCATATAGGTGCTAGGGATTGACCTGCCTGATCAGTGTAACTAACTTCCACTTTTCAGCAATATTTGTCAGTGTCTTACGGATTCGTTTGCGGCGATTACATTATTTACACTGATCAGGCAGGTCAATCCCTAGCACCTATATGATTGTCCCAAACCTATTGTAAACCCTCAACCCTTTTTATTATATATATGCTAGAAGGCGGTGACTGAGGGTCTAAATGTCCTGGGTATGACGTTAAACTCTATCTGATGGTGAAGTTCCAATTCTGTTTTCCCATCTATGGGTTAAATAGAAAAACATGAGTTGATAAAGAAATTGCCCTTATGGCAAGTTCCAACCCCTTTTTTATCATATGGGTGCTAGAAGGCGGTGGCTGCGGGTCTACATGTCCTGGGAATGACGTTAAACTCTATCTGATGGTGAGATTCCAGTTTTGGAGGTTTGGGGAATGTGGAGCACCCATTCATCACCATTGCTCCCTGGTCCACTGACCCGGAGTGGTAGTACCTGTTAGGGTCCCATCTATGGGTTAAATAGAAAAATGTATTTATAAAAAAATTGTATTATCCATTAAGAATTGATTTATTTCAAAACTTTATTGGCATTAAATGACCCACTGAGGTTGATATGCCGTAAAACAAAACAAACCAAACCAAACCAATTCTGTTCAAGAGTACCCCTTGATCACCATATAAAAGCGGCATAAGTCAACATCTACGGTCAACAGGTGACCCCATTGGGAGGGAGTTACCCCTCTGTAGAGGTGCAGTCGGTCTATATTAAAGCCTCAGCCGACAGGGAAGTCAGTGATTATTGCCTAGTCGCATTACAATACAAAAAAAATTGACAATGTGTGAGTGTCGATTATCCGGTTTAATTGTTGTGAAAAAAGATTTTTTTAAATTTCAATTTCAAATCTAAAAATACGATTAGTGTGACGTCATCGTTGGACTGTTTTTTTGTTTTTGTTTTGTTTTGTTTGTTTTGTTTGGTTTTTTTTTTTGTCATTGAAATCAATCTGATTGGCTGATTTTTTTTCAAATCTTGAAGGAAATAGATTTCAATGCAGTCTGATTCATTTATACCGAGAAGGGAAAATACAGAAAATATTGCAAAGAAGAAAAAAAAAATGATCGCACGCACACACACACACACATACACACACACATACACACACACACGCACTCAGACACATGGGCGGGTGCGCTCACACACACACACAAATGGATGGGTAGACATGTGCATACAAAAGGCTAGACATTTGATCCGATGAGCACAGAAGTGCAAAGCTTTTGTCCATTTTCTAATAGTGAAAATTCAGTTTGTTTGTTTGTTTTCTTGGCTGGTTGGTTGGTTGGTTGGTTGGTTGTTCCGCTGTATCAACTTTTGGGTTATTTTATGACGAATTTTATGTTTTATACGTTTTTGTTGGGTATTCAAATTTTCAAAAATCATTTTAACACATTTTAAAACTAAAACTTTTTTTTATCTATTATTTTTACTAGCAAAATAAAAAAACGCCCTCTGGGCGACGTAAAATAAATATTGCCTGAGAAGATGGGAGTTTGAAAACTTAATATCAGAGAGTTTGTATCATAAGTAAAGTAAAATCATCAAATTTATTAAAGGAGTAAAAAATAAAATAAATTTATTAAAGGAGTAAAAAATTGAAAAAATTGAAATGGAAACTTAGTTCTGATAACTTTAAATATATACTAAAATAAAACCAACTATATATAGATATATAATACCAGGTATGTATTTATTAAAACTTGTTTAAAAAAACAATGAGGACTGTCTAATGCAGCATGTTCAAATTTTGGGTGTATTTATTCTATGTTATGACGATTTTAGGTAGTGTGACGTAAGCAGTGACGTAGTTTTCGTTACAGACAAAAACCGGAAGCGAATCTCCATTATCATTTTACGTTTTGAGCTACATGATCTTAAGCTACCCTCGATTTTTTCTCAAAAACCAATAAGAATACAGCATCTAAAAAAATTGTTCTTATTTTATGGAATGTTTTAAAAATTTACATATATTGAAAAATAATAAAACATTACACTGGGCAACACTATTTTTGTTGAGTTAGTCCTAACATTTTTGACTAACATTTGGACTCTGAATCCATAAATTACCCCAGTATTTTTTTTTTTTTTTCTATTACATCAACTTTTTTAGTAACAGGATACCCTCGCTTGATTACAAAAACCATTAAAATACTGTATGTAACAAATTTGAGCTTATTTTATAGAATGTTTTAAAATTTTACACCGCCCTGTCGTCTGCGGCATTAGAATGAACCGACTGCAGGGTTCATACCATTCCCAAGGGTCTGATAGCATCACTGGAGTTCGAACTCACTACGATACCGCAGTCAAGTATGTTAGCCACTACGCTACGGGGACTCTCCCCTTCTGAACATTGGTTAACATGCTATAAAACTAACCAACTTAAAATGTAATTTAAAAAAGTTCTTCTTTTTAATAAGCCGAATGTTTATAGGAATATAAACAGGTATTTTATACTGGTATTTTTCATCCACTATTTCGTATACTTTTTCTAGTTTGTATTGTGTATTCAATATGAGCTCCGCCCTGTCGTCTGGGGCGTTAGAATACACCTCTGCAGAGGGGTAAGACTCCCACAATGGGGCCACCTGTTGGCCGTGGGTAGCGACCCGTGATGCTTAAGGATAGAACCCAGGTGGATGAGCAGTCCATGACTTGCAATACTCAACTTTGGCACTATCTTGAGCTAGATGGGCGGTCAGAGAGGCCCTCTCCGATCAATCGGCTGGTCACGTCAAGCCCTAGCACCTATATGATTGCCCCAAACCTATTGCCCTTATGGCAAGCCCCAACCCCTTTTTATCATATGAGTGCTAGAAGGAGGTGACTGAGGGTCTACATGTCATGTGAATGACGTTAAACTCTTTCTGATGGTGAGGTTCCAGTTTTGGAGGTTTGGGGAATGTGGAGCACCCCTTCATCACCATTGCTCCCTGGTCCACTCTGACCCGGAGTGGTAGTACCTGTTAGGGTTCCATCTATGGGTTGAAGAGAAAAACATGAGTTTATAAACAAAATTGTATTATGCATTAAAAATGAATTTATTTCACAACTTTATCAGCATTAAATGACCCACCGAGGTTGATATGCCGTAAAACAAAACAAACCTAAAACCTAAAAAATTACAATGAAAAATGATTTTTTTAAAATTACTTAACTATATTGTTTGTACAGATTCATCTTGTTCGTAGAAAGGATATCGTTACTGTGAGTCAAATTGTGTACAAGGAGTTAAGGTAAAAAAATACAAGGTTTTCCTAGAAGTTTGCACGGTGTCTATGCAGAAAATGGAACTTGATGCTCATGTTGTAATCGAGCCTTGGGGGGGGGGGCTATCCAGTAGTTTCTGGACAATTTTAGTGTAATTCCTTACTTGTGTATTTCCAAGAAAGTTCTTGACAAGGTCTTTGAATGATAACCAAGAATTCCTTTTAAGTTCTGACATTATCTCAATGAAATATTCATTTTTGATAACTTGCCGAATCTGTAGATCATCAAACACACCAGCCTGGATTTTTTTTCAGTTGACAGGCCAGGAAATGCCATAACGCGGTACTTGAAACAGTTGACTTGAGTTAGCAATGCTTTAATGAATTGCTTCAAGAGACCTAGATTCATGTGTGAGTTGGGAATATAATTTTATTTATGTCAGCAAATGGCTCACGTAGAATGTTGGGATCAACAGGTTGGAGGTTAGATCTTGGAGGTTAATTCCTTTCCACCTTCTTCTCAAGCTCTACTGCCTGCCAAGCAGAGAAAGCAGGTGTATCCACGTTGCTGACCAAGAAGGAAGCCTACTATTTTAATTTCAACACAGATGATCCAACTGTGTTTGTTGTATTGCAACAACTCAATGACTCTCCTTATGTGTTTATATTTTCCATTAAGACAAATTTAATGTCTAATTGGGATTGCACCATATAAATTACATCTTTATTGTTATTTGTACAACGTTTCGGCCGATATACCCTCCTGCCTTCTTCAGGTATTTCTTGTCGGACTCGGGAACCTTCTCAGACTCGGGAACCTTCTCGGACTCGGGAACCTTCTTTTCGAACTCAGGAACTTTCTTGTCGTAGTCGGAAACCTTCTTGTCGTAATCGGGAGTCATCATGGAACTTCGAACCTAACCCTTTATTCAGTCCACGGGGGTATCCTGTTCTCATTCCGCTAATCATAGCTGGGGTAGGAGGTGTGTTAATTATTATTCTATGTTACTGCCTCTACTCAGGATTGAACCCGGAATCCAGAGATAACTGTCACTTAGAACTGTCTTAACTTAACTACCTTATCCACTAGGCTATGTGTCCAATAAAGATGGGGACAATAGTCCGAATAACGCAGATAATACTAATGTCCAAAATTGTTCCCCATTGTCTTCAGCGATCCAATACATCTAATATTGAGATGCTCTCCATGATGAGTTAGGCTGGGTACCTTACTACAGCGGTCCCCAACCTTTTTTGCGCCACGGACCGGTTTCATCTAAGACAATATTTTCACGGACCGGCCTTCATATGCTCCGGCCTACATTTGCTCGATAATCGTTAATGACGTAATCTAATAATAAATCATCCGCATTGGTCTTATGTCAAATGCAAACATCAACAGACAATAAACAACCTTTTTCATAAATTAATAATCAACAACATCTCTGTAAACGAAAATATTTATTTTAGAACGAAAATCCTTTCTAATAAGAAATAATTATAATAAAAAACTTGATTCAAGTGACAATACTGATCATTTCTATATAAAAGAATGAACAAGTGAATCAAATAATAATAATGACAATTAGTGAGAGTCCTCAGCTTGTTTCTCTGCAACGAGCCGGTCAAATCTTGAGACCTGTCAAGAGGCACAGAAGTCACTTTGATTGGAGGAGGGCTCGTCGACCACACATCTAACCTAGGTAAGAGCCAAAGTGAAGTGTTGCATGTCATGGATGGCTTAGCCACCAGGATTCTATCCTTAAGCATTACAGGTCATTATCCACGGCCAACTGGTGACACCTTTGGTGGATTTTACCCCTCTGCAGAGGTGGGGTGGATGTATTCTAAAGCCTCCGCCAACAGGGTGGTACTGAAGATGGCTAATTAGCACAAATATAAAAATGGTTTTGAGGAAAGTGGTGTTGCTATAATCTCACAAGTGTTCAAAACCTGCCAGCCTTAAAAATCAGCTTTCATAGCTTTTCCCAGGGGATTGAAAATTGACTTCTGTTACCCTTGGAAAGTCTGCAAAGTTAGCCCACAGACCTTCCTCAACTGTGTAGATCAGCGGTCCCCCAACCACCGGGTCACGGGCCATTAGGTACCGGGCCGCATAGAACGTTTGAATTTAGGATGGAGAATGTCAGGTTACCTAAGCAGCTATTTTACAGGGAGTTACACCGTGGTAAACACCCGAGACAAAAACCTGAGAAACGTCTTAAGGGTGTCGTCAAAAGCAACCTTTAATTGCTTCGTATAGATCCTGTAGCAAATGACGAAAATAAAAACTGGAAATAGTGAGCTAAACTACATACATATTCACTAATTCAGATTCTTCCTTCTAGAGAGCTCAATCTGCTCTACTGTTTATCCATAACTGGAGGGAGAATAGTATTATCTGTGTTATTCGGACTATCGTCCCCATCTTTATTGTTATTTGTACAACGTTTCGGTCGATATGCCCTCCGGCCATCTTCAGGTATTTCTTGTCGGAATCAGGAACCTTCTCAAGAAATACCTGAAGAAGGCCAGAAGGCATATCGACCGAAACGTTGTACAAATAACAATAATACTAATCATCAAGCCTCATCTCAAACATTCAGAGAAATAGGAGGGAGAATAATTGGATTCATACATTTTCCAAAGGTATTAGAACTAAGTGAAATGCAACCTCTCGTCTAGGATTTGAACGCGTCCATTTTCTACGACGATAACCATTACAGTAATTGCGCCTTCACGATGGTTGTAAAGTATTTATTTGAAACACAGAAAAATTGAGTACTCCATCTCGAAACGAGCACTTAGGAAGTAGGACTTGAACTCTACCCCGGACACTTTTCAGTCGGAACATGTTTACAACATCTTCAATGGGTTATTTAATGCAAAATCTAGTTCTTGTATATGTATATTAACCAAGCCCTCCGCACGAGCAGGATGTGACACATGGTCAATTTCTATAGCAAGCATATTTTGATTCAGAGCTTTCCTTCTCCTAGACCGTTAAAATATTCCATCCACCCTACTATCCCCTTTTCACTAGCGCTAGACCAAGGAGATTGTTTTTGGTATCTGAGGTGGAGCGCCACACCTACCATCAGCTCCTTACTTTACCGCACATAACCCTGTGCTACTCATAACGCTGAGTTGGCGGGGACCGGAATCGAACTAGGAACCATGTGGTTTCTAGCCGAACGCTCTACCGACTGAGCTAACCCGGTCAGAAGGGCCATTTTATTTTCGACTAAATAAATATAGACACAGAATCAAGTCTATGGATCACAGCTGATTCTACTTGTAGAATAATAACATCTGCTAAAAGAGATGCAAAATTAATCACTCTAAAAGGATTTTTAAAATATAAGCATAAAATCTGCAATCAAAAAAATAAGGTAACTGGATAAGAAATATCTTAATATATACTAGCAAATATATGCACCCTCCGGGTGCAAGTATTTAAGTTTTAATGTAATAATATATTGTATTAAAATAGAAAGGCTAGTGAAACTAAATAAGAATGCAGATAAGAAGATTTGAAACAGAGAGGGTATAATCAAAAAATAGAATAACTGAAATTTACTCTTCCATCACTCTCGTCTTTCATTGTTATTTTTTCTAATTTAAGTATTTACTTAAAAGAGGAAGTAAAGAATAAAATTACAGTTATTTTCTCTTGTTAATGGATTTCATTTAAGATTCATTGAAGAGATTTTTGCTTATATTCATTAAAATAAAACCAAACAATTAGAAATCAATAATACTAAGCATATATTTATTAAAATCAAATTTTTAATATCAATATGCAAATTAGCCTTCCCGTTCACATTGTAAACCGCCATTTTTTGTATATATAAATATAATTGTATGTTGTTAGTATGTAGATATGGTTAACAGTATTAATAATGTAAAACAATTTTATTAATAATTGAGGTTTAAATGAAAAGAAAATCATGGAGAATGTGATGTCAATAACTAAGGGAGTTGTGATGTGACTTGAGTAGTAATATAGTTTCGGTTACAGACAGAAAAACACACAATCTCCATTATAATAAGATGTCATTTGGATTTAATATGAAATTTATTTATTCGATCTTGTAATGAAATGCTGCAGCCACCCTGTCTTTGTAATAAAATTTGCAAATCACAAACATCTATATATATATATATATATATATATATATATACATAAATCGACCACTGGATAATTTAAAATGAACTACCCCAAACCTAATCAAAAACTTATTTGCTTTGCCTAGTGCATTCATTTGCTGGAAAGAGAATAGTTGTATTCGTACATGTCCAAAGGGCATTACCACTACGTGAAATGCAAACAGCCTTGTCCGGGATTGCTAGTCATATAAGATCTCATGACAGCAAACAACCTCTGATTTTACACTGGTCCTTTCTCAGCAACTTTCAGGTAACTCGTGTCAATTCTATCACAAATTACATAGGTCTATAGTAGGTCTGGAAATAGAGAGTGCACGGGGTTAAAGTAAAAAGTAAAGTCGGCTGAGTGGGCTATCACTCAAAAAGTGGGGAAATCTATCCCCTTTTCACTAGCACTGGACCAGAGAGATTGTTTTAGCATCTGAGGTGGATCGATACACCTACCACCAATTCCCCACTTTACCGAAAAGATCCAAGTTGTGTTACACATGCGCTGGATTGGCGAGGGCCGGCATCGAACGCAGAACCTTTTTTTTAGGCGGATGCTCTACCAACTGAGCTAAGCTGGCTCAGTCGAAACCAAAGACAGTTCTTTTGTTTGTCACATATGCGACGGGGATTTCAATGTGTGTGGTGGCCCGAGGCGTCACACGCGTTCTCATGGTTTTCTTTTATGTAACTGCGTTGACACCCAAATACTCAGGCGATTCCATACTTTACACGGTTGACTTACCCCAACAATACCTTTTTTTGCTAATCAAAGAACAGCAATGGTGTTGTCGCCGACTTATACACAAGGCCAACGCGCCGAAAATATCAACCGAAACTTTATGATGTCACCAAATACACTAAGAATGAATTCAATTGTCCGAATAATATTTGATGTATGTGATTCTGTTGATCATGGCTAATGGCATGAAAGTTCCCACAAAGCTCAGTGTGTTAAATCCGAATTGTATCGTCGTTGTTAACATTTGAGCAAAACCTGAAGAGCCCTACAACCTATTGTTATCATGTTTTTATATTTATATTCCATAGATGGAACCTTAATAGATGGGATGATTTTTTAACCAAAGTAAAAAAAATAATTTGAAATGAATCACCATTGCTCTCTGGTTCACTCTGACCCGGAGTGGTAGTACCTGTTACGGTCCCATCTATGGGTTAAATAGAAAAATATGAGTTGATAAACAAAATTGTATTATCCATTAAAAATGAAATTTTCAAAACTTTGTCGGCATTAAACATTTTTGAACACCAAATTACCAATAGAAGTATTCGGCATAAAATAACCCAAGGGGTTGACATGCCGTAAAAAACAACCAACCAAATCAAATCAAATCAACCATAGCTGAGAAACACAATGCCTTGCATTTTACCACCAGTCCTATTGTGGTCACCTTTGAAAGTACCAACAGGGATACCATCAACGACAAAAGGCAGTGGGGGAAGAGGCACAATGGGAGCACTGTGGGAGGAAGGGAGAAGAAAAATTGCCCACCATAGTGCTTGGAAGTGAATTATTATTATAACATTTTATAATAATAATTCACTTCCAGCCGACAGGGTGGAGCTCATATTGAATACACAATACAAACTAGAAAAAGTATACGAAATAGTGGATGAAAAATACCAGTATAAAATACCTGTTTATATTCCTATAAACATTCGGCTTATTAAAAAAAAGAATTTTTTTTATTATATTTTAAGTTGGTTAGTTTTATAGCATGTTAACCAATGTTCAGAAGGGGAGAGTCCCCATAGCGTAGTAGCTAACATACTTGACTGCGATATCGTAGTGAGTTCGAACTTCAGTGACGCTATAACGCTCCCTTTCAGACCCTTGGGAATGGTATGAACCCTATAATCCCCCCAGTTATAGATTTAATAATATCACTTCTACCAAAGTCAATGATGATTTTGGCATCGGCATTAAAACTTAATCAGCAGATGGTGCAAGTATTTAAGTTTTGATATAATAAAATATCATTAAATTAGAAAGGCTAATGAAACTGACTAAGAATGCAGATAAAAAGATCTGGAACAGAGGGGGTATAATCGAAAAATAGAACAACTTTGAAACTAACTATTCCATCATTTTTCATTACTCCCCTCTTTCATTGGTAAATTTTCCTAATTTAACTATTTAGTTAAAATAGGAAGTAAAGGATAATATTACAGTTATTTCTTCTTGTAAATAAATTTCTTTTAAGATTTATCCACGAGATTTTTGTTTATATTTCTTAAGATAAAACCAAACAATTAGAAATCAATAATACCAAGCACATATTTATTAAAATAAAATTTTAAATATCAATATGCAAATTAGCCTTCTCGTTCAAACTGTAAACCGCTATTTTGTTGTATATATAAATACAATTGCATGTTATTAGTACGTAGATATGGTCTACAGTGGCTTCGGCCTCTGGACCATTGATATAATTAACGGCGTCGATCCCAGGGGGCCATCCGCCCAGGCAACACCTGCCCCCTCGATTTAAAGGGGCAGGGCTGGGTTTATTGCCCAGTGCCTGAGGCGCCCCTCTTGAGGGTGAATGCCGACGGGATCGTCGCAATTTTTCACCTGCCACCCCATGAGTCTCGGCTTGTGGGTGGTCCCACATAAATAGGGCCTTGTGTCTGACCCGTACAAGTGGGGTACGTGGAAAATATCAGATATGGTCAACAGTATTGATAATGTAAAACAATTTTTATTAATAACTGAAGGTTTAAAAGAATGAAATCATGGAGAATTTGACGTAAATAATTAAGGGAATTGTGACTTGAGTAGTAATATAGTTTCGGTTACAGACAGAAAAACACACAATCTCCATTATAATAAGATATAAAGAAATTATTATCTGCATAAACCCACATGGTTGGTTGGTTTTATGGCATGTCAACTCTTGTTGGGTCATTTAATGCCAAAGTCAGTCTCTTTTGGTTTGTGTGGTTGGTTTTATGGCACATCAACCTTTGTTGGTTTATTTAATGCCAAAGTCAGTTTTGTTTTGTTGGTTGGTTTTGCAGCATGTTAAATTCTTGTTGTGTTATTTTTTGCTGGGGGGGGGTCCCTATGTGTGGCGAGAGAAACCACGCACGTAGTGGTTCGAAGCGTGCACGACTGTGTTTGGCATGCAGAATGAGATCAGGGGCGAATGGGGAGATTGAACTCACATCCTCCTGATCATGAGTCGTGGCCTGACGCATGTGAATTACTAAACTGTGCAGAGTAACCCGGTGCCTGACTCGAAAAACTGTTATTATTTGCAAACATTTATGCATATCCACAGCTATGGGCTATATATAAAAAAAAAAAAACTCCTTCACTGTCCGGATAATACCAACTTTACTTACTTACATATAAAAAGCATTACGTTTCATTAGATTTCACGGAAATACTCGAAACCTTTGGGGGATTAGGGTTTGGCTACTTCGGGAATTTCCGACATTCAATGCTATTTATACGTAAAATGCGATTCCAATGATATTATGATCGCTTGTGCGCTATTGTGCATTAGTACCCAAAAAGAAATATACACAACATTTCGTTGTAGTAGGTAGTACGATCACAAGTGTCCACCGGACCAAGCCTCAAAAACTTGGTTGAATCATCCAATATGGTAGCCATTTTATCAACGTAGTCATCGTGATTTAAGATGACCACTCCAGCACCTTTATCAGGTCTGGTAATAATGACCGATTTATTTTTCTTGAGATTTTTCAAAGCAAGATGGTGTTCCCTTTTCCAGTGTGATTCATTACGGAAAAAAGGGGTTCCGGCATAAGCGTGGGCAATATTGTTTAATTGTGCCTTGAGGTCACTAGCATGGTCCACGGATCTGAATTTAAGTCTGTTCAATTGAGCATACAGAACTTCAAATTCAGCGTAAATATCCACCCTCTTCAAACTTGAGGGTGGGATATTAAAGTCTATTCCATTGGCTAAAATAGATAGCTCAAAAGAAGACAGCTGTAAAGAGGACAAATTGAAAACATTCTTGCTAATATTGGGGTCGACTGAGCAACCATACCTTTTAAATATAAGATGTTTCAATTGTCTCTGAAATTTTAGATTCAGGCGAGTAGAGCTACGTTCATTGATCAAAGCAATGTAACGTGAAAAACGTAATTTGTCAAAAAAGGACAAAGTGCCAATGGACTCAAGCCATAAACCGAGATATCTATTTTTTAAACTAACAAGGTTGTTATTGAACTTAGAAATGAATTCTTGTAAAAAGATTCTTTCTATATTCCACCCTAATTGTAATTTGGCCTTTACAATTCGGAATCTTATAAAGGGTGGACAGACCTTGTTGTTAATGCATTGATGAAGGAATGCAATTTTTTCCCTCAGTGATGTTAATTTACCCTTAATCTTTTGGATATAATTTAATTTACGAATTAAATTTTGAGAGTACCGGGTCTTAAAATATTTATAAATTTTTTGGGGGTACAAAATGTTATTATTGCTGTAAATAGACCTCTTAACAAATACATTATAAGGAGAAAAATAAGAACTAAATATTTTTCTTCTTTGTTATACTATAGAAGGGGGTAAAGGGAGAGTAAAAAAGAGTTGTCAGCTGACATGTTTCGATCCTCACTCAGTAGGTAGGTTTAATTGGGACACAAAATACCTGTTGTTCTTCTACAATTATTGATTTAGCTTTAAATAACCCACTTTTTATGCCACAAGGGATCTTCACTTAACAAATCGTAACATATAATTCCAGATCTAGCAACTTGTTTCTTTTTAACTTAATCCCTCGGGGTGGCCTAAAATCGGTATCAACCAATCAGTGAGGGAGTCTATCCCCTTTTCACTATCACTAGACCAAGGGGATTGTTTTTTGCGTCTAAGGTGGATCGGCACACAGATCTCTGGGCTACTCATATGCTGAATTGGCGAGGGCCGGTACCGAACTGAGAACCTTGTGGTTTCTAGCCGAATGCTCTACCGACTGAGCTAAGTTGGTCCTATCAGTTTTATCTGTATTCTGCAAATTTAATGCTTATTCTGTTTGGCTAAGTCGATATCGCATTTCCACAGTTCCGGGTTCGATACCGGTCCCCACAAACACAGGTCACGGTGCGGTAAAACATCTGGGACCTAACGGTAGGTGTGGCACTTGTTAATTTTTAGCAGGGCGTAAATTTACCAAAGACCAATCCTTTTCCTTCGCTAGCCGGGTTGAAAGCTAAGGAGTCCCATCCACCCCATATATATATATATATATATATATATATATATATATATATATATATATACTGGATAGATAGATAGATATCTTAGTCGGGTAATATCTATTTCTCAATCTCAAGTAATATCTATCTATCTATCTATCTCAGTCTGGTAATATCTTTCTATCTGACTATCTATCAATTTCTCTCTCTCTCTCTCTCTCTCTCTCTCTCTCTCTCTCTCTCTCTCTCTCTCACACACACACATATATATATATATATATATATATTTATATATTTATATAATATGATATAATATAATATAATGGAGAATGAATATGAAAAGTATTTTCATATAAAGGTACTCGATGCTAAATTATACACATGAAACTATAGTAACGGAGAATTAGAACCATTATATATATATATATATACCAGCCAATTTATATATGTCTGTCTATCTATGTTCCTGTTTGTCTCAGTCTGTCCATATCAATCTATCATGGTATTTACCTCGTACCCCACTTGTACTGCATAAGGCCCTATTAACGTGGGACCACCCACAAACCGAAGCTCATGGGTGGCGGGTGAAAAATTGCGTCGATTCCGTCGGCATCCCCCTCAAGTGGGGGCGCCTCAGGCGCTGGGCAATTAACCCAGCCCTGCTCCTTTTAATCAAGGGGGCAGGTATTGCCTGAGTGGATAGCCTCCTGGGATCGACGCTATTAACTATCATTCCCAGTTTATTTATTTATATCTATCTATCTATCTATCTATCTAGTGATAGATCTACCCAGCACGTGCGTGCCTGTATTTGCAATTTTCCCCAAAATTCAATGAATTGAATATTCATGCCAATGATCATCCCATATCTAAAAAGCTGATTACTATAAAGTTGATGACTCACAAAGGCATGAACCTAAACGTTCATATTGCTAGGTTTTTGTTAAGGGAGAAGGGAAGCGAGTGCGCGGGAGCGATAACATGGCTCTCTAAGGACAATGACAAAACAGCATGTGCAGCCATTTTAAATTGTAAGAAATACCTGAAGAAGGCCGGAGGGCACATCGGCCGAAACGTTGCACAGATAACAATGAAGATGAGGACAATAGTCCGAATAATCCAACTAATACTAATATGCCAATATGAACAACATTGCAGGAAAGCCTCGACAAGAGAATTTGGAGCAATCCCGTGAAATTACCACGCTCCATAGCCTCACATTTAAAAAGAAGAAATCGATCATTTCAATTAAATCGATCGATTTCCTGGATTATACTATAACCCTTGGGTCACTAAGACTTGACACGAACAGGCTTAGACCCATTAAAACATTACCAATAAATTAGTGAAAACAACTTCATATGTACTAGCAAATACTCCCGTCTTTCATTGGTAAATTTTCCTAATTAAACTGTTTAGTTAAAATAGGAAGTAAAGAATAATATTACAGTTATTTCTTCTTGTTAAGGGATTTCTTTTAAGATTTATTGAAGAGATTTTTGCTCATATTCAATAAGATAAAACCAAACAATTAGAAATCAATAATACTAAGCATATATTTATTAAAATCAATTTTTAAAGATCAATATGCAAATTAGCCTTCCCATTCATACTGTAAACCTCTATTTTGTTGTATATATAAATACAATTGCATGTTATTAGTATGTAGATATGGTCAACAGTGTAAGTAATGTAAAACAATTTTATTAATAATTGAGGTTTAAATAAAATAAAATCGTGGAGAATATGATGTAAATAACGAAAGGAATTGTGACTTGTATAGTAATATAGTTTCGGTTACAGACAGACAAACCCACAATCTCCATTATAATAAGATTAATTAATAATCTGGTTTTAGACCCTCAGTTACCGCCTTCTTGTACATATATGATAAAAGCGGCGCGTGGTCTAATGGTTAGAGTCGTTGGAAATGGACTCGCCAACCCGAGTTCAATTCCTGGACGGAGCTGTTTGCATTTCACATGGCACTAATACCCTTGGGAAAGGTATGAATCCAATTCTCCCTCCAGCTATAGTTAAATAGCAGGGTAGTATGTGTTCTTTAATCAGGGCTAGGTAACCAGTCTAGGAGAAGGAAAACTATGAATTAAAACCTGTTAAACTCCGCTTAAAAATTGACCTTGTGTCGCATCCAGCACGAGCGGTTGGTAAATATATCTATGATAACAGTGGTGGGTGCTTGCCATAAGAGCAATTTGAAGAATATGGTCGGGACAATCATATAGGTGCTAGGGCTGGATATGACCAGCCGACTGATCGGTTCGGACCTCTCCGACCGTCCGTCTAACCCAACTCAACGGTTTTTGGCGTACTTACTGTACGCCAAAAAGCCGTTGATTTCTGACGATAATAGAGATGCCCTTTGGTTTTTCACTAGAACCCCTTTAGCCGGGTTGTGGCCTTAATATCACTGGGTGACAGACCAATCCGCCTTGGGAGGCCCCAACAGGACCTTGCATTCCGGACGCCATAGCTCTGACACTACAACGTTGTCACCACCCTGCCACGGCAAGGAGGGGTTGGAATTTATGGGGTTGATATTTACTAAACAATCTATCGCGAGGTTAAAACAGTCAAATAATTCTGCGTCACCCATGCAGGCGGGGAGAGCTTGTTTGTCTTCCATTCAATCCTGACTTTAATTGACCCCCCCCCCTCTCAAACTATTGAGTAGTAGCGCGGTGTGGATATACGCAGTTAGCTCAACCATCAAACTTTAACCTTCCTGTTTTTTGTTCAGGGTATACCTAAAAATAATTATAAAACCATCAGAAATGTTTTTCTACAAACCAAGAAGATGGCTTGACATTTGGAAAAATCTAACTTTACTGGCATATAAATTTATGTACTCTAATATCCTCATCTTTCTCTCATTCACAGCATCACCATCGCTTACCATTACCCCACGTGAGGTGCCCGTCGGGACAATCATATAGGAAGCGCGTGGTGTAATGATTAAAGTCAAAGGAAATTGACTCGTCGCCCCGAGTTCAAATCCTGGACGTAGTAATTGCATTTCACTTAGCGCTAATATCCTTGGGATAGGTATGAATTCTACTCACCCTCCAGCTATGGGTAAATAGTAGGGTAGACTGGCTCTTTAACCTTGGTTAGGCAACCGGTCTAGAAGGAAAACTCTGAATTCAAACCTGTTAAACTCCGCTTAAGAAACTGACCTTGTGTCACATCCTGCTCGTGCGGAGGGGTTGGTAAATATATATATAGGTGCCTGGGCCTGATATGACAGGTCGATTAATCGGATAGGGTCGCTCCGATTGCCCGTCAAGTCAAAGTAAGGACCGAAGTGAAGTGTTGCGTGTCACAGGTCCACTTAGTACCCGGGAGAGCTCAACCACCACAATCCTGTCCTCGGGCGTTACGGGTCACCACACACGGCCAACAAGTGGGTGGAGGGTCTTACCCTTCTGTAGAGGTGCAGTCAGTGTATTCTACAGCCCCAGTCGACAGGGAAGCCTCCATAAACAGAAGCATCATATCATCATGGACTACTGCTACAATGAAAACCTAAAGAGTTTAAATATTGCCTCGTGTCATATAAGCATCTATATATTAATACTCTTGTTCCTTAATCTTCCAACCGTTATCATCTTGCAACACCCTCTGGTAAAAAAATTTTTTTTTAAATAAAAAACATCCAAATCGTCCAAGATGAAGTGCAGAAATGTGAAACTTGATTATCTGGTGTTACTTATCTGCCGAATTCTTATTTTTTTATGAGTGTCGTCACCTCAGTTAAATAATGGGCCACTCCGTTTTTATTATAAAGAAAGAAAGGGAATAAAAGGGACATGCTACACACAAAAAATATAATAAGAAAGAAAGAAGGGAATAAATAAAGAAATAAAGAAAGAGAGTAGCGGAAAGAAAAAGTAGATGAATGATAGAGAGAGGGGTGAGCGCCCCGAAGCGATAACGCTAATCGGTTTCAAACAAACATAATGGAAAGAATAAAAGAAGGAAAGACAGGGGAAAAGTGAGAGAGTTGGACTAAGATTATTATACTTTTTATATATTGAACTATATTGCAATAGCTCTTAAGTAAATAAATGAAACGTTGTAATAATTAAATTATGATACTGTGGTATATCCATAGGTCCTGCTAG
This sequence comes from Doryteuthis pealeii, assembly GCA_023376005.1. NCBI lineage: Eukaryota > Metazoa > Mollusca > Cephalopoda > Myopsida > Loliginidae > Doryteuthis > Doryteuthis pealeii. The sequence continues at coordinate 48,616,390 of CM042167.1, forward strand.
TAAAGATTATTATACTTTTTACATATTGAACTATTTAGCAATAGCTCTTAAGTAAATAAATGAAACGTTGTAATAATTAAATTATCATACTGTGGTATATCCATAGGTCCTGCTAGTAAAGATTATTATATTTTTACATATTGAACTATTTAGCAATAGCTCTTAAGTGAATAAATGAAACGTTGTAATAATCAACTTATTATACTGTGGTACAACAAAAGGTCCTGCTAGTATAAAACATTATATCTTACTTTTACTAATAAAGATTATAAGTAATATCTTTAAAAAAAACATAGTATTTACTTACTTTTGTTTAACAACCAGATTCCTCGTATAAATTTATTTATCTATGTATGTAGGTATAAACTTCGGTTGGTAATTCATACAAAGTTGCCGGCAAAAAACTTTTCAAAATCCAAATTTTCATATTCGAAGAAAAATATCGTCAAAGTCGGCCATTTTGTAAAAAATGTCCAGTTTATTCGCGAGTAAAAAGAATCCTTTTTCTGCTCATAGTGGGGGTCACTACTCGGCCCCCGAACATAGAAATATTTGAATGAAAATGAACACACAAAGCAGCAGCTACTGAAAGTCCTCCAAAAAAATAAATAAATAAAACAGATGGCACTAAAGTAGTAATTGTAGACTTTTAATAAGAGGACAATGTAATCCACCAGATGACATCAGGAGGAGAGAATAAAATAAAAATGGCGGCCTTTTTTTTACTTTCTTTCTTTTTTTTTTTTTTTTTTCCTTTTTTTTGTTTTTGTTTTTGTTTGTTTTGTCTTGTCAGATATTCGGTTGTTATTGTTGTTGTTGTTGTTCCAAATGAATTTCAGAGAAGTTCAATCATTTATCGATACACACAGGCATATATATATATATATGTATTTTGATCATGTTTAATGATAATCGATATTTCTCTCTTTCTTCTTCTTCTCTAACAGTCTCTTTCTTTCTTCTCCTTTTGATCATTGTTTTTATCTCTCTCTCTCTCTCTCTCTCTCTCTCTCTCTCTCTCTCTCTCTCTCTCTCTCTCTCTCTCTCATTCTCTCACACATTTTATTTCTATTTTTTTTCTATCTCCACCTCTCTTCTCCATCACCCTCTCCTCTCTCTCTCTCTCTCTCTCTCTCTCTCTCTCTCTATCTATCTATCTATCTATCTATCTATCTATCGATATTTCTCTCTTTCTTCTTTTTCATCTCTAACACAATTCCCTCTTTTGTTCTTTTACCTTTGATCATAGTTTTCTCTTTTTTCCGTCTTTCTCAACCTCTATCTCTCCTCTATCTCTCTCTCTCTCTCTCTCTCTCTCTCTCTCTCTCTCCTATCTATCTATCTATCTCCTTCTCTCTCACTCTCTCTCACACACACACACACACACACACACATTTTATTTCTATTTTACTGTTTCTCCACGTCAATCTCTCTCTATGTATATATCTATCTATCTTTCTTTTCTCCTCTCTCTCTCTCTCTCTCTCTCTCTCTCTCTCTCTCTCTCTCTCTCTCTCTCTCTCTCAATTTATTTCTATTTTTTCTTTCTGTCATTTCTTCTTTTCTCTATCGATATTTCAACGTTTGATTTTCTTTTGCTGACGTTTCGATAGAAAATTGATTTTTTTATTTTTTTTTTATTTTCTTGCTTACTTCGCATATCCTTTTCTATCTAATGTCGCCCCTCTCTCTCTCTCTCTCTCTCTCTCTCTCTCTCTCTCTCTCTCTCTCTCTCTCTCTCTCTCTATTTATTCATCATATATATATATATATATATATCATATACATACATACATATATATATATATATATATATATATATATATATATACATATATATATACATATATATATACATATATATATACATATACATATATATATACATATATATATATACATATACATATATATATATATATATATACATATATATATATACATATACATATATATACATATATATATATACTTATATATATATATACATATACATATATATACATATATATACATATAATATACATATATACATATACATATATATATATATACATATATATATACATATACATTATATATATACATATATATACATATATATATATATATATATATATATACATATATATATATATACATATATATATATATATATATATACATATATATACATATATATATATATATATATCACCTTGATTAGTTCACTCCCTTATCCCAACACATAACCCCTTAAGTAGGATGTTTTTTTTTACAGGTGGACGAGCAACCGATGTAGAGAATTGAGGGTCAAAGGTTATGGCAGAACAAGTAAATAAACAGCTGGTTTTATTTACATTGAAAATCCTTAATTCCCATTGACATCATTTTCAAACAAATAATTTTAACCCATTGATGGGAACCTGCCAGGTACTATCACCCCGGGTCAGAGGGGAACTGCTATTAAAGGAATTATATTTCCCAAATGTCTAAAACTGAAGTCTCGCCACCAAATGTCGTTTAGTGTCAGAAACCCAGAATACACCTCTTTTTAGAGGGGGTTACCTCTCTGCAGGGGATACAGTCAGCATATGTTAAACCTCGCCGACAGGACATACATTTTTTATTTTTCATTTTCTTTGAAAAAAATTGGGTTGGTGAGTTGGTTGGATTTTATAGCATGTCAACCCTTGTTGGGTTATTTTATGCCAAAGACATTTTGTTTTATTCATTCTTATTGGTTGGTTGGTAGAGAGGTTGGTTGGATTTTATGGCATGTCAACCCTTGTTGGGTTATTTTATGCTGAAGATATTTTGTTTTATTCATTCTTATTGGCTGGTTGGTTGGATGAGGGGCTGGTTGGATTTTATGGCTTGTCAGCCCTTGTTGGGTTATTTTATGCCAAAGACATTTTGTTTGATTCATTCTTATTGGTTGGTTGGTTGGTTGGATGAGTGGTAGATTGGATTTTATGGCATGTCAACCCTTGTTGGGTTATTTTATGCCGAAGACATTTTGTTTGATTCATTCTTATTGGTTGGTTGGTTGGATGAGTAGTTGATTGGATTTTATGGCATGTCAACCCTTGTTGGGTTATTTTATGCAGAATACATTTTGTTTTATTCATTCTTGAGGGTACTAAGTTTGTTTTTCTTTTTAAACTCAATTTTTGCAAGCACATTTTTTAAACTCATGTTTCTTCCACCCTCAAGCACATATATGAGGGAAAGTGTTGGGGATTTGCCATAAGGGCAATAGGGTTGGGACAATCATATAGGGGCTAAGGCTTGACGTGACTAGCCGTTTGATCGAAGGGGCCTCTCCGACCGACCGTCTAGCCTAAATAAAGGCCAAAGTGTACTGTTACATCTCATGGACTGCTCAGCCACCAGGATTCCTTCCTTAAGCATTACGGGTCGCCACCTACGGCCAACAGATAGCCCCGTTGGGGGGGGTCAGACCATATGACCTTTAGGCACCCCTTTTTGATTTCGATTCAGAAGAACATGTTTTTCATTTACACTGTTAATATCCGGTTGTTTGTTAACAGATGATTTTAGAGGTTTTTTTAATTATAAAATTAATCCCTAACCCTGACCCTAAATTTTAACCCCTAACAAACAACTGGATATTGAAAAACATGTCCTTCTGAATCGAGATCAAAAAGGGGTGCCTAAATGTCATAGGGTTCGAGGAGTCTTACCCCACTGCAGAGGCGCAGTTGGTGTATTCTAAAGTCCCACCCGACAGTGTTGAAAATAATTGGGATTTCTTTCTTAAAAATTCTAGCCATTCTTATTTCATATTTTGATAAAAAAAAAAATTGTTTGTTTCTGTAAGTGTCCCACGGGCAACATATGGCGATTTGCTCGTCTTTCTGTGCGGGATGAGTGGGAATATATTAACGGGTCGATCTTTCGATAAATAAAAGGACATGGGTGTTGGGGTGGGGTGGGGGTGAACGGTAGATATAAATTATGAAACAGATAAATTCAATGAACGACACATCTGTTAAATGGGACGCGGCGGACGCGGCGGCAGCGGATATTTACGGGTCGATGTTACTAGTTCTGACGAACCATGTCTCTTTAGAGCCTCAATTTTTAAAAAAAGAAAAAAGAAACTGAACTTTAATTTAAACTAATAAAAAATGACGATATTTATAAAAAAATAAGGGTTTATAATTGATTGACGTTAAGCAAGGCACGAAGAGGGGTGTTGGTGGAGAGGAGAGTAGCCTCGACAGCAAAGAGAGCCAGAAAGAGGGAGAAAAGACAGCAGTTCCAGAAAACATCACAGTTTTTGTGTAGTCAGTGCACCAAAGTCACTTGCACAGATGCAGATTATTTATTCATCTATTTATTTATCTTTTGAACACTACGCCATCGCCTTTAGTGGACGGAAAGGTGCCAACAACATGATTGATTGATTGATTTAGTTTTAATAGCATGTCAACCCGTCTGGGGTTATTTTATGTCTAGATGTTAGGGAATTGCGTTCATCATACATTCAAATTTGCATTTTTGTGTAGTTGTTTTGTTTTGTTTGTTTTTTGTGTATGGATTTTGTGTGTGTGTGTGTGTGTGTGTGTGTGTGTGTGTGTGTGTGTGTGTGTGTGTGTTTGTTTTTTGGGTTTTTTTTTTTGGTTTTTTTGCACTCGGTCCTATCGAGTACGAATACGAATGTAATTCTATTTATTATCAGTTATTTTGATTGATTTTTTTATTGATTGATTGATTTTAACGGCATGTCAACTCGTCTAGGGTTACTTTATGCCTGGAGGTTAAGGAATCACGTTCACTGTATATTTTTGTGTTGTTGTTTCGTAAGAGGCATTTTATTTTTATTTTTACGAATGTAGTTCTATTCATGTCAGTTATTTTGATTGATTTTTTATTGATTGATTGATTTTAACGGCATGTCAACACGTTAGGGTCACTTTATGCCTGGAGGTTAAGGAATCACGTTCACTGTATATTTTTGTGTTGTTGTTTCGTAAGAGGCATTTTCTTTTTCTTTTTACGAATGTAGTTCTATTCATGTCAGTTATTTTGATTGATATTTTTATTGATTGATTGATTTTAACGGCATGTCAACACGTTAGGGTCACTTTATGCCTGGAGGTTAAGGAATCACGTTCACTGTATATTTTTGTGTTGTTGTTTCGTAAGAGGCATTTTCTTTTTCTTTTTACGAATGTAGTTCTATTCATGTCAGTTATTTTGATTGATATTTTTATTGATTGATTGATTTTAACGGCATGTCAACACGTTAGGGTCACTTTATGCCTGGAGGTTAAGGAATCACGTTTACTGTATATTTTTGTGTTGTTGTTTCGTAAGAGGCATTTTCTTTTTCTTTTTACGAATGTAGTTCTATTCATGTCAGTTATTTTGATTGATATTTTTATTGATTGATTGATTTTAACGGCATGTCAACACGTTAGGGTCACTTTATGCCTGGAGGTTAAGGAATCACGTTTACTGTATATTTTTGTGTTGTTGTTTCGTAAGAGGCATTTTATTTTTTTTTACGAATGTAGTTCTATTCATGTCAGTTATTTTGATTGATATTTTTATTGATTGATTGATTTTAACGGCATGTCAACACGTTAGGGTCACTTTATGCCTGGAGGTTAAGGAATCACGTTCACTGTATATTTTTTGTGTTGTTTCGTAAGAGGCATTTTCTTTTTCTTTTTACGAATGTAGTTCTATTCATGTCAGTTATTTTGATTGATATTTTTATTGATTGATTGATTTTAACGGCATGTCAACACGTTAGGGTCACTTTATGCCTGGAGGTTAAGGAATCACGTTTACTGTATATTTTTGTGTTGTTGTTTCGTAAGAGGCATTTTCTTTTTCTTTTTACGAATGTAGTTCTATTCATGTCAGTTATTTTGATTGATATTTTTATTGATTGATTGATTTTAACGGCATGTCAACACGTTAGGGTCACTTTATGCCTGGAGGTTAAGGAATCACGTTTACTGTATATTTTTGTGTTGTTGTTTCGTAAGAGGCATTTTCTTTTTCTTTTTACGAATGTAGTTCTATTCATGTCAGTTATTTTGATTGATATTTTTATTGATTGATTGATTTTAACGGCATGTCAACACGTTAGGGTCACTTTATGCCTGGAGGTTAAGGAATCACGTTTACTGTATATTTTTGTGTTGTTGTTTCGTAAGAGGCATTTTATTTTTACTTTTACGAATGTAGTTCTATTCATGTCAGTTATTTTGATTGATATTTTTATTGATTGATTGATTTTAACGGCATGTCAACACGTTAGGGTCACTTTATGCCTGGAGGTTAAGGAATCACGTTTACTGTATATTTTTGTGTTGTTGTTTCGTAAGAGGCATTTTATTTTTATTTTTACGAATGTAGTTCTATTCATGTCAGTTATTTTGATTGATATTTTTATTGATTGATTGATTTTAACGGCATGTCAACACGTTAGGGTCACTTTATGCCTGGAGGTTAAGGAATCACGTTTACTGTATATTTTTGTGTTGTTGTTTCGTAAGAGGCATTTTATTTTATTTTTACGAATGTAGTTCTATTCATGTCAGTTATTTTGATTGATATTTTTATTGATTGATTGATTTTAACGGCATGTCAACACGTTAGGGTCACTTTATGCCTGGAGGTTAAGGAATCACGTTTACTGTATATTTTTGTGTTGTTGTTTCGTAAGAGGCATTTTATTTTTCTTTTACGAATGTAGTTCTATTCATGTCAGTTATTTTGATTGATATTTTTATTGATTGATTGATTTTAACGGCATGTCAACACGTTAGGGTCACTTTATGCCTGGAGGTTAAGGAATCACGTTTACTGTATATTTTTGTGTTGTTGTTTCGTAAGAGGCATTTTTTTTTTTTTTACGAATGTAGTTCTATTCATGTCAGTTATTTTGATTGATATTTTTATTGATTGATTGATTTTAACGGCATGTCAACACGTTAGGGTCACTTTATGCCTGGAGGTTAAGGAATCACGTTTACTGTATATTTTTGTGTTGTTGTTTCGTAAGAGGCATTTTATTTTTACTTTTACGAATGTAGTTCTATTCATGTCAGTTATTTTGATTGATTTTTTTTTTATTGATTGATTGATTTTAACGGCATGTCAACTCGAAGACGTAATGCTATTCGACGCACCAACTACTACTACCTTACTACCAACTTCATAATATATTCCTTAACCCGGATATATCAAAAACTAAATTAGAAGTCACGAATAAGTGACACAGGCGGAAGCTGGGTTCAGTATTTTACGGGTTAATATAAGATGGCCCATGAAAGACTGACACATTAAAAAAAAAAAAAAAGATCTAATCATTTTAACCAATAAATTAGAGTCCGAGGAAATATATTTTTAGCCATTTGCAAAAAAAAAAGATATCTTATAGGTTGCCTCCATTTTCACGGATACAAAGTTGCACCTTAATTCAAGCACTTTGTATGACTTTATTCAATTCTCTTATCTGTGCATGAATATTATTCTTGCGTTGAAGCAATGTCCTTCAAATATAAACCCTCCTCTAAATAACCCCATAAAAACAAGTCAGGCAAGCAAAACAGACGAATGGGGGAGACCATCAAATTTTTTTGGTTTTGGTTTGATTTACGGCATATCAACCTCAATGGGTCATTTAATGCCGATAAAGTTTTGAAATAAATTCATTCTTAATGGATACAGAATTTTTTTTTTTGTAAATACATTTTTCTATTTAACCCATAGATGGGACCCTAACAGGTACTACCACTCCGGGTCAGAGTGAACCAGGGAGCAATGGTGATGAAGGGGTGCTCCACATTCCCCAAACTTCCAAAACTGGAACCTCACCATCAGATAGAGTTTAACGTCATTCCCAGGACATGTAGACCCGCAGCCACCGCCTTCTAGCACCCATATGATAAAAAGGGGTTGGGGCTTGCCATAAGGGCTGTAACAATGTCTTAAACTTATTCAAATATACACACTCCTTAAACACACACACACACACACACACACACAAAAGAAGTCAGGCAGACAATGCAAGCGAATAAGGGGGGGGGGCATTTGAATTCGGAATTTCTTGAAATTATTCTGCCACCAAAAATTTATTTTTGAATAGAAGGAAAAAATAAAGGGGGGGGGATAAATATTTGTTTGTTCTGCTTATGATCAGTCTTTCGATCTCCAGTCTGTTTAAGATTGGTTTGGTTTCTTTGCACAATTATGGGGTTTCAAGTAAATGTTCTTTGTTGAGGGGGGCAAAAAGAAGCGAGTCAAACGCCTTACTCGCAGGCTGCAACACCGTCGTCGTCGTCGTCGTCGTCGTCGTCTACCAGCAGCTGAAGTCGCAACACACTTACTGCCGTCACCCCACTTCTACTTATACTGCCGTTTCCCCTTATCATCCGGGCACATCAGTCGAGCCTCGCGCCCGTGCACAATTCTCGTACATTCGGATAGACGCGCGTAGGCCCCAACATCCGGGCACCTGAATTGCACCTCGCGTCCATCCAGCGCCCAAATCTCATTGCTTTGCATTCCGGAGGGTGCGGGTTCGACTCCGGCAGGCAAGACACTCCCACTTTTTTTCCAAATGAGTACGGTGGTACTCGTTCTCCGTCACATTTTGTTGAAATTATAAACCTCTCAGTTGAGTAGTAAAATTCTATAATTTTCTTTCACATTGTAACTTAATATTTTCAATTTTCCTAGGTTAGTTATGATATCTGAAAAATAATATAGAAATTAAATTAAAAATGAGAAAGTAATGAATTTTCAAAATGTTTCAGTATTTTGTGGGCCAACTTGTATGAAATATAAAAAAAAACATATTTATAAAAAAAGAATTGAACAAAATATTCATCTTGCAGTTCTGTACATTTCTCACTTCCTTTACTTCCTCTCTTTAACCCTTTTCTTACAAACCAGCTATGGGTTGAATTGTACTACTACTGTTGTTATACAAGGATGGCTTTGGCAATAAATAACCCTTTGTCATATAGTACCTAAAAGAGGAGAATAGAATCATGAATGAACAGAAGACCCTCAGTCATCGCCTTCTAGCACCCATATGATAAAAAGGAGTTGGGGCTTACCATAAGAGCAATAGGGTTGGGAAAATCATATAGGTGGTAGGGCTTTACGTCACCAGCCGATTGATCGGACGGGGCATCTCCGACCGACCGTCTAGCCCAAGATAGGGCCAAAGTGGAGTATTGCAAATCATGAACTGCTCATCCACCTGGGTTCTATCCTCAAGCATCACGGGTCGCCACCCACGGCCAACAGGTGGTCCCATTGAGGGAGTCTTACCCCTCTGCAGAGGTGCAGTCGTTGCCTTCTAACGCCCCAGCCGACAGGGCGGCACACTCACTTTAACCCTTTTCTTACAATATAGCCATGGGTTGAATAGTACGACTACTGTTATAATACAAGGATGGCTTCTTGAATTTTAAAAAAAATTATTCTACCTCTAAAAATTTATTTTTGTTGAAACTATAAACGTCTCAGTTGAATAGTAAAATTCTATTTTAATTTATTACATTATAACTTGCTTTTTTAAGTTTGCTTAGGTTACTTATAAAGTAAATAGAAGTCTATCCCCTTTTCGCTAGCGCTAGATCATGGATATTTTTGCTGAGGTGGAGCGCTATACCTACCATCAGCTCTCACTTTGCCGCACAGATCAGATTACCTAATCAGTGCTGCTCATGCACTGAGTTGGCGGGGAACGGTATCGAACTAGGAACCTCGCGATTCCTAAGCAGGTGCTAGGGCTTGACGTGACCAGCCGATTAGTAGGAGGGCGAGACGCTTAGGAAAAAAATATAACCTTATTGTTTAATCCAGTGATTCTCAACGTGGTCCAGTTGGACCATCTGTGGTCCACAGAACATTTCTAGTGGTCCACAGAGAGTTCGAAGCCACAAAAATGTTTTAGCCATTTCACAAAATTTAACTAATTTAGCGCTTCTTATAATGAACCTCCCCAGTTGAAAATCTCTATTTAAGCGCACGTCGATGATCGGCGGAAAATGAATTGTCTTAGTATTATCTGCGTTATTCGGACTATTGTCCCCATCTTCATTGTTATTTGTACAACGTTTCGGCCGATATACCCTCCGGCCTTCTTCGGGTATTTCTTGTCGGACTCGGGAACCTTCTCGAAAAAGGGAGCCTTCTTTTCGAACTCCGGAACTTTCTTGTCGTATTCGCTATACCTTGTACAAATACGTTGTACAAATAACAATGAAGATGTGGACAATAGTCCGAATAACGCAGATAATACTAATCTTCAAGCCTCATCTCAAACATTCAGAGAAATGAATTGTCTTGTCTTACTTTAAGCCACTCGCAGCTTAAAAGTAAAAGTAGGATTGGTCCATGGGAGTTTTTTTGAATAAAAAATGGTCCATAAGCTGAAAAAGGTTGAGAAGCACTGGTTTAATCCACTGTAAAACACGGATATCATTATTCAAGTCATTTTTTCGACCCTGGGAGTCGATATAATTATTCAGTTTCTGTATTTGAAAAAAATTGAAAAAAAAAAGAAAAAGAGCAAAAGAAAAAAAGAAAAACTTCTCTGTAGATGTTTACAATAATACCTTAAAGATTCGGTGATTATCAAAGCTGAACTTTCAGAGATCGATGACTAATGTGATGTTTAAACCAACCAATATCAGGCGATTTTGAAACAGATTTTTTTTTTCTTTTCTTTTCTCGTTAAGTAAGAATCGTGATAAGAAGATCCGGGTATTTCTAATTATGTAAAGATGGTGGGAAAAAAAACACAAAACTTTTTTTTTGTTTTCTTTTTTTTTTTTCGTTCTTTTTCTTCTTTTTTTTTCTTTTTTTTTTTTTCTTCAACCGGATTTAATTTGAAAGTTACAATGACAGAGTGAAATATCCAAAGTGTTGATGCATAACCTTATTGTTATTATTTATTGTCATACATATAAGCAGTATATTTCCAATACCACCCCACGCACTCCTATATATATATATATATATATATATATATATATATTAAGCGTATAAGCGACGAAAAATCAAATAATTTGTTTTTGTTTAAATTCTCCAGCAACTTGGAAAATATGCGTATATATATTATATGCTCCCAAAATCCGGTTGAGCTCTCTGGGGGCGACTTAAATTAGCTTTCACCGCCAGCATAAAGCAATAAGCGTCTGTTTACAGACTGGATCTCTCTGGTGATCGTAAAAAATATATTAACAAATGTATGTATTAAATAGTTTAAAACATCGCTCTTTAAACGGCAGATGTCAATGGCCGAGAGATTAATGGATTAGGTGGATGAAAATTCAGGCGAATTTTGCTCCTGATCAGTGGTAGCTGTTGTGTCTAACCGCACTGAAGTGACGCGAAACATCGAAACCCGGTGTCTGTGGATGACTATATATATATATATATATATATATATATATATATATATATATATATATGGGAGATTATGTGCTTAATTAAAGCCATACCTAATTTTGTTAATTAACTAAAATTAAATGAATTAGGCGTGCATATCGGTTTAAATGTAAAGCGTAAACAAATCGAGAAAAAGTCGATCTCTGTATGTACATTTCAGCCTATCAGTTTAAAATGAACGAGAAATTCTGGAGAAGCCAGCTAGTGTAGTGGTTAAAATGTCCGCCTGTCAGTCTGACAGTCTGACAGGTAGGGTTCGAATCACGCACAAAGCACTGCCCTGTCTATAGCTCTGCTGATGAGGCCTAATAGGCTGAAATGTACATACAGAGATCGACTTTTTCTCGATTTGCTTACGCTTTACATTTAAACAGATATGCACGCCTAATTCATTTAATTATAATTAATTAACAAAATTAGGTATGACTTTAATTAAGCACATAATCTCCCACAAATTGTCGGCCTTCGCCATTTCAAACACATCGTTTGACTACTTCATATATATATATTCCAAGTGTGTGTATATATATATGTGTATATAAATATATACATATATTCCAAGTATATATGTATATATATATATATATATATATATATATATATACACTTGGAATATATATATATATATATATATATATATATATATATATATATATATATTATACTAAAGCTGAGATTATCAACTTTATGGACACAATATTCATACTTAGATATTCCTTGGTTTTAGGACTACTCATTGTTTAAAAAAAATTCAATTTAATTGGTTTTAATTAGTCGTAATTAGCATAGAATGTAGGGCTGACTTCTGATTTAGGTTGGAAAATTAAAACGGAAAGTTTTTTGCTGGTACCAAATGACAGTTCAACTGCAGTCTATGAATTAACATTTTGCAAATTTGGTTACGGTTTTAGGGGATTAAGGTTGTTTTTAATTACGTATTGCTTAAAACAAATAAACAACAAAAAACCCAAATTACTATACATTTAATGTTGAAAAATATTTTTTTTTAACTAAGTTTAATTGAAATTATACATTGCAATACTAACACAAACAACTGTCTCAATAATAGATTCAATAATTAATTTCAATGGTTAATTAAATGTATAGTAATTTGTTTTGTTTTTTTGTTTATTTTTTAAAGCAATGCGTAATTAAAAACAACCTTAATCCCCTAAAACCGTAACCCAATTCGCAAAATGTTAATTCATAGAATGTAGGGCTGACTTCTGATTTAGGTTGGAAAATTAAAACGGAAAGTTTTTTGCTGGTACCCAATGACAGTTTAACTACAGTCTATGAATTAACCTTTTGCGAATTGGGTTACGGTTTTAGGGGATTATGGTTGTTTTTAATTACGGAAGCCTTTAAAAAAATAAACTCTGTCTTTAGTCTTTTTATTTATGCAGAAAATAGTATCAATCAAATATATACCACTCCGATATTACAGTCTGAATAATACAAATAATTGTAATCTTTGCGGAGTTCCGTCATGACCTCTTGCCTCAAAAACTGCTTGCCGGTGACTGCTGAAAAAAAAACACCAGCTACGATTGAAGTCCGTAGCGGAAGCGGCGTAAAAAACAAAAACAACTAGGGTTTAGGATTTAGGATTTGGGGTTGGGGTTGGGGTTTAGGTTTAGTTTAATTGAAAATAAATAAATAATTTGGACTGTTTTTTTTACCCAGAAAAAACAGAACCGACAAACTTTGTAATAAAACAGTTAATTTTAACTAGGGGGGTTAGGGTCAGGGTTGGGTTTTCAGTGGAAAATGCCAAAAGTTGTTGTTTTGGGGGTTTTTTTCAAGTGATACCGCTTCGGATACAGACTTCAATCATAGCTGATGTTGTTTTTCCACCAGTCAGCAGCTAGCAGTTTTTGAGGCAGGAAGCCAGGACGGAACTCCGCAAAGATTACCATTATTTGTATTATTCAGACTATTGTCCTCGTCTTCATGGTTATCTGTACAAAGTTTCGGTCGATGTGCCCTCCGGCCTTCTTCAGGTATTTCTTGTCGGACTCGGGAATCTTTTTGTAATTGGGAGCCATCACGGAACTTTGAACCCAACCCTTTATTCAGTCAGGGATATCCTGTTCTCATTCCACTAACCATAGCTGGGGTACAGGTGTTAAGCTGTGTTAATTATTATTCTATGTTACTGCTGCCCCTGACTAGGATTGAACCTGCAGTCTAGAGATAACTGGCATTTAGAACTGTCTTAATCTAACTCTTTTATCTAATAGGATATGTGTTCAATTGAACAATCCAGTGTGAATTTTTTCAATTGCAAAAGTTACAATTTATTTTGTAAAAACGGATTTTAAGTAGCCTCTTGGCAGGCATCTTAATCAAAATGGACGAAAAAAACGTTTTAAATATATCATAAATCAATTATATGTGTAATATTATTTTGCTTTTTTACTGATGTTCATTATGTTACTACTTTTAGACTTAGACAAAATTTGGCCTTAAATAATCAATTTAATAAATTTTAGTTCGTTTTTAAAAATGAAAAGCAGATGATATTTTGGCAGATCCTACTCTTTTCCCTAATCATCTAGAGAGAGCTTAATGGGTGAGAGCTTATATATATATATATAAGTTAAACCTAACGAGTCAGATATACCAACTAAGTGTTTCACTTAGTGGCTCATCAGGGCAAGAATCTGACCATAGCCAAAAGTGAAATGTTGTATGATCCCTACGGCTCAGTCCCCAGGATTCCATCCTTAAACATCAGAGGTCGCCACCCACGACCAACAAGTGGACACGTCGATGGGGTGTGTCACACCTCTACGGATGTGCGGTCGGTATAATCTACAGTCCTGGCTGACAGGGCTGTTATTGGCAGGCAAATACCTACTAAGGATTGGATCGACACTCGTAGAACGTGTTTTTTATTTATACATTTTTATATATTCATAAGTCGACTTAAAAGTGTTTAAAAGGAAACTTGTTTCTAAAAACATAATGCCATAAACTGACCTTCGTGCAAAGATGCAATTAACATTCAAATTTTTCAGCATATCCTGCGAAAAATGTACAATTGCATTTTCTGAGTCAAAATCATTCTTTAATCTATTGCCAGAAGAATGCATTTACTAAAATGCACCAACAATTCTTGTTTTCGCAACATTTCGTTAGTTAGAAAATTTATCAATTTCTATATTTAAAACAGGTTATTTTAAACGAAACAAATCAAATATTATGACTAGATTGAATTCTAGTCATATTTGATTTGTTTCTTGCCTCAAAAACTGCTTGCCGGTGACTGCTGAAAAAAAAAACACCAGCTACGATTGAAGTCCGTAGCGGAAGCGGCGTAAAAAACAAAAACAACTAGGGTTTAGGATTTAGGATTTGGGGTTGGGGTTGTGGTTTAGGTTTAGTTTAATTGAAAATAAATAAATAATTTGGACTGTTTTTTCTGAGTCACCCTGTATACAGGGTGACCCAGAAAAAACAGAACCCACAAACTTTGTAATAAAACAGTTAATTTTAACTATGTAGGGTTAGGGTTGGGTTTTCAGTGGAAAATGCCAAAAGTTGTTTTTTTTTTGTTTTGTTTTGTTTGTTTTGTTTTTTTTTCAAGTGATACCGCTTCGGATACAGACTTCAATCATAGCTGGTGTTGTTTTTCCACCAGTCAGCAGCTAGCAGTTTTTGAGGCAGGAAGCCAGGACGGAACTCCGCAAAGATTACCATTATTTGTATTATTCAGACTATTGTCCTCATCTGAAAATATGCCCCCATTACCACCGACACCTGATATGCTGCTTTTTACCAAATAATTAAGCTGTAACAGAGATAACATTTGAAAAGATTGAAATCTATTTCCTCAAATGAAGGCAAAGTTTTTTAAAGAAAAATATTTTGTGTGGTAATTCTTTATGTTAATTTGCAACTTTCGCTACATAGAAGATGTTACAGTTCCAAAATTGATCTCTAAACAATTACTTATCCCAATTATAAATTCAAATAATTATGACTAATGTAAATTATTAACTACTTATAACAATAATCATTAAATCATTAATGTAAAATAAAAATAAAAACATTATTATATTACAGTACAACTATTCTTATTTATACTTAAATAATATTAGTATTGTATACAGTAGGTACCACCAAACCGTTTAGGCCATCTTGAATAAAACGGAAATAGATATTTCCGAACTTTGTTTATAAAAAATCTCGTAAAAAAAAGATCGTACAGGGTTGTTACAAAGAAAAATAGTTAATTCAAAGATCAAATTATCCGATTGGAAAAAATTACATCGTTATCTTAAAAAATAAACAAACCTGCCTGTATTACATGCGAAAGGGTAATTTTCAGACCGTAATATAGACATTTGATGATTATTTATGTTTTTTCTTTAAAATGGAAAAAAAATTTTCAAGAAAATATTAAATTTTCTGTAAGTTTCATTGTGTTAAATATAGGGGGGGGGGTAAATTTCACAGGGTCAAATTGGTGGTACTTAGTATACAGCTATAAAATAAAATTACTCAATTAAAATTTCATTCTATTATAATTTTCCAAATTATTGATATATTTATTATTATCACTATAATCAATTTTAATGTTTATCAACTCCACCACAATGTCATATCCAAAATATATTTATTGATTTTCATTAAATTTTACTTGTAACCACATGAAAAAATCATTTACAGTTTTTTAAAAATTCATATATTAAAATTTTTGTATCTACATTTCGATATTATTTAACATTTGATTGAGCACTTTAGGGGGGATTTCGCTGATGACCGCCAACTAAAGCGTAAACGCAACGCTCTCCTATGAAAATGGGATGGAGCACTCTATGGCGGCCTTTACATACATAGAGATGTGTGGATTAAAACAGTTAAAATCCCTTTCGCATTCTATGGTGACGATAGCCGAGCGGTAAGCTGTCCGACTGCTGCTGAAACGATCCGGTTTCTATCTTGTAGGTAGCTCACAAATGTCTAGCCACACTGAAGAGACTTGATAAGTCGCAACACGTGTCTGTGGATGACTATATATATATATATATATATATATATATGCATGATGTTGATAGCTTTTTGATTTAGTGTGTCCTAGGACGCACATATTTGCTTTGAATGAGTCCCTGGGGAAAATTTATGGATTCCAGCTAAAGCTGTCTAACTTCTACCTTGTAATCTATCCTGTGTAATTCGTTTCTAAGAAACTATTGAAATGTATTTACAGTTAGCTTGAAATGGTGAGGGAAGAAAAAAGAAAAACACTTGGACGCATGGATACGATTTTACTGCATCCTTTTAGATTTTTGTGCGTCAGGGATGCCTGAAGCATACCTATCAGTATCTCTGTACGTATATATATATATATATATAT
>CM042167.1:48638187-48650687 GCA_023376005.1 Doryteuthis pealeii
CATGTCAAAATTAGCAGTTTTATTACAAAATTTGTGGGTTCTGTTTTTTCTGGGTCACCCTAATTATCCGACCGATTTGCAAGTTTAACCTTTTTCTTAATCATGAGTACTACATCCTAGTTACATATAAAAATAACAACAGTCATACAATTTTTGGTAGTTGAAGGATACAACCCAAATCGAAATTCACAGAGTTATGAAAGCATTTTTTAGTGATGGTTGTATGAATGTGAAAAATTCTCTGCATGTGGGTTGGGCATCATAAAAAAAACATCTACAATAAAGGTCAAATGAGTGCATTTAATGTGCAAAATCCAAGATGTCCGCTTTCAGTCACCTACGAGGATAATTAAAGTATAACTGGTGCTCTTCCAATATGTGATCTACCGAATGGTTTCTAATCTGGTCATTTTCACCTTTAGTTGGCTAAATTCCAAGCATAAAATTGTGCGTGCGCATTATCTGAAATGAACTTAATTATTTTTAAGAACACATTCTATGATATTTTTGTTTTAAAGCATGCAGTAGAATTGTTTTCGAAAAAGTTTCTAAGATTTGTTTATTTCGCATTTCGCACGGAGACTTTCAAAATGGCTACCGACTTGTTTCAAAGTGAAAGTCAGTTGGCTACATTTCTAGCATAAAATTGTGCGTGTGCATTATCTGAAATGAACTTAATTGTTATTAAGAAGACATTTTATGATATTTTTAAGTTAAAGCATGCAGTTGTATTGTTTTCGAAAAAGTTGAAGAACAACTTGAAGTTTCATGGTAATGCAACCATCAGATGAGTCCAATGGTTGAGATCTTGAAAACCAGTCGACTGGTTTTTAAGATCTCAACCATTGGACTCATCTGATGATTGTATTACCATGAAACTTCAAGTTATGAGTGTAAATCCATAATATTACCATTGATTATATATATATATATATATATATATATATATATATATATATATATATATATATATATGTGTGTGTGTGTGTGTATGTGTGTGTGTGTGTGTGTGTGTGTGTGTGTTACACCATCCTAATGTCCTGATGAAGGCTTTATAACAAACTGAAACGTTTTAACGTCGACTTATCTTTTGCAATACTTTGTTTTTTGTTTGTATTTTTTTCTTATGTACATTTCTACATCTGGTCGAAACCGCGGTAGACCCATAATTATTCCCAATCATCATTGTATATATATATATATATATATATATATATATATATATATATATATGAGAAGTAAACAAACAAACAATGTTTGATATGGCTTTTTTAGCTGACAATTTTTGGGAGAATATGTGCTTAATTGAAATCATACCTAATTTTTGAAAACTAATTAATTGATAATTAATGAATTAGGCGGGCATACCCGTTCAAATGTAAGGCTAAACATCTTTGAATTTTTCTCGATTTGTTTAGCCTAATTCATTAATTATCAATTGAATTTTTCTCGATTTGTATGCCCGCCTAATTCATTAATTATCAATTAATTAATTTTCAAAAATTAGGCATGACTTTAATTAAGCACATATATATATATATGTGGTATTTGTGGAAAAGGTGACTTACCGGTGAAAATGATCACACTGTTTAGTTGATGCGAGTTTCACAATGATACGACAGCGATATAACAAATATAAAGTGCTCAATACGTTAGTAGAGCAAATTTATTATAATAATGGTACACAGTAATAACCTACATACACATCCACATTCTGTTAATTTTAATAAAATAAATAACTTTAGCAAAACCACGTTTAATCGCACCAGGCTCTATAATCATATAGGCAATTATCTTTTCTTTTTTTTTTTTTTTTGCTTTAGTTTTTTTCAGCTTTTAAAATTATATGCAAGAGAATCCTGTTACATAATTTTTGCGGTTGCATAAGATTATTGTCAATCCCCTGTAATTCTGAGGGGATGACCCCTTTCATACCATGGCCGGGTCCTTCTATGGAAAATTACAGAAGCCCGCCAAATATGTGAAGTCACGTGGGACCTTTTTCAGAGTCCCCAGTTTGCAGTTAGACGTCAGACAGAGCAGTCGGCCTGATGCTCTTTCTAAAACTGTAACTCTGCATACGCGCGCTATGTTATGTCTGGGTTGGGAATTTACCGAATAAAGAACATTAAAAGAAAATCGAAGTCTTGTGTTTACTAAAAACTAACAATGACACGGGGCTTCTGATAAGGAGAAATCCCTAGCATGGAAAACCAGACCGAAGTCCCCACGACAACTCCAGACGTAAGATGTTAGAAGATAGAACCAAAGCCGGCCAGAAGAGAAGACGACTAGAAGTGAAGAAGTAAGAAAGGGTATACAACATTATATCGATTTGGTACTGTGAAAACCTCAGTACATAACAATCCTTCAACATTTTAAATGAAAAAATCCATTCTGATTGGCTCTAATTAGTCATACTTTTCAATTAAATAAAAAATTGGCCTACCCCTTACTTCAAATTCTGCCTGTCTCTTTCCCACTCTCTGTGTATATCGTGATTACCCCCCTTATATATATATATTAGATTCTCTGTGAGTGTAAAGAGAGGGAGTGTGGGCGAGGGATATTGAATTTGCCACTTTATTTGTATGTTAATTTTCACCAGCAACCAGTCCTGGGCTTCTCAACAACTTTGCTCTCAACAGAATTCCAAGATTTAGTTTAGTTTAGTTTGTTGTTTTACGGCATATCAACCCCAGTGGGTCATTTAATGCCGATAAAGTTTTTAAATAAAGTAATTCTAAATGGTTTTGGTTTGGTTTAGTTTTACGGCATATCAACCTCAGTGGGACATTTAATGCCGATAAAGTTTTGAAATAAATCAATTCTTGGATCAATGGATAATACAATTTTTTTAATAAATACATTTTTCTATTTAACCCATAGATGGGACCCTAACAGGTACTACCACTCCGGGTCAGAGTGGACCAGGGAGCAATGGTGATGAAGGGGTGCTCCACATTCCCCAAACCTCCAGAACTGGAACCTCACCATCAGATAGAGTTTAACGTCATTCCCAGGACATGTAGACCCTCAGTCACCGCCTTCTAGCACCCATATGATAAAAAGGGTTGGGTCTTGCCATAAGGGCAATAGGGTTGGGAAAATCATATAGGTGCTAGGACTTGATGTGACCAGCCGATTGATTGGAGGGGGCCTCTCTGACCACCCGTCTAGCCTAAGTAAGGGTCTAAGTGGAGTGTTACAAGTCATGGACTGCTCATCCACCAAGACTCCGTCCTTAAGCATCACGGGTCACCACCCACGGCCAACAGGTGGCCCCACTTGGGGGAGTCTTACCCCTCTGCAGAGGTGCAGTCGGTGCATTCTTACGCCCCAGCCGACAGGGCGGAGAATTCCAAGAATGAGGTCCATCAAAATTTAATAGTTGAGCTTGAGATGCACATAGTCTGGACACGTTTCAATTTCAGTACCAGCAAATTTTTTGTCCTTTCCCGAAATTAATAAACGTTATTCAGTAAATATTTTTCAACTGATTTAAATTTGGGTTGAATTGGATCAAGAAATAAACCAGGAAGGTCGTCTATGATTAAAATCTTTAAAGAAAAGTGGATATAACAATAAATTTGCAATTTTAAAGAGAAATAAGTTTGTTTCCTTCTTGATAAAATCTTTCTTTTTATCTAGTTTTAAAACTTGTTTTATAGGATTGGGAATTTTATTTATCAATCAACCCACGGATATTAAACATTATATTGGTTTCAGTATGTTAATATCTTTAACCTGTTTTGTCAGTTATATATAAATATATATATATATATATATATATATATATATATATATATATATATACTACATGGGAATATATATATATAAACGGGCCTGATTATCATTATGCTCTGATTATTTTATAAATCGAAATATTGTCAATATTAGCAATGAAAATTTGGTGTGATTAAACATGGTTTTGCTAATATATGCCTAAAGTTATATAAACCATTGGTAAGACGAACTTTGTATTGGTGACTATAAATAATAAAATAATATATATATATATATATATATATATATATATATGCTCCCCATCTCCCAGGGTGGAGCACTCTGGCGGGGGGGGGGGGATCTCGCTGACGGCCGCCAACTCAAGCGTAAAACGCAACGCTCTTCTCTGAATGGAGCACTCTGTGACGGCCTTTACACACAAAGCGATGTGTGTATTAAAAAACAGTTAAAATCCCCTTCCCATTCAGTAAGTGAAGACAGCCTAATGGTTAAGGTGCAGGACTAACACCCAACCGACCGGAGTTCAATTCCGGCTGTAGGTAGCTTACAAAATGTCTAGCCACACTGAAGAGACTTGATAAGTCGAAACACGTGTCTGTGGATGACCCTATATGTATATATATATTTATAGGGAGGGGGTAATAGATAGATAGATAGATAAAAGGGTATGAAAAACACACATTGTTGTTAAAATGAATATATTTTTATATCATTTTCATTGCTAATATCAACCGTCATCGCAAAAAAATACACACGTGCAATCGACTGCAATATATCTTGATTGATCCAATGGATTTAACTCTGAAGATCCTTAGGGTGAAACTCGAGTAGATTATTACTGTGTACCATATATATAATATATATATATATATATATATATATATATATATAATATATATATTAATATATATATATATATATATATATATATGTGTGTGTGTGTGTGTGTGTGGACGAATGAGGGTTCACACACACAGTGATTTTTTAGAGTGGTGAAGGCTTGTGTTGGACCATTCCGCACTTTTTGGCACAGTCGATAGGAAAGAATTGGTGCATTAAGGGTTGCCACAAACGCAATCAACGACCGACCTCAGGAATTTTGAATTCAGAGTTATCCCTCTCCTAGACTGGTTACCTATCCAAGGCTGAAGAGCCCAGTCTGCCCTACTATTTAACCCATAGCTGGAGCGAGAATATATGGATTCATACCTTTCCCAAGGGTATTAGCGCTATGTGAAATGCCAACAGCTTCGTCTAGGAATTGAACTCGAATCAACGAGTCCATTTTCCACGACTCTAACCACTAGCCCACGCGCCTCCATACATATATATATGATGGACTCTCCCGTCGATTTCGACGTATGAGGTTCCGACAACCTCTTTCATTTAACCTTGTGTGTTAATCGCAGGTGACATTTCAGCCCCGCCAATGATTTGCAAAGAAGTCCACAGATGGAACAAGAGTGTGGATTATTAGAATGTATTGCTGGGACACTAGCCAATGCTCTAGTCCTTTCACTAGCTTGATGCAGCTTGGTGACCTCCGATACTGCAAAATTCTTGATACCATTGTAACACAAAGTCCTCCACGTTTTACGATCGAGTGCTGTGCTCTCAAAAGTAGCGTGGTCTCTCTCTCTCTCTCTCTCTCTCTCTCTCTCTATATATATATATATATATATATATATATATATATATATATATATATATATTATAAAATGGATACAATAGAAACCTACTCATTGTATTAGATATTACGTTACAAGAACGCTTGTTTATGTTTTTAAATTTCTCACCGGAAGTTGTTTTTTCGTGAGGATCAAAATGTAAACAATCGATGTGAATTGATTTGTGGGAATTTTTTTTTTTACTAGAATATGGTGAGAAATTTAAAAACATAAACAAGCGTTCTTGTAACGTAATATCTAATACAATGAGCACACACGTGTGATCGACTGCGATTAATCGGTACCTCGATTAATTCAGTGGATTTAACCCTGAAGATCCTTATGGTGAAACTCGAGTAGGTTTCCATTGTACCCATTTTATAATAAATTTGCTCTACTTCGTATTGAGCACTTTGTATTTGTTATATCACTGACTTAACTCCTGAATTTTGCACCTCCCAACAATCGTGCCCATATTCACTGGTAAGCCACCTTTTATCTTTATATATATATATATATATATATATATATATATATATATATATATATATATATATATTCAGGAGCTGTTATACAGAGTTCATGGAGTATGTTTTCAACTAATTTGAGAAAAATAAAGGAATCCTCATTTTGCATCTGATGATGGGAACGACTAGATATTCCCATATCAACCGCGATAGATCCATAATTTTTCACAATTATCATTATATATATATATATATATATATATATATATATATATATATATATATATATATATATATATATCAAATTGATAGATGTTAAGTGTATAGTGAATGTGTGAATATGATGTTATTAACCGTTAATCATAAACAAACGCGCATATAAAAATTAACGATTAATAACATCATATTCACACATTCACTATACACTATACATCTTTCATTTTGTCCCTCACATAAACATTACTTAACAGTGTCCTGAAGATGGTACAATATACCGAAATGCTTAAGTATTGACACATAAAATTGTTTCCCCTAATCATAACATCCTGTGTTTGTGATATTTTAAAAATATTTTCTTCTCATATATATATATATATATATATATATATATATATATATATATATATATTTTCAAAAAATAGGTTACAAAGCGCTCAACGCTTTTAGAGCAGAGGGGATATAACACCACGGTCATCAGACGCGAAATGTCTCCCCCTGATGATCGTGACACGTGAAACTCTGAGTTACAGGATTTTTCTTTTAGCCTTTTATAATTTGCATAATGCCAAATATTATCCGTATGGAGGGTGGAATGAACTTTGACTATATAAGAAACGCGCAGGATGGACAGAGGATATATATACTGGCTGATTGAAAAGTAACTCCCAATCCTTCACGTTACTTCATGAATGCCAAAAGGTATTTCTCCATTCTGGAAGATGAAATCTGACCAGTTGTCAATTCTTGGGAGAATATTGAAGATTTGATTTTTATGCAAGATGGTGCTCCTTCTAATTGTTGCTCGTGAATGGCTAAATCACAATTTTCCTGTCAGATGGATGGATAGACGTGGTACACATGAGTGGCTAGCCAGAAGCTCTGATTTAACACCCGGTGACTTTTTTCTTCGGGGTTGGTTGAAGGAGCAAATCTCCTCTACGAAACCAACGACTTCGGAAGAACTTGAAGGACGAATATGAGAATTTATTTCTGCCATTCCACAAGAGTTCCTGGGAAGATTAGTTGATGCTATTCCCGAGCGGCCTGAGAGGTTCCTATATAGTATTCTGAATAAAACTCCATGTTATGTGTGTTCTTTTGATATTCATTGTTTTGTAAAAATAATGATTCAGAAATAAATCTATTAATAATGGAGATTCCGCTTCCGGTTTTTGTCTGTAACAAAAACTACGTCACTGCTTACGTCACATTACCCGTCATAAATCGTCATAACATAGAATAAACACACTCAAAATTTGAGTATG
This sequence comes from Doryteuthis pealeii, assembly GCA_023376005.1. NCBI lineage: Eukaryota > Metazoa > Mollusca > Cephalopoda > Myopsida > Loliginidae > Doryteuthis > Doryteuthis pealeii. Next base: position 48,645,553 of record CM042167.1, read on the forward strand.
CAACATTAGACAGTCCTCATTGTTTTTTAAAACAAGTTTTAATAGATACATCCCCATTATCATATATTTATATATAGTTTGTTTTATTTTAATAGATATTCAAAGTTGATAGAACTTAGTTTTAATTTCAAATTGTTTTATTTTTACTCCTTTAATAAATTTGATGATTTCATGATTTATGGTTCAAACTCTCCGACATTGAATTTTTAACTTCCACCTCCTCAAGCAATATCTTGCAAAAATTTATTTTTACATCGCCCGGGGGCCGTTTTTTATTTTGTTAGTTATAAGAATGTTTAAAATAGGGAATTAGTTTACAATCACCCTGTATATCTATTAATAATGGAGATTCGCTTCCGGTTTTTGTCTGTAACAAAAATTACGTCACTGCTTACGTCACATTACCCAAAATCGTCATAACATAGAATAAATACACTCAAAATTTGAACATGCAACATTATACAGTCCTCATTGTTTTTTTTTAAACAAGTTTTAATAAATACATGACTGGTATTATATATCTATATATAGTTTGTTTTATTTTAATACATATTTAAAGTTTACATTTCAAATTGTTTTATTTTTTAATCCTTTAATGAATTTGATGATTTTACTTGCTTAGGGTACAAACTCGCTGACATTGAATTTTTTACTCCCACCCCTCAGGCAATATGTTTCAAAAATCTATTTTTACATCGCCCGGAGGGTGTTTTTTATTTTGTACTAGTATTTTTAATGTCAATTTTCTTCTATATCAAAATATAATATGATTCATTATTTCCAGTAGAACAATAAAAACGGAACGTGTTAGGCAATATTAACAAGCAAACTCTACAGCATCGAAACTCTATAAGCAAAAATATGAATACGTAAAAGTAAGTAAAGCCTGCAGAGTGGCCTATTGTTGGTATCAGCTTAACAACGAGGGAGTCAATCCCCTTTTCGCCTGCGCTAGACCAGAGAGATTGTTTTTACTGTAGCTTTAAAAGTAAAGTCGTCGGGTGGCCTATAGTTGGCATCAGCCAATCAGTGAGGGAGTATAACCCCTTTTCACTAGTGCTAGACCAAGGAGATGAGTTTTTTTGCGTCTGGGGTGGAGCGCCACACCTACCATCAGCTCCTTACTTTTACTCATACGCTGAGTTGGTGAGGGCTGGTTTCGAACGCTGTACCGACTGAGCTCAAAAGTGATATATTAGTGTACAGTATATATATATATATATTTACCAACCCCTCCGCACGAGCAGGATGCGACACAAGGTCAATTTCTTAACCGGAGGTTTGAATTCAGAGTTTTTCATCTCTTAGACTGGTTACCTAGCCATTGTTAAAGAGCCCAGTCTCCCCTGCTATTTACCACTAGCTGGAGGGAGAATTGGATTCATACCTTTCCCAGGGGTATTAGCGCTATGTGAAATTCCAACAGCTTCGTTCAGGAATTTAACTCGGGTTGACGAGTCCATTTCCTACGACTCTAACCATTAGACCACACGCCCCATAGTGTACAGTATATACAGTAGTAATGGATCTGCGAGACCAGCTTGCTAGCCATTATACCACGATGAAACGGCCATTTTGATATATAAGGGTATTTGCCTGCTCATCCCACTTATGAGGGCTGGACACAAGGTCTCGTTTTTACGTGGGCACATAAAAATTGCAAGGATCTGGGGGGATGGCCCCCCTGGATCGATGCCATTAACTGTACTTTACCGGTCCAGAGGCCGAAGCACACTGGACCCCCAGCCGAGGCCGGGTATAGAAGGCAAGTCTCAAAGCATAGAATCTGGAACAGATACTACACTTTGATCCTCCCCTCTATGAAAGGCCATTTTGATATATATAAGGTATGTAAGTTAAATTTAGACTTCAGAGATTACCATCAACTTCAAGGCTCGTAATATAAATTGCATTCACATTGTCTTTCATATTTTTTCCGGGTTGAAGAAGTTCGTAAAACACGTTATATTGATTCATTTTATTATTAATAGCCGCACCCTCTCACCAAATACACCCAATACACACCCACCCACATCCACCCACACACATAAATACTTGATATCATCCACTTATATATACTAGCAAATATATGCACCCTCCGGGTGCAAGTATTTAAGTTTTAATGTAATAAAATATTGTATTAAATTAGAAAGGCTAATGAAACTAAATAAGAATACAGATAAAAAGATTTGAAACAGAGGGAGTATAATAAAAAATGGAACAACTGAAACTTACTCTTCCATCACTCTCGTCTTTCATTGTTATTTTTTCTAATTTAAGCATTTAGTTAAAAGAGGAAGTAAATAATAAAATGACAGTTATTTTTTCTTGTTAATGGATTTCATTTAAGATTCATTGAAGAGATTTTTGCTTATATTCATTAAAATAAAACCAAACAGTTAGAAATCAATAATACTAAGCACATATTTATTAAATTCGATTTTTAAATATTGATATGCAAATTAGCCTTCCTGTTCACTCTGTAAACCGCTATTTTGTTGTATATATAAATATAATTGCATGTTATCAGTATGTGGACATAGTTAACAGTATTAATAATGTAAGACTATTTTATTAATAATTGAGGTTTAGATAAAAATAAAATCATGGAGAATGTGATGTCAATAACTAAGAGAATTGTGACTTGAGTAGGAATATAGTTTCGGTTACAGACAGAAAAACTCACAATCTCCATTATAATAGGATATATATATATATATATATATACGAAGGGGTACCTTGACTTACGTGTGCCCCAACTTACGGGTTTTCAGAATTTGAGGTACCAGCGAGCTTCAGATACGCTTATGTTAATAAGTTTGCTAAAACATTTAAGTTTACAAATGTATTGCACCAAAGAAAAATATCATCTATAAAAAAATAAACATTACATTCTTATTTTTATACAATAAAGTGATATTTTTCTTATTCAAAAAACATAACAAAAAATTAGTGTGTTTTGCGGGGAGGGGTTTGAACGGATTATAGTCATTTAAGTTTATTTCAATAGGGAAAAGTGATTTGATATAAGAGTAAATTGAGCAATGGGTGGAACGAATTAAACTCGTAAGCCAAGTTACAACTGTATATGATGGATTCTCCCGTTGATTTTCATACACACAATTAACATCCACATAGTGATTTGTTTATAGTAGTGAAGGCTTGTGTTGGACCATTCCGCACTTTTTGGCACAGTCGATAGGAAAGAATTGGTGCATCAAAGGTTGCCACAAACCCAATCAACGACCGACCTCAGGAATTTTGAATTCAGAGTTATCCCTCTCCTAGACTGGTTACCTACCCAAGGCTGAAGAGCCCAGTCTGCCCTACAATTTAACCCATAGCTGGAGGGAGAATATATGGATTTATACCTTTCCCAAGGGTATTAGCGCTATGTGAAATGCCAACAGCTTCGTCTAGGAATTGAACTCGAATTGACGAGTCCATTTTCCATGACTCTAACCACTACCCAACGCGCCTCCACACACACGCACACGCACACACACACACACATTATATATATATATATATATAGAGAGAGAGAGAGAGAGAGAAGAGAAAGAGAGAGAGAGAGTCACACAGAGACAGAGGTATGTAGAGATATATAGTGAGAACGAGTGACAGGGAGACAGAGAGAGGGGGTCATTAATGATTGTGAACTTTCATTGGTAGTTCGTAGTGAATGCTAAATCATTTGTTGATATGCAAATTTCTTGTAGAAATTGTATTTTAGGTACCAGTCCACCCTGGCCCACCCTCGCCCATCCTCACTCACCTATGCGTAATCATAACATACACTTCCGAGTTGTGTGTGTGTGTGTGTGTGTGTGTGTGTGTGTGTGTTTTGTTTTGTTTTCTGTCTCAACCAAAACACTCACACATGCACGCATTTATAAATAGATACAATACAACCATGAAATATTTATTTGAAGAAAAAAAACATTTCAACTTTAGAAACAAGTTCTTTTTTTGTTTTTTTTATTCCTTTTTTTTTTTCTTTTGTTTGTTTTCTTCTCGATTTAAATTTTACCTGAACAAGATCTATAAAAGTTCCCATGTTCCGATTCATTTTTCATTGGCCTTTCCATCAAGAGTCAGAAACGGACACCGCATATCACCCACTGATTTGGAAATTAAAATCAAAATTTAAAAAGTCAACCTAGGCCATTAAATATCCGAAGAAATTAGTAAGTTTTTAATTCCTTTATTTATTCATTTATTTATTTATTATTTCTATTCTTTCTTTTCTTTTATATATCAAACTAGAAGTGGCTACCCAGCGTTGCCTGGGTAAAGTGGGGGTAAAAACAGGTAGTCTCGCAGATCCATTATTGTTGAATTGCGAATTGGATCTACGCCAGAAGCCCCCTTAGAATCCCTATGCCAAAAAAAAAAGACCTTGCTTTAATCCAGACACTGTGAAAAGAAAAATGAATCTCTCCTATTCAAAATCCTAAATACAAAAAAAAAACTTCCATGCTGTTATCATTTAAATTCTATTTTTTAATTATCTTCATGAATATAAATCAAATCTTCATTATTTTTGCTCAAAAACCAATATGTAGTGACAGTGAATGTGTATATATATATATATATATATTATATATATATATATATCAGTAATTTTTTTTATTTTCTTAGTTTCCTCTGGACATACATACATACAAACTGTCCTTTATATATATGTATAGAATAGATAACTTTTTTTTTAGATGGGGCGTGCTAATTTGTATTATTTACTGTTGTCCTCATCTTTATTGTTATATACACAACATTTCAGCCGATGTACTCTCCAGCCTTATTCAAGAGTTTCTTGTCTGAATTTTTAAGATGAGGCATTGATAGTTTGTATTATTTAGATTTTTTAGACTATTATCCTCATTTTCACTGTTATATATACAACATTTCAGACGGAGGGTACATTGGCCGAAACGTTGTGTATATAACAATAAAGATGAGGACAATAGTCCGAAAAATCCAAATAATACAAAATCATATTTTTTTTTAGATGAGGCTTGATAATTTTTATTTAGATATTTTTTTTTTTTACTGTTGGCCTCATATTTATGGTTATATGTACAATGTTTCGGCCGATGTGCCTTCTGGCTTTATTCAAGTGTTTCTTGTCTGAATTT
>CM042167.1:48655687-48690687 GCA_023376005.1 Doryteuthis pealeii
GTTCATATATTTCTCACGACACAGTTCTGTAAATACTATACTCTCATGTCTAGAATTATTTTATGGTCAGTACTTTCGCTGAAATATCTCGTAACCTGGTAGTTTAAATATCAATATTAGTGTTTTGATCTGTTTCAATAGATCTTCATCAGGGCTTTTGTTAGTTTGAGGGGAAAAAATAAAAGTATCACAGAAAATAAGAAATCTTCGAGAGCCTTTTGTTTTGTGGCCCGACCGACCACAAAACAAAAGGGTCTCGACAAGAAAGTTCCCGAGTTCGAAAAGAAGGTTCCCGAGTCCGACAAGAAATACCTGAAGAAGGCCGGAGGGCATATCGGCCGAAACGTTGTACAAATAACAATGAAGATGAGGACAATAGCCCGAATAACGCAGATAATACTAAAGACCCTGAATTTTGAAAGCAGCGATAATGACAATACATAAAACTTGAAAATATAGAATTATATATAATATACACATTCACTATCACTACATATTGGTTTTTGAGCAAAAATAATGAAGATTTGATTTATATTCATGAAGATAATTAAAAAATAGAATTTAAATGATAACAGCATGGAAGTTTTTTTTTGTATTTAGGATTTTGAATAGGAGAGATTCATTTTTCTTTTCACGGTGACTGGATTAAAGCAAGGTCTTTTTTTTTTCTTTTTTTTTTTGACGTAGGGATTCTAAGGGGGCTTCTTGTGTAGATCTAAATAAAAAGGTTTTTTTTTTGGGGGGGGGTTGTTTTGTTGTTTGTTATTGTTCAAAGAGAATTCAAGATGTCATTTGAAGCAAAAACTTGATCCATTCTTCTCTAACGATTTTCACTTCTGCTTCAACGCATTTAATCTTTTCTTCTTTTTTTAAAAAATCTTTTTTAAACATCAAAGAAAAAAGAAAAAGTAATAAAATTTTGTTTTGGTTTGTTTTGTTTCACGGCATATCAACCTCGGTGGGTCATTTAATGCCGACAAAGTTGTGAAATAAATTCATTCTTAATGCATAATACAATTTTTTTATAAACTCATATTTTTTTATTTAACCCATAGATGGGACCCTAACAGGTACTACCACTCCCGTGGGTGGCGACCCGTGATGCTTAAGGATGGAGCCCAGGTGGATGAGCAGTTCATGACATACAATACTCCACTTTGGCCCTATCTTAGGCTAGACGGGCGGTCGGAGAGGCCCCCTCCAATCAATCGGCTGGTCACGTCAAGCCCTAGCACCTATATGATTTTCCCAACCCTATTGCCCTTATGGCAAGCCCCAACCCATTTTTATCATATGGGTGCTAGAAGGCGATGGCTGCGGGTCTACGTCCTGGGAATGACGTTAAACTCTATCTGATGGTGAGGTTCCAGTTTTGGAGGTTTGGGGAATGTGGAGCACCCCTTCATTACCATTGCTCCCTGGTCTACTCTGACCCGGAGTGGTAGTACCTGTTAGGGTCCCATCTATGGGTTAAATAGAAAAATGTATTTATAAAAAAATTGTATTATCCATTAAGAATTGATTTATTTCAAAACTTTATCGGCATTAAATGACCCACTGAGGTTGATATGCCGTAAAACAAAACAAAACAAAACAAACTACCACTCCGGGTCAGAGTGGACTAGGGACCAATGGTGATGAAGGGGTGCTCCACATTCCCCAAACCTCCAGAACTGGAACCTCACCATCAGATAGAGTTTAACGTCATTCCCAGGACATGTAGACCCTCAGTCACCTCCTTCTAGCACCCATATGATAAAAAGGGGTTGGGGCTTACCATAAGGGCAATAGGGTTGGGAAAATCATATAGGTTCTAGGGCTTGACGTGACCAGCCAAAAAACAACATCTAATTACAAAACATTTAGATAAATTCACCTCCCCCGACATTAAGAAAATCCTCACTGAAAATACTAAAATCCTCTATAAAAATAACAATAAGAAACGCCTACAAATTCTTGAGGCGATATGCATGAAAAAGTTAAAAAAACCTAACATTAATGAACTAGCATTCAGCATCTATTAATAATGGAGATTGTCTTTATTTCTGTCTGTAACAAAAACTACGTCATAGCTCTACGTCACAGCTTACGTCACAATATTCTTATGCTATATACACCCAAAATTTTTAAAATTGTTTTTTACTCTCGTTCTTTTTTTTTTTTTTTTTTTTTTTAACAGTAACAAGAAGTGAACTAAAAAGTTTACAAATAAATAAATACCTACGATTTTGTGTAAAATTGATGTGGAAAATATTCAAAATAATTGTTTGATTATTACATGCACGCAACATTTTATTTGAGAGGGACGGGGCTCAGTTTTCATTTCAAATTGTTTTTATTTATTTTTTTTTTACTCCTTTAATAAATATAAGGATTTTGCTTACTGATGATACAAACCCTCTGACATTGAATTTTTAACACCCACCCTCTCAGGCAATGTCTTTCAAAAATTAATTTTTACGACGCCCGGCTAGTAATAATAAAAATATTTGTCTTGTCTTCATTTATTTCTCATTACAGAAATTATTTGATGAATCAAAATAATCGAAATAGAATGAAATTAAGTTTTGCCATGTCGGCGGGGCATAGAATAAACCGATTGTATCCTCCATGTATAATATATGAACCATCTTTAATAACTAATACATTAATCACAGCAACCCTCTAAAAATAATAGTAGTCGACGGGGCGGCCTAAAGTCGGTATCAGCCAGTCAGCGAGGGAGTCTATCCCCTTTTCAATAGCGCTAGACCAAGGAGATTGTGTTAGCATCTGAGGTGGAGCGCCACACCTACCATCAGCTCCTGACTTTACCGCACAGATCCCTGTGCTACTCATACGCTGAGTTAGTCGGTTGAGCGTTCGGCTAGAAACCACGATACCGGTCCTCGCCAACAAAAATAATAGACTCACCCAATTTAAAAGCAAAATCTTATTATAATGGAGATTGTGTGTTTTTCTGTCTGTAACCGAAACTATATTACTATTCAAGTAACAATTCCCTTAGTTATTTACGTCACATTCTACAGGATTTTATTTTTATCTAAACCTCAATTATTAATAAAATTGTTTTACATTATTAATACTGTTGGTAATATCTACATACTAATACCATGCAATGGTATTTATATATACAACAAAATAGCAGTTTACAGTGTGAATGGGAAGGCTAATTTGCATATTGATAGTAAAAATCTGATTTTAATAAATATGTGCTTAGTATTACTGATTTCTAATTGTTTGGTTTTATCTAAATGAATATTATCTAAAATCTCAGGGGATAAATTTAAAAGAAAATTCCTTAACAGAAAAAATTTTAAACTGTAATTTATCTTTACTTCCATTAAACTAAATAGTTAAATTAGAAAATTTAGCAATGAAAGACGAGAGTGAGGGAAGAGTAAGTTTCAGTTTTCTATTTTTTTTTATTATACCCTCCTCTGTTAAATATTTTTATCTGCCTTCTTATTTAGTTTCATTAGCATTCTAATTTGATACACTATTTTATTACATTAAAACTTAAATACTTGCACCCTACGGAGGGTGCATATATTTGCTAGTAATATAAAAGCACAAAAAAAAGGAAAAAAAATCGAATTAACACTAAAACATATACTCCACTGATTTATTTCTGTGTTTCTTTTGATGTGATTTGCCGCCTTCGCTAATTGTAACTGATTGGTGGTTTTTGTTTCTGACGTTGATGAGGTGACATTCGCAGAATCCTGTCTTGGTGGCTTTTAATAAAAAGAAACTTGTTCCAAGTTGCTATTAATAATTCCAATTAACTCAGTTCATACTGTTCGATTTCTCAACTGGAAATAGGATTTGGAATTTCCCAGAAATATGTTAGAAAAACACACACACCACAGACAACACCACACACACGCGTGCGCGCGCACAACACACACACATAGATAGATAGATAGATAGATAGATAGATAGATATGACAGAGATAGATAAAGATAGATAAGATAGATAGATATATTGATTGAGATATATAGATAGATATATAGATAGATAGAAACAGGCTGAAGATTAGATAGATAGATAGATAGATAGATAGATAGATATTAAATACTGAGATAGGATCGATAGATAATAGTGATAGATAGATATTAACTTACTGAGATAGATAGATAGATTAGAAGATAGATAGATAGATATTAACATACTGAGATAGATAGATAGATAGATAGATAGGAACAGACTGATAGATAATAGAGTAGATAAGATAGATAGATAGATAGATAGATAGATAGATAGATATGAAACAGAGATAGATAGATAGATATGAACATAGATAAGATAAGATAGGATAGATAGATAGGAACATATGAGATAGATAGATAATAGATAGATAGATAGATAGATAGATAGATAGAACAGATGGATAGATAGATAGATAGATAGAGATAGATTAGATAGATAGATAGATAGATAGATAGATAGATAGAATATTGATTGAGATATATATGATAGATATATAGATAGATAGGAAACAGACTGAGATAGATAGAAGATAGATAGATAGTATAGATAGATAGATAGGAACAGACTGAGATAGATAGATAGATAGATTAGATAGATAGATAATAGATAGATAGAAGATAGATAGATATTGATTGAGAATATATAGATAGATATATAGATAGATAGGAACAGACTGAGATAGATAGATAGATAGATAGATAGATAGATAGATGAAGTATTGATGAGATATATAGATAGATAGATATGAACAGAGGTAGATAGATAGATAGATATGATAGATAGATATGAACAGAGATAGATAGATAGATAGATAGATAGATAGATAGATAGGTAGATAGAATTAACATATGAGATAGATAGATAGATGATAGATAGTAAGATATAGAATGAACAGAGATAGATAGATAATAATGACAATAGAATAGATAGATAGATAGATAGATAGATAGATAGATAGATATTAACATATTAGAGATAGATAGATAGATAGATAGATAGATAGGATTTGGAATTTTTCCAGAAATATGTAGAACAAAACCACACACAGACACATACACACATAAATAGATAGATAGATAGATAGATAGATAAGATAGATAGATAGATAGATATTAACATACTGAGATAGATAGATAGATAGAGATAGATAGATAGATAGATAGATAGATATTAACGTACTGAGATAGAGATAGATAGATAGATAGATAGATAGATAGATTAGATAGATAGATAGGAACAGACTGAAATAGATAGATAGATAATAGATAATAGAAGATAGATAGATAAGATAGAAGATAGATATAACATATTGAGATAGATAGATAGATAGATAGATAGATAGATAGATAGATAGATTTGGAATTTCCCAGAAATATGTTCGAACAAACACACACACAGACACATACACACTAGTGTAGAATAGATAGATAGAATAGATAGATAGATAGATAGATAGATAGATAGATAGAGAGATAGATATTAACATACTGAGATAGATAGATAGATAGATGAAGATAGATAGATAGATAGATAGATAGGAACAGACTGAGATAGATCGATGGATAGATAGATAGATGATAGATAGATAGGAACATACTGAGATAGATAGATAGATAGATAGATAGATATTGATTGAGATATATAAGATAGATAGAAGATAGATAGATAGGAAACAGACTGAGATAGATAGATAGATAGATAGATAGATAGATTAGATAGATATTAACATACGAATATAGAAGATAGAGATAGATAGATAGATAGATAGATAGATAGATAGATAGATAGATAGATAGATAGATAGATAGATAGATATGAACAGAGATAGATAGATAAGATATGAACAGAGATATATAGATTAGATAGATAGATAGATAGATAGATTAGATAGATATTAACATACTGAGATAGATACATAGATAGATAGATAGATAGATATTACATACTGAGATAGATAGATAGATAGATAGATAGATAGATATTAACATACTGAGATAGATAGATAGATAGATAGATAGGAACATACTGAGATAGATAGATTAGATATTGATGAGATATATAGATAGATATATAGATAGATAGGAAAACAGACTGAGATAGATAGATAGATAAATAGATAGATAGATATAACATACTGAGAAGATAGATAGATAGATAGATAATAGGCAGACTGAGATAGATAGATAGAAGATAGAACAGACTGAGATGAAGATAGATAGATAGATAGATAGATAGATAGATAGGAACAGACTGAGATAGATAGATAGATAGATAATAGATAGATAGATAGATAGATATTGATTGAGATATATAGATAGATATATAGATAGATAGGAACAGACTGAGATAGATAATAGAAGATAGATAGATACTGAGATAGATAGATAGATAGATAGATAGATAGATAGATATTGACTGAGATATATAGATAGATAGATAGAATAGATATGAACAGAGATAGATAGATAGATAGATAGATAGATAGATAGATAGATAGATAGGAACAGACTGAGATGATAGAATATAGATAGATAGATAGATAGATAGATAGATGAATTGACTGAGATTATATAGTAGATAGATATGAACAGATAGATAGATAGATAGATAGATAGATAGATGGAATAGACTGAGATAGATAGATAGATAGGTAGATAGATAGATAGATATTGATTGAGATATATAGATAGATATATAGATAGATAGAACAGACTGAGATAGATAGATAGATAGATAGATAGATAGATAGATAGATAGATAGAGATACTGAGATAGATACTGAGATAGATAGATAATATGACTGAGATTATATAGATAGATAGATATGAACAGAGATAGATAGATACGATAGATAGATAGAATAGATAGATATAGGAACAGACTGAGATAGATAGATAGATATTGACTGAAAATACATATATATATATATATATAATATATTATATATATATATTAGAATATAGATTAATATAAGATATAGATAGATAGATAGATAGGAACAGACTGAGATTGAGATAGATAGATAGATAGATAGGAAAAGACTTAGAGATAGATAGATAGATTAAGAAGTGAGAGAGAGAGAGAGATGAGAGAGAGAGAGTATATGACTGAGATAGATAGATAGATAGATATGTTTAGTCGGAAGATAGATAGATAGAATTGACTGAGATAGATAGATAGATAGATAGATAGATAGATATGTATAGTCGTATAGATAGATAGATAGATAGATTAGATAAGAAGATCTTGACTGAGATAGATTTATTACAAATCTTGGAATGGCACCCTACAAAACAGCAGCTGTATGGCCACTTATCTTTCCACTCTCACAAACCATCCCAGTAAGAAGAACAATACATGCTGGACACTGCTGGCGAAATAAGAACAACCCATAAGCGCGTTCTCCTATGGACTCATACACAGAAACACACCATCATTACCGCCAAGGAAAAAAAAAACGTACATCACCACCAACTGTACGGACACTGTATGTCGTCTAGGGACCTACCAAGTACAATGAGCATAGGGCGGATGGCGAGCGAGAATCAAAGGCATATTTATTTCATTTATTATAATTATTTGGAAAGCTTCAAAATCTTAAAAGTTCCGAGGGGTGGTGCGATATTGATATTTGAAAAAAAGGGCGGTAGGGAGTAATTAGTGATTCAAGACAATTAAATGTTTCTTGTATTAATTTTGTACGGCCCACTTTCCTCCAATCTTACAAATTTGATATAATGGAATTGTTACATAATTATGGATCCCTAATATCTTTTTAAGTAGTATAGAAATCCTTATGCGATCAGTAAGCTGATGGCCTTGAGAGTGAGTGACAATGCTTGACCTCAACTCTGACCTTGCTTCTGGGATGATCGTGAGAACAGGAAGGCGATAGAAAGCCCCTTCCGGTTGTTTTAAGGTGTAAGAACTCAGTTACAGTTAGGACTTAGAGCGAAGCTAGCAAGATGTGAGTCTCCGCGCGCATTGTCTGGTCTGGGGGTTTATGGAATAAAGTAACATCATTGTAAATCGAAGTCTTGTTGTTATTACTAAAAGCTAACAATAGCACAAGGCTTCTGATAACAAAAATCCCTAGCAACAGAGACCAGACACGGAATCCCCATATAAGAAAGACCAGACCATTAGAAGATATACAGATCCGCCAGAAGAATAGACGACCAGAATAAGACGTAAGAAGGTATAAAACATATATAGATATATAGTCCGCGTAAAGAGGTATGCAAATATACGCTATTTAGCAATCAACAAGAAAAGGCCACTAGAACAGAATGAACATCTTCCCCGTACCTTAACAGTGGCGATGGTTCTAGCCACTATTTAGAACACGCATATTACTCTGTTTCAGAACTCACTTGAAGTACTTAGACGACGGACTCTCCTCCTAATACTCACGTGACCCTTACTATATAACAAGTGGGGGTCTCCCCGTGTGAGTTCGAATCTCATCCTCGTTGCCACTTGTTATATAGTAAACTCACTTGAAGTACTTAGACGACGGACTCTCCCCCTAATACTCACGTGACCCTTACTAATATAACAAGTGGGAGTCTCCCCGTGTGAGTTCGAATCTCATCCTCGTTGCCACTTGTTATATAGTAAACTCACTTGAAGGACTTAGACGACGGACTCTCCTCCTAATACTCACGTGACCTTATTATATAACAAGTGGGGGTCTCCCCGTGTGAGTTCGAATCTCATCCTCGTCGCCACTTGTTATATAGTAAACTCACTTGAAGGACTTAGACGACGGACTCTCCTCCTAATACTCACGTGACCCTTACTATATAACAAGTGGGGGTTTCTCCACGCGAGTTCGAATCTCATCCTCGTCGCCACTTGTTATATAGTAAACTCACTTGAAGTACTTAGACGACGGACACTCCTCCTAATACTCACGTGACCTTACTATATAACAAGTGGCGACAAGGATCTGAACGAACCCGAGAAAAAAAATCGGGTAGCAAGGAGCAACACTGATTTGAACTTGGAACGCAAGAAAACGGATTTACAAAAAAAGAAAAAAGAAAAAAAAATTCGTGTAGCAGGTCGCAACACGGATTTGAACCTAGATCGCAAGAAAGCGGTTAAAACGACAACGTCCAAATCCAAAAAAGAAGAAATATTAAAAGTTAAATTCCAACGGAAGAATTTAGCTCGGGGGGGTGATATAATGGAATGACCCATCTCCCCGTACCTTAACAGTGGCGAGGTTCTAGTCACTATTTAAAAACACACGTATTACTCTGAGCAGAACTCACTTGAAGGACTTAGACAACGGACTAATTTCTTAAGTGGAGTTTAACAGGTTTGAATTCAGAGTTTTCCTTCTCCTAGACTGGTTACCTAGCCATGGTTAAACTCGCGTTGACGAGTCCATTTCCTACGACTCTAATCATTAGACCACGCCTCCATTTCGAGTTCACGTATAGGCCGATGTTCCGTGCTGCTTTTCTAGGCTGTGTAATAAGGATTCGTCTTGTGCAGGTGTATTTGCAAGAAATTTCAGATCATCTGCGTAGTCCACATTAGTAATTGTCTGTGCGGGATATCGATTGGTTCTTGCCTTCTAATACTCACGTGACCTTACTAAAAAATTATATGCTGGGCCAAGCTGAAGAATTTACGAATTCATAAATTGCCAAATAGTAAAGACTTATATTCATCAGCGCTTGATGTAATGGTTAAAGTCATGGGAAATGGACTCGTCGCCCCGAGTTCAAATCCTGGATGTGGTAACTGCATTTCACTTAGCGCTAATACCCTTGGGAAAGGTATGAATCCTACTCTCCCTCCAGCTATTAATAAATTGTAGGACAGAGTGGGCTGTTTAACCTTGGTTAGATAACCGGTCTATGAGAAGGAAAACCTGTAGAAGTCCGCTTAAGAAATTGACCTTGTGTCACATCCTGCTCGTGCGAAGGAGTTGGTAAATATATATATTCATCAGTCTGTATGGACACTGGATGTTGTCTAGAGGACCTACCATGTGCAATGACCGATATTGGACAATGACATTTTTTATGTATTAATTTTGAATTTAAATATTTATTGGGTTTTTTTGTCTTTTTTGTTTTTGTTTTTTTTAACACTTCCGAATATTTAGTACATTCCTGGCATAACTTTTAAATTGAGTTGAAATGAACATATAAATTGCATTTAAAAAGACATCAAAATTATGTCAATATATATTATATATATATATATACTAGCAAATATATGCACCCTCCGGGTGCAAGTATTTAAGTTTTAATGTAATAAAATATTGTATTAAATTAGAAAGGCTAATGAAACTAAATAAGAATGCATATAAAAAGATTTGAAACAGAGAGGGTATAATCGAAAACTGGAACAACTGAAACTTACTCTTCCATCACTCTCGTCTTTCATTGTTATTTTTTTCTTTTAAATTTAAGTATTTAGTTAAAAGAGGAAGTAAAGAATAAAGTTACTGTTATTTTTTCTTGTTAATGGATTTCATTTAAGATTCATTGAAGAGATTTTTGCTTATATTTATTAAAATAAAACCAAACAGATATAGAAATCAATAATACTAAGCACATATTTATTAAAATCACATTTTTAATATCAATATGCAAATTAGCCTTCCCATTCACATTGTAAACTGCTATTTTGTTGTATATATAAATATAATTGTTAGTATGTAGATATGGTTAACAATATTAATAATGTAAAACAATTTTATTAATAATTGAGGTTTAAATAAAAATACAATCATGGAGAATATTACGTAAATAACTAAGGGAATAGTGACTTGTGTAGTAATATAGTTTCGGTTACAGACAGAAAAACACACAATCTCCATTATAATAAGAGATGTGTGTTTGTGTTTGCCACTTATAGATAAATATATATATGTGTATGTGCATATATATATATATATATATATATTATATATATATATATATATATATATGGGCCGGGTTAGCTCAGTTCGGCTAGAAACCACAAGGTTCCTAGTTCGATACCGGTCCCCGCCAACTCAGCGTATGAGTAGCACAGGGATCTGTGCGGTAAAGTAAGGAGCTGATGGTAGGTGTGGCGCCCCACCTCAGATGCTAAAAAAACAATCTCCTTGGTCTAGCGCTAGTGAAAAGGGGATAGACTCCCTCGCTGAATGGCTGATACCGACTTTAGGCCGCCCCGTCGACTTTTATATATACATATGAACAGCAAATGAAAAATGCATAAAACATAGTCAGGCCTAAACTTGTCATTCATCTTCCCCACCCCCCCCCCTTCATTTTGTTTCCAATAAAATTATGATTCATTTTTAGAGAAGCCAGATTTTTTCCTTCACGCAACGACTGTTTTCTTCTTCTTCCCCCCCCTCTCTCTCTCTCTCTCTCTCTCTCTCTCTCTCTCTCTCTCTCTCTCTCTCTCTCTGTTTTCTTCTTCTTCTTCTTCTCTTTTTTATGTCTGATTAGACGGACATATATTTCGCTTATTCAAGTGACAACAAAATAAACTCAAATGTCACTCGACTTGTATTGTGCATCAAAGATCAAAGTTTTGACTTATGTATTCTGAGGTTAGACATTGGCTTCTAAGAAAGATAGGTTTTTTTTTTAATGTAGTCGACTTAAACTAGTTTATCTGGCCAAAAGTACATCTGGCATTGGTTGGTTGGTTGGTTGGTTGGTTGGTTTTATCATGTCAACTCTTGTTGGGTTATTTTATGCCGAAAACGTTTTATTTCATTCATTCTTGATGGGTATTCAATCTTTTATAACTCAATTTTTAAGACATTTTGTAAACTCATTTTTTTTCTATTTAATCCATAAATTGGACCTTAACACGTACTACCACTCCGAGTCAGAGTCTTATGCTGTTTATTCTTGCCCAAAGTACACCTGGGATTGGTTCGTTGGTTGGATTTTACGGCATGTCAACCGTTGTTGGGTTATTCTGTGCAGAAGACGTTTTGTTTAATTCATTATTGATGGATATACAATTTTTTGGTTGGCTGGTTGGTTGGCTGGTTGGTTGAATTTTACGGCATGTCAACCCTTGTTGGGTTATTTTATGCCGAAGACGTTTTGTTTTATTCATTCTTGATGGATATACAATTTTTGGTTGGTTGGCTGGTTGAATTTTTACGGCATGTCAACCCTTGTTGGGTTATTTTTATGCCGAAGACGTTTTGTTTTATTCATTCTTGATGGATATACAATTTTTGGTTGGTTGGTTGGTAGGTAGGTTGAATTTTACGGCATGTCAACCCTTGTTGGTTATTTTATGCCGAAGACGTTTTGTTTTATTCATTCTTGATGGATATACAATTTTTGGTTGGTTGGTAGGTTGAATTTTACGGCATGTCAACCCTTGTTGGGTTATTTTATGCCGAAGACGTTTTGTTTTATTCATTCTTGATGGATATACAATTTTTTGGTTGGTTGGTTGGTAGGTAGGTTGAATTTTACGGCATGTCAACCCTTGTTGGGTTATTTTATGCCGAAGACGTTTTGTTTTATTCATTCTTGATGGATATACAATTTTTGGTTGGTTGGTTGGTAGGTTGAATTTTACGGCATGTCAACCCTTGTTGGGTTATTTTATGCCGAAGACGTTTTGTTTTATTCATTCTTGATGGATATACAATTTTTTGGTTGGTTGGCTGGTAGGTTGAATTTTACGGCATGTCAACCCTTGTTGGGTTATTTTATGCCGAAGACGTTTTGTTTTATTCATTCTTATGGTGGTTGGTTGGTTGGTTGGTTGGTTGGATTTTATGGCATGTCAACCCTTGTTGGGTTATTTTATGGCGAAGACATTTTGTTTTATTCATTCTTATTGGTTGGTTGGTTGATGAGTGATTGATTGGATTTTACAGCATGTCAACCCTTGTTGGGTTATTTTATGCCAAACGTATTTTGTTTGTTTCATTCTTGATGGGTATTCCATTTTTTAAACTCAAATATTTTTTAAAAATCATTTTTCTATTTAATCCATAGATTGGACCTTAACATGTACTATCACTCCGGGTCAGAGTCTTATGCTGTTTATTCTTGCCCAAAGTACACCTGGCATTGGTTGGTTGGCTGGTTGATTGGGTTTTCTCATGTCAACCCTTGTTGGGTTATTTTATGCCAAGACGTTTTGTTTTATTCATTCTTGATGGGCATTCAATTTTTTAAACTCAAATATTGTAAACACACTTTTAAACTTATTTATTTTCTATCTACCTCATAGATGGGACCCCAACGTTCTACCACTGTAGGTCAGGGTGGACCTGAGAGTAATGTTGCTCAAGGGGTACTGCATATTCCCCGTAGCTCCAGAATTGGAACTTCACCATCAGATAGAATTTAACGTCATACCCAGGACATTAAAACCCCCAGCTACCACCTTCTAGCACATATATGATAAAAAGGGTTGGGACTTGCTCTAAGTGCAATAGGGTTGGGGCAATCATATTGGTGATAGGGCTTGACATGACCAGCCGATTGATCGGAAGACACCCCTTCAACCGCCCGTCTCGCCTAAGTAAGGGTTTAAGTGTTCTGTATGTCATGGACTGATCAGCCACCAGGATTTCATCCTTAAGCAGCAACAGGTGGCTCTATTGTGTTAGGATAGCATTCAATTCTAAGACTAACAACAACAAGAAAGGAATTAATACTTCCTTTAATTCAAACAATTTATTGGTCAGCACATGAAACAACAAACAACAATATAAAGTCCTTCCTGTATATAAAGTTGAGTTTAAGGGACTTACCGGCGCGTTGGAGAAGATATCTTAGGGTGATTTCTTGGAGCGCTTCAAATCGCTGTCTCGTGGTACCGCTGGTGGAATCTATCTGCCGGGATTTTGGATATTGCGCCTAAAACTCTGGGCTATCACGTGATTAGTATATCCAATCACAGAGCCTCTCCTCGCTCTCACTCTATATACAGGAATCACCATTTTACTGACCCAACAGCCATATTGGGTGGGGGTGTCTTACGCCTCTGCAGAGGTTCAGTCGGTGTATTCTAAAGCCCCAGCCGAAAGGGCTACGCCTATCATTGACCCCTTTTTTCTTCCATCTGTCACAAGGTCGCAAGAATGGGGCATCCTGCGAGGATCGAACTCGCTATTCAGTAGTTGTTGTGTAATGGTTAGCAAGCTAGTCCCGCAGATCTATTACACAATGGATGTCCCATACTTGTCACATCCTACCCGTGGTGATCGGGTTGGGTAAAAAAGGCATCTGATCCTGGTGTAATAGTTAGCAAGCTAGTCCCACAGATCTATTACTATTGAATTGTGAGTTCAATCCTCGTTGGATGCCCTATATTTATTACATCCTCCCTTGGGCAAATATCTTTGGGCGTCTCATTGTGGTGTAATGGTTAACAAACTAGTCTCGCAGATCCATTACTATTGAAGAATTTCATGCTCGATCCTCCCTGGATGCCCCATACTTGCGACCTCGTGTCATGTCCATTATTCTGGAACAGATACAAAGGCGCAGCCTAAGGGTTTGTGGTTTGAAGTGGGGCTGTAAATTTATAGTTTTCCTTCTCCTAGACTGGTTGCCTAAATAGCCCAGTCTGCCCTACTATTTACCCATAGCTCGAGTGAGAATAGTTGGATGCATAACTTTTCCAAAGAGTATGAAACGCAGACGGTCTCGTCCAGGATTTGAACTCGGTTCGCCGAATCCGTTTCCTATGACGATAACCATTACACAACGAGCGCCTTGTTGTTATAGGTTGCTAACTGAATTTTTATTTTTAGTTATTTATGTGACTACAATTAAATGTTTCATGTGTTGACTCTGACTTTCATTGCTCAAATATCTGTTTTCATTTGTCTCATTAATAAATTGTTTTTTTTTTTTTTCATTCAGATTTCAAAGATATAAAGAAGAAGAGTTAGGACAACGCAAAGAAAGTGCCAAAAAGAAGAGAAGAAAAGAAAGAAAGAAAGAAAGAAAGAAAGAAAGAAAGAAAGAAAGAAGACTAATTGAGAATCGAAAAGTCAAAAGAAAGAGAACGAAAAAAAAGTGCCTGAAGTAGAAAGAAAGAAAGAAAGAGAGGAACAGAAAGAAAAGAAAGAAAGAAAGAAAGAGAGGAACAGAAAGAAAGAAAGAAAGAAGAAAGAAAGAAAGAAAGAAAGAAAGAAAGAAAGAAAGAAAAAGGATTCATTGAGAATCGAAAAGCCAAAAGAAAGAGAACGAAAAAAAAGTGCCTAAAGTAGAAAGAAAGAAAGAAAGAAAGAAAGAAAAGAACAGAAAGAAAGAAAGAAAGAAAGAAAGACTAATAGAGAATAACAAAAAAAAAGAGAAAGAAAAGAAAGAAAAAAGAGAGGAACAGAAAGAAAGAAAGAAAAAAAGAAAAAAGAAAGAAACAAAGAAAGAAACAAAGAAACAAAGAAAGACTAATCGGGAATAACAAAACCAAAAGAAGGAAAGAAAAAGAAAGAAAAAGAGAGAGAAAGAAAAATAAGAATTATAAAAACCGCACAAGAAAGAAATCCTTCTTCATTTACTTTATTTCAACCAATTTGAAAATAAATGTATAAACGGTTTTGAAAAAAAAAAAAAAAAAAGCCAATAATGCCAGCAGACGAGATTATATCTTCCCAACCCGTCACTTTTTCCCAGAATCCCTTTTTCACTTGTTGCACTTCCGAAACGGATTATGATGATGTTGTGCACAACGGAATATTCAACAAGGCTTTCCAGGATGATGCTGTTCGGTTGCTTCCTCCTCCATCGTCTGATAACGAAAAGAGAAGATGGATAAAACCAAACGATGCAAGATTCCCGCTGAAATTATTTTGCGAAGAAGGAAAAGAATTCATCGATTTGCTACACAACAAATCCAAAAATGTAATTATCTTTTTTCTTTTTCTTTTTCTTTCTATCTTCCTCTTTCATCCGCATTCTCTCTCTCTCCCTCCCCTCTCTCTCTCTCTCTCTCTCTCTCTCTCTCTCTCTCTCTCTCTCACACACACACACACACACACACACACACACACTCTCTCTCTCCTCTCTCTCTCTTCTCTCTATCTATCTATCTATCTATCCTATCTATATTTTTCTCTCTCTCTATCTATCTATCTATCTATATTTTCTCTCTATCTCTCTATCTATCTATCTATCTATATTTTCTCCCTCTTCTCTCTCTCTCTCTCTCTCTTCTCTCTCTCTCTCTCTCTCTCTCTCACACACACACACACACACACACACACACTCTATCCCTCTCTCTCAGGGGTATAGTGACGCAAACAGTGACGTAATTTCAGTTACAGGCGAACACCGAATCTTTCTAATGAGATTTTTGTTTTCTTTTTAGATTCAGTCAACAACCACATGCCAAAGAAATGCCTGCTACGGTTCCTTGATGAGACCAATATTACGGAAGAATACAAAACAATTCCGTGACAATTCCGTTGTCATCAAAGAGATGAAAGAATTCCTGGATTTATATTATGCAAATATAAACAGGTAAGTCTGCTCTGAAGATGGAAACGCGGTTTGAAGCACATCAAGCCGTATAAAAATTTTCCTGGCGACCATGACATCTTTTTCCCCTACCTCTTACCAATACACACACACACACACACACACACAACCTTAAGGTTCATTTCCGCTGTCGTCCTTCGCAAAAAAAAAAAATTATACACACACACACCTAAAAAAATGCACAATGTTTCCTTTCGATACACATACATACACCATCCCATACCAACGCCGTAAAATAGAATATTTGACGTCACATTTCAAAACCGTCCCTTCTTTCAAACTTCAAAAATTTTTAAACTGAATAACACATAACTACCAATAGCTTTTCTCGTTATTCTGTGATAAATAATTTATTATCACCTTCCATATACCAACAAATGCCCTGAAGATGATCTAATTAATAGATCGAAACACTGCAGCGTCGGCCAATAAACTCGCCACTTTACCCATTTAAACCTGTGTTTTTCATTTTTCCTAATATACTACATACCGTCGGATTCACTTCCTTTCTTCACACACACACACACATACACACACACACACACACACATATATATATATATATATATATATATATATATATATATATACGGATTTTTTCCGACGAAAGGCGTACAATATTTTTCGTCCAGCAGTATTGATCTTCTGAAAATGGCAAAGCAAAGAAGAAAGGACACTTCTAATACCCAGTGCACCCAGCCTCACGACGCTCATCGTTGCATTATCTGCGGGATTGTTTGCAGTGTCATAAGAGGCACAAACATAGGTAGCTGAAAGAAAAATTGACAATGTAAGTTGATGGATCCTCATACGTCGAAATCGATGTGAGAGTCATCATATATATAAATATATATATATATATATATATATATATATATATATATATTATATATATAATTTAATATACCAAACTTGTTCGTAAATCTTCGCGGTGAGAAAAAACATAGCAAATAGTTTGATTGTAAAAATATACTACCAAACATCACCCGGGAAGAAAAAAAATTTTGGAAAAAAAGAAAAGACCAAGATAATCGTACCAACCAAAAATAATCTATTGGTACAATATTTGGCCAAAAGAAAAAACAATTCACACACACACACATACATACATATATATATATATATATATATATATATATTCATACAAAACCGCTAGGAAACTAAAGCTAATAAGTAAAAAGTGCTCAATGCCTAAGTAGAAATCTAAAATAAACCTACTAATGTTTCGCTTAATGCTCTTCAGGGCTAAGATCCGACAGAGCTATTTTTGAGCTTGCCTCCATTTCTTTGTAAACCAGTGAAATCTTTACTCGGTAAATTGTTGCTTTGTTACGATTATCCGGAATTTAGCAATACATAAAATGAATCGACTAGATTTTGAAAAAAAAAACTTTTTTTTTTTACAGGTATTTTTAATAATTCTTTAATAATTGCATTTCAGACATGGAAGCCAAGAACACAAGAAAACTGTATTGAAATATACGAAAAGTATCGAGATGACAGGAACGTATGATATAACCACCGATATGTTGACTTTCGGCGCCAAAACAGCGTGGAGAAATGCCGCAAGGTGTGTCGGCAGAATTCAATGGTCCAATTTGAAAGTAAGACAAATTCTCTCCTACATCCACACGCGCGTGGGCGGGCGCACACACTATGTGATATATTTATAAGTAAATAGTGCTCGATATCATTGGTAGAGCATGTATACGTAAGTTAGGGCAGTGTGGACATGAAGGCAACGGCGTTTGGTAACTAATGCGATTTTCAAACCAAATGCTTGGTCTGAAAATCACTTAGTCTAGAAACTTTTCCTGCATGAATTCATGGAATACAGTTTATTTATTATTGGAGATAAAAATGAAAATTATATATATATATATATATATATATATATAATATATATATATATATAATTTGAAAGCAATTACAATGCAAAATAAAAAATAAAAACAAAAAGATGTTATTTTTTGTCTTATCGATTTCAAAGTAAAACTTTATCTTCAGAGACGATTTTCGGAGATGGACGCGTTTTTTTTTGTTTTTTTTGTCGTTATTTTTTTTATGTTATAAACACGCGTATCGTGGTGTTCCTTTTTTTTTTTAAACGCCACGCGCAAAGTCGTGATGGTCATTTAGCCGTTCATTCAATTTCAATTTTATTATTTTCTCTATTTATATATATATATATATTTCATTATACATATATCAAATGAATAATACATAAATATATAAATAGATGAAAATATTAAAATTGAAATTGAATGAACGGCTAAATGACCATCACGACTTTGCGCGTGGCGTTTAAAAAAAGAACACCACGATACGCGTGTTTTATAACGTAAAAAAATAACGACAAAAAAAAAAAAAAAAAAACGCGTCCACTTCCGAAAATCGTCTCTCAAGATAAAGTTTTACTTTGAAATCGATAAGACAAAAAAATAACATCTTTTTGTTTTTATTTTTTATTTTGCATTGTAATTGCTTTCAAATTATTATTATAACATACTTAACAATGCTTCAAGCAAATTACCAATTACTTATATATATATATATATATATATATACACACGTAATACACATACTACATAAATATATATATGTACGTATATATATATATACACACACACACATATATATACACGCATAATATAATATATAATATATATATATATATATATAAATATTATAACTATAGCGTGGGATTGTCACTGTTTCAGCTTTTACTGGAACGGTGTGCCAAAGTGCAGTATTATTGGGAGAGTGGTCAATATAAAAAATAGAGCTATTATATAATATAATAAAATAAATATATAAAGGTTTTATATATTTATTTATTTGATGACAAAGGAACAATCACGACAATTTGGTTTCATGCATGTGTAACTGCAAACATTCGTCAGGTGACGTTGAGGTTTTAAGTTCATTTGTCATCAAATAAATAAATATATAAAACCGTTGTATATTTTATTTTATTATATCATATTATATTATATTATATATATATATATATATATATATATATATATATATATATATATATATATATATATATATAACCACTCCGCCATGGTGCGAGATTATTGGAGGTCAATTATTAAGCGTTTAACTGGTTTGAATTCAGAGTTTTCTTGCTAGACTGGTTCCCATTCCAAGTTTATAGAGCTCAGTCTGTCCTACTATTTATCCATAGCTGGGGGGAGAATAGCTGGATTCATACTTCGTGTCGCTGCGTCCATTTCCTAAGACTTTAACCCTTATAATACTAATAATGGAGATTCGCTTCCGGTTTTTGTCTGTAACAAAAACTACGTCACTACTTACGTCACACTACGTCATAACATAGAATAAATACACTCAAAATTTGAGCATGCAATGTTAGACAGTCCTCATTGGTTTTTTAAACAAGTTTTAATAAATACATACCTGGTATTATCTATCTATATATAGTTTGTTTTATTTTAATATATATTTAAAGTTATCAGAACTAAGTTTCCATTTCAAATTTTTTTTACTCCTTTAATAAATTTATTTTATTTTTTACTCCTTTAATAAATTTGATGATTTTACTTTACTTATGATACAAACTCTCTGATATTAAATTTTCAACTCCTATCCCCTCAGGCAATATTTATTTTACGTCGCCCAGAGGGCGTTTTTTTTATTTTGCTAGTAATACTAATAATTTAAACGATTATATAATCTCTAATAACTGATAAATACCTTTGATGTAATCGCTGTCTTGTTTATTTTTAAGTTTTCTATCAAATAATTTACATAAATACAATTTCAAGTAGTTAATAATAATAATAATAATAATAATAATAATAATAATAATAATAATAATAATAAAATTGGAGCTGTGGCCTTTTGTCGGTATCAGCTAGACAGCGAGGGAGTCTATCCCCTTTTCGTTAGCGCTAGACCAGGGTGATTGTTTGTTGTTTTTTTTTGTTTTGTTTTTTGCTGAGGCGAAACGCTACACCTACAGTCAGCTCCCCACTTTACCGCACAGATCAGATTACCCAATCTGTGCAACTCATGCGATGAGTTGGTGGGGCCGGTATCGAACCCGGAACGTTGCGATTTCCGAGGCGGGTGCTCTACTGACTGAGCTAAACTGGTCCCTTTAAAAATTATATTATTATATAATATATGATTATATTATTTGAAAATAATAATAATAATAATAATAATAATAATAATATAATGGACACTTCAAATGACATATCGGAGAGGTTGCACATGAGAAAACCTGGATGTGGTTAAGAAAAGGAAACTTCAAAAGAGAAACTGAATCATTAATAATTGCTGCACAGAATAATGCCATAAGGACAAACTATATCAAAGCAAAAATTGATAAGACCCAACAAAATAGTAAATGTAGACTATGCGGTAATAGAGATGAGACTGTAAACCATGTACTATGCGAATGTAGCAAACTAGCACAACGGGAGTACAAAACTAGACACGACTGGGTTGGAAAGGTGATCCACTGGGAATTATGCAAAAAATTAAATTTTGACCACACAACAAAATGGTATATGCATAAACCAGAATCTGTTCTTGAGAACGAAACGCATAAAATTCTCTGGGACTTTGAAATAAAAACGGATCACCTTATCCCAGCAAGAAGACCAGACCTAGCGTTGATTAACAAAAAAGAAAGAACTTGTCAACTGGTGGATTTTGCAGTTCCAGCAGATTACAAGGTGAAGCTAAAGGAAAATGAAAAAATGGACAAATATCTGGACCTTGCCAGAGAACTGAAAAAAGTTATAGAATATGAAAGTCAAAGTGATACCAATTGTAGTTGGTGCACTTGGAACAGTCCCAAAGGATTGGAAAAGGGTCTGGAAAGTTTGGGAATCAGAGGAAGAATTGAAACCATTCAGAACACTGCACTGCTGCAATCTGCCAGAATACTCAGAAGAGTCCTGGAGACCTGAGGAGACTTGCTGTCACTCAGACTCCAGTGAAAGACCATCAGCTAACACTGATATGAAAACTCAAAAGGAGTTAATAATAATAATAATAATAATAATAATAATAATAATAATAATAATCAAAAGAGTCCTGGAGACCTGAGGAGACTTGCTGTCACTCAGACTCCAGTTAAAGACCATCAGCTAATGCTGATGTGAAAACTCAAAAGGAGTAAATAATAAAGCATAGCTTCATGTATACCTTTCCCAAGGATATTTAGAGCTATGTGAAATGCAAACAGCCTCGTCCAGAATTTAAACTGATCACACCGTGTTGATTTAATTAGAGACAATAACCATTACATAACATGTGCCTCCACCTTTAAGACGTTTTTTTTTTATATTTAATTTCCAAATGACCCAAACAAAACCATTAAAATTCTTCTTTTTTTGTCTCTCTCTCTCTCTCACCCCTCAGCTTTTTGACCGAAGGGATGTAACCACCCCCAAACAGATGTTCGATGCTTTGTGTGAACACATTACTTATGCAAATAATAATGGAAACCTCAGGTAAGTCATCGTTTCGTTTATTTAATGACATGTCAACTCCTTGTGGGTTATTTAATGCCGGAATTGGATTCATTTATAAATGTTTGTTATTAAAACAAAATATTCCGTTGTATTTTTTTTCTCCTGAATTTTTTTCTTTTGCATTTCTGATTATTTTCTTCTTCTTCTTCTTCTTCTTCTCTTCCAGATCTGCCATTACCATTTTTCCCGCTCGAACTGACGGCAACCATGATTTTCGTGTTTGGAGTCCTCAATTGGTTTCATACGCCGGATATCAACAAACAGATGGTTCCATTATTGGAGATCCGGCAAATGCGGAATTTACTCTGGTTTGTCTCATTATATTCACTTGTCTTTTTATATCTTTTTTTCTTTTCCTTTCCTTTTTTTTTTTTTTCTTTTTTTTTTTTTTCCTTTTTTGAATATTATTGTATTGGTAATTTTCACCTTTTAGTTGGCTAAATTCCTGCATAAAATTGTGCGTATTATCTGAAATGAACTTAACTTATTAAGAACACATTTTATGATATTTTTGTTTTAAAGCATGCAGTTGTATTGTTTTCGAAAAAGTTTCTAAGATTTGTTTATTTCGCATTTCCCACGGAGACTTTCAAAATGGCTACCGGCTTGTTTCAAAGTGAAAGTCAGTTGGCTAAATTCCTAGCATAAAATTATCTGAAATGAACTTAATTGTTATTAAGAACACATTTTATGATATTTTGTGTTAAAGCCTGCAGTTGTATTGTTTTCGAAAAAGTTTCTAAGATTGTTTATTTCGCACGGATACTTTCAAAATGCTACCGGCTTGGTTCAAAGTGAAAGTCAAGGGAGGTTACTCTAATTGCCTTATTTGCTAGGAATTTAGCCAACTAAAGGTGAAAATTACCATTGTATTACCAACCCCTCCCACACTAGTATAACCCGTCGGTCCTCCCGCGAGCTGAAGGGCTCACAGAATCTCCGAAATTGGCCGTCAAGATCGGATTTTCTGCATCAACACGATTGCAGGGCTCTCTATATTTGCTGGAAGTCTAGCCGAATGCCCCACGGTTGGCTAAGATCTCAAACGACTAGAAATCTGCTATAGAAACTGATTTCCGAGATTAATGGCGGCCGATTGTCATATGAAAAAAAATAACGAATCTTTTCTTTTTTAAAAAAAATCAACAACATTTATATTCGAAAATAGAATACAAATAATTACTTCTCAAGGTTTGTGGGAGTGATGTTCCCGTAATTAAATACTTCTGGTCTTCTGCAAAGTATTGTGCAAAACAGTTCGTAAGTTGACTAAGTTTTCAAAATGGTCTTTAGCTGAAGTCATTACTCTCGGCTCTCAGTATTGCGTTAATCTTGTCAGCTAGCCGATTCTTCAAGCGATCACAACTTCATCTGCCGTTTGGCCTCATCTGCCCATTCGGCCTCTTTCTGCCCCTCAAGCCAAAAACGCCCGAGTTAAACAATACTCCGACCGGAACAATTTTATTTCCGGTCGCATGAAACATGGGAATCTTTCTGTCCACCCACCCAAGAAGGGCAACCGCCCTCCCTTGCTCAACGAGCCAATCAAATTTACTTACCGCTCACCAATCTGGGTACCATCTCTTCCGGCCACTTGAATGTGTTTTTAAATACATTCGACCCTTTTTTTAATGTCGATTTCCGACAAGAGTTTATCTACATTCTCCAGCCATAGGAAACATAAAAACAATAGATTCTCTTTAATCCTTGTGTTCTTTCATGTTCCGTAATCTATAAAACAAGATTTATCTTTTCCCCGCGACAAAAGTCTGGATACATCATCAAGACTCGTCTAAGAACGGCTTCCTCACTTCTGGAGTTCCGAACCTACTTGAGATTTTTACTACCGGCCACTATCGCCTCGACTGTTTGGATCTACGGGCTGAGGTCGCCAGCGAGTATATTTCCGTTTATTAATTCTTTCTTTCTTCTAATTTCAAAAACCTTAGATCAGTCATATTTCGATCGCGGCCCTGTAATTATGACCTAAACAATCGGAAGATTTTAACTTCCGATTTTTCTTTCTTCTTTTTCTATTCTCCAACCTGAATCAGTCACATCACTCCCACGCCTTTTGTCATTTACTTGTAAATGACATTTAAACCCACCTAC
This sequence comes from Doryteuthis pealeii, assembly GCA_023376005.1. Taxonomy (NCBI): domain Eukaryota; kingdom Metazoa; phylum Mollusca; class Cephalopoda; order Myopsida; family Loliginidae; genus Doryteuthis; species Doryteuthis pealeii. The sequence continues at coordinate 48,679,804 of CM042167.1, forward strand.
CAACTGGTAAGTTCAAAAAACATATCATACATAAGGTTTCTACTAATCATGCAGTAGAAACAGAAAACGTCTTACTTCTTCCTGATCATGCAATTGTTCCAGTCTTTCTCAGTTTTTTTTTTGTTTCATATTAATTTTCTTTCTACTAATCATGCAGTAGAGTTTTTTTTTTTCTTTTAAATGTTCTTTTATGCAGTAGGATAGAATTCAACAGAGCTCTCAGCGCTCCTTACCAATTACTCAATCCAATCCGTAGATTATGTTCAGAATATCAACACATGTAATATATGTGTACACACACGCACACATATATTTTAGCAACAAGCTTTTGCTTTAACAGCAGCCTTCAGTCCTTCGTCAAGAGTTTTTTTTCTTTGTATCAATCATTGGCAATGTTCATTGAGTTCCTTGCCTTACACAGAAACACCTAGTGGGTTTCCTCCTTGCTCTCACACACACCTGCCAGTGCTCTTTTCCTACTTAATACTTTCCTACGTCTTTTCAACAAGAATACTGCTGATAGTATCATCACTATGATCAGCCAAAATTCCTATCATAACCGACCAGTTTCACCATCCCCGACGTTCCCTTCCACACTGAATTCATTGTCCCTACTGAACTTAACTTATCCTGTAACTGTCTAAATCAATCCTCTCAACTGGCCCAAAGCTTAGTATCTTTCTTAACTGGCCTCAGAAAATCCTTCACTAGGTTTTCCACAACTCCACCTAATCGCTAATATTGGTCCCCAATAAGTTAAAATTGATCTTTTTTTTTTTGAAACTTCTCTTTGTATAACTCTAGTATACACAACTTACGATTATCCATTACATATATGGGACTCACAGAGTCGCAAGTTCCTAAGACATCACTTTTACACCTTATTGCTTCTACCTCTGACAACAGCAGGAATTCTAGTCGAACCAAGCTCAAAACGAGAAATTCAGTTTCAATTTTATATCGAGCAACTGCTCCAAGTGTCTGGTCTACCCGGGGTTATGGGAGATGTCAATTATCACCTGATATCTTTCAAAAAATACTATCTCTATCCAGTAGGGGAACGGATAACAATACCAACATCTATCATCTTCTAAAACAAGTAACACAGCCCAAGGCCACTATAATACATCCACAATTCTTTAGTAGGGTCAACTGGCAATCTCAAATGATGAGAGAGCCCTGCTCCCGTATACCTACGAGAATACTTCTAGAGACGACCAGGGGTTACCATAACTTGTCTGTCACATTCCCCACTTCTCCCTGCAAGGTTTCCATACTACCAATAAGCCAATTATAGTGCCTCTGTTCTTAGCTAACTCCACCCTTGTCATGTTTAAAATGATACGCTTTCCTTAGCTACCTGGGCTAACACTTTCTGACCCTCTTTTACATCTTTCAATTTCTTTTCCTTTCGATACTGTTCGAACAACACACTTAGGCTTTCCTGCCTATGGGTACCACCGCTCTTTTTTTTGGTCTGGTTTGCACACAACTCTACCCCTTTCAAATAATCCTTGTGGGTTATTAATCGGAATTGGATTCATTATAAATGTTTGTTATTAAAACAAAAAATATTCCGTTGTATTTTTTTTCTCCTGAATTTTTTCTTTTGCATTTCTGATTATTTTCTTCTTCTTCTTCTTCTTCTTCTCTTCCAGATCTGCCATTACCATTTTTTCCCGCTCGAACTGACGGCAACCATGATTTTCGTGTTTGGAGTCCTCAATTGGTTTCATACGCCGGATATCAACAAACAGATGGTTCCATTATTGGAGATCCGGCAAATGCGGAATTTACTCTGGTTTGTCTCATTATTCACTTGTCTTTTTATATCTTTTTTTTCTTTTCTTTCCTTTTTTTTTTTTTTTTCTTTTTTTTTTTTTTTTTTCCTTTTTTGAATATTATTGTATTGGTAATTTTCACCTTTAGTTGGCTAAATTCCTGGCATAAAATTGTGCGTATTATCTGAAATGAACTTAACTGTTATTAAGAACACATTTATGATATTTTTGTTTTAAAGCATGCAGTTGTATTGTTTTCGAAAAAGTTTCTAAGATTTGTTTATTTCGCACGGAGACTTTCAAAATGGCTACCGGCTTGTTTCAAAGTGAAAGTCAGTTGGCTAAATTCCTAGCATAAAATTATCTGAAATGAACTTAATTGTTATTAAAAGAACACATTTTATGATATTTTTGTGTTAAAGCCTGCAGTTGTATTGTTTCGAAAAAGTTTCTAAGATTTGTTTATTTCGCACGGATACTTTCAAAATGGCTACCGGCTTGGTTCAAAGTGAAAGTCAAGGGAGGTTACTCTAATTGCCTTATTTGCTAGGAATTTAGCCAACTAAAGGTGAAAATTACCATTGTATTTACCAACCCCTCCCACACTAGTATAACCCGTCGGTCCTCCCGCGAGCTGAAGGGCTCACAGAATCTCCGAAATTGGCCGTCAAGATCGGATTTTCTGCATCAACCACGGATTGCAGGGTCTCTATATTTGCTGGAAGTCTAGCCGAATGCCCCACGTTGTGCTAAGATCTCAAACGACTAGAAATCTGCTATAGAAACTGATTTCCGAGATTAATGGCGGCCGATTGGTCATATGAAAAAAAATAACGAATCTTTTCTTTTTAAAAAAATCAACAACATTTATATTCGAAAATATAGGAATACAAATAATTACTTCTCAAGGTTTGTGGAGTGATGTGCCCGTAATTAAATACTTCTGGTCTTCTGCAAAGTATTGGCAAAACAGTTCGTAAGTTGACTAAGTTTTCAAAATGGTCTTAGCTGAAGTCAGTTACTCTCGGCTCTCAGTATTGCGTTAATCTTGTCAGCTAGCCCGATTCTCAAGCGATCACAACTTCATCTGCCCGTTTGGCCTCATCTGCCCATTCGGCCTCTTCTGCCCTCAAGCCAAAAACGCCCGAGTTAAACAATACTCCGACCGGAACAATTTTATTCCGGTCGGCATGAAAACATCGGAATCTTTCTGCCCACCCACCCAAGAAGGGCAACCGCCCTCCCCTTGCTCAACGAGCCAATCAAATTTACTTCCGCTCACCAATCTGGGTACCATCTCTTCCGGCCACTTGAATGTGTTTTTTTAAATACATTCGACCTTTTTTTTAATGTCGATTTCCGACAAGAGTTTATCTACATTCTCCAGCCATAGGGAAACATAAAACAATAGATTCTCTTTAATCCTGGTTTCTTCATGTTCCGGTAATCTATAAAACAAGATTTATCTTTTCCCCGCGACTAAAAGTCTGGATACATCAAAGACTCGTCTAAGAACGGCTTCCCTCACTTCTGGGAGTTCCGACCTACTTGAGATTTTACTACCGGCCACTATCGCCTCGACCTGTTTTGGATCTACGGCTGAGGTCGGCCAGCGAGTTATATTTCCGTTTATTAATTCTTTCTTTCTTCTAATTTCAAAACCTAGATCAGGTCATATTTCGATCGCGGCCCTGTAATTCTGACCTAAACAATCGGAAGATTTTAACTTCCGATTTTTCTTTCTTTCTTTTTCTATCTTCCAAACCTGAATCAGGTCACATCACTCCCTACGCCTTTTGTCATTTACTTGTAAATGACATTTAAACCCACCTACCAACTGGTAAGTTCAAAAACAATTCATACATAAGGTTTCTACTAATCATGCAGTAGAAACAGAAAACGTCTTTACTTCTTCCTTGATCATGCAATTGTTCCAGTTCTTTCTCAGTTTTTTTTTTGTTCATATTAATTTTCTTTCTACTAATCATGCAGTAGAGTTTTTTTTTTTTCTTTTAAATGTTCTTTTTATGCAGTAGGATAGAATTCAAACAGAGCTCTCAGCGCTCCTTACCAATTACTCAATCCAATCCGTAGATTATGTTCAGAATATCAACACATGTAATATATGTGTACACACACGCACACATATATTTAGCAACAAGCTTTTGCTTTAACAGCAGCCTTCAGTCCTTCGTCAAGAGTTTTTTTTCTTTGTATCAATCATTGGCAATGGTTCATTTGAGTTTCCCTTGCCTTACACAGAAAACACCTAGTGGGTTTCCCTCCTTGCTCTCACACACACCTGCCAGTGCTCTTTTCCTACTTAATACTTTCCTACGTCTTTTCAACAAGAATACTGCTGATAGTATCATCACTATGATCAGCCAAATTCCTATCATAACCGACCAGTTTATCACCATCCCCGACGTTCCCTTCCACACTGAATTCGATGTCCCTACTGAACTTAACTTATCCTGTAACTGGTCTAAATCAATCCTCTCAACTGGCCCTAAAAGCTTAGGTATCTTTCTTAACGTGGCCTCAGAAAATCCTTCACTAGGGTTTTCCACAACTCCACCTAATCGCTAATATTGGTCCCCAATAAGTTAAAAATTGATTCTTTTTTTTTTGAACTTCTCTTTGTATAACTCTAGTATACACAACTTACGATTATCCATTACATATATGGGACTCACAGAGTCGCAAGTTCCTAAGACATCACTTTTACACCTTATTGCTTCTACCTCTGACAACAGCAGGAATTCTAGTCGAACCAAGCTCAAAACGAGAAATTCAGTTTCAATTTTATATCGAGCAACTGCTCCAAGTGTCTGGTCTACCCGGGGTTATGGGAGATGTCAATTCATCACCTGATATCTTTCAAAAATACTATCTCTATCCAGTAGGGGAACGGATAACAATACCAACAGTCTATCATCTTCTAAAACAAGTAACACAGCCCAAGGCACTATAATACATCCACAATTCTTTAGTAGGGTCAACTGGCAATCTCAAATGATGAGAGAGCCCTGCCCGTATACCTACGAGAATACTTCTAAGACGACCAGGGGTTACCATAACTTGTCTGTCACATTCCCCACTTCTCCCTGCAAGGTTTCCATACTACCAATAAGCCAATTTATAGTGCCTCTGTTCTTAGCTAACTCCACCCTTGTCATGTTTAAAATGGATACGCTTTCCTTAGCTACCTGGGCTAACACTTTCTGACCCTCTTTTACATCTTTCAATTTTCTTGTCGCTTTCGGATACTGTTCCGAACAACACACTTAGGGCTTTTCCTGCTATGGGTACCACCGCTCTTTTTTTGGTCTGGTTTGCAACAACTCTACCCCCTTTCAAATAATTCTGCATTTTCTTCCCACGGTATGCTACCATAGAGGCCTCCTGCTCCAAGGAATCTAACAACCTTAGATACTTATCATCATCCGAATTCCTCTCAGTGAACTATAATTTTCCGAAGTTCAACTAATTCTTTTACCAACCTGGTCAATATCTCCACATACAGCCCTAAGTCTATCACTATCAGCCACCCTGATCTGGCCACGATCACCCCACTAGTTTTATTCATCCTTACAAGAGACGAGTGAGTATCTCATTTTACTTATAGGTAACCACCACTAGTATTTCTATCAATTCATACAGATATCTATCTCTTCGGTTACCTACCCTAATGCTTGGTGAATTCAGTCTCAAAATATCGCGAGCACCACCCCCGCATGGGGGCCCTTCCACACGAACGGCAGCACACGCGAACAACCAAGACATTATTAACTTTTCCATTACCTTCTTACCTACTCATTGTTGGGGGCCAGCACTACTCCCCCTTGAGGTTTCAACGCCTGTGCTCCCCCTTATCCTCAATTTGAGTGGCAACTCAGGCTCACTCTCTACACTTTCTTCTTTTCCAAGTCTCTCTCTCGTAGTGGGAGATAGGAACTACTTCCTCTCCCTCATCTTTACTTGCGACTATCTTTCTGGGCGGACATTTTACATCCTTCTTGGCTAGTATTCCTACTACCTTTTCTTCACCGCCCCTAGGGACACCTCTACCCCACCACTGACAACATTGGGGGGTTAAACGTCAACTGTGCCCTATTTCGTCCTAGCCAGTCTCTCCCTAAAATTATCTCGTTGTGCAAACCAGGTACTACATACAGCTTGTGGTTCTTTTCCACCCACCTACTCTCAATGGTAGCCATGTCATACCTAATACTGTCAAATCTTCACCACTAGCCTGACTAATACTTAGGTCTGATTTCCCTAATTCCTTCCGGTCTTCAGGCGATCAAACGACCCTACTGATCAATGACACGGACGCCCCAGAGTCAATTAAAGCTTCTACTTTAATTTTCCCTAATCTAACTCTACAGGTCAGTTGTTTCTCCCAGTTAAGAGCGAGAATACCTGAGCCTTTCCTTCTGACTTACGTTTTCTCCAGCCCTGCATCTTTCCAGACCTTAGGACTGGCAACAGATATCCTTCATCATCTGTTCCTACCTCAGAGTCACAACTCTCCGACTCTACCTTACTTTTTCTAACTATCTTCTTTCCTTTGCTCCAGTCCTGTGTCTTTCCAGACATTGGGACTGACAACAGATAATTTGCATTATCCGTTCCTGCCTCCGAGTCACAACTTTCCGACTCTATCTTACTTTCTGTTCCACTAAAACAGTATTTGCTAATGTGGCCCAATCTAAAGCACTTCCAACACTTCGTCTTTTTTCTATTCCCAGTCCTGTTTTCTTTTCCTATTCGCCTGGGACAGGACTTCTTAACGTGACCTAACTGGTCACAAACCCAGCACTTTCTATGAGGACAGTTGGCAGACATATGGCCTGGTTGTCCACAGTTCCAACATCTAAATCTTATCGTTCTAATTGGGGCCACCCTGGTCCTAATTGCTCTGGTTGTTCCATAGGCCTTTCCCTGATTTCTTGGGACAGCTTTGAGACTAGCTACTGGAGATTCTTTAGGCCTATCCTTATCTCGTCTATCCCACCCAGCTTCTTGTCTATTTCTACCTGTCGGACACTCTACGGACCTATGTCCTTCACCCTTACAGGTCCAACAAACCATCCTGTTATGTCTCGGTGGGGGATTATGAAATCCACGCCACACTGACCATGTTTCACGCCTGGGGTCTATTTCTTCCTCCCAATCTTCACTTACTTCCTGGAGTATTCTCTGTCCCCCTCTTGGACCTGGGACCCTTCTTTCCCAAATATTTTTCGCTCCTTCCTGAGTTCTTTCCTGAGCTTGGCTGTTTCTAATTCGAGATCGATCCCAGAATCTCTCTCCATCTCGGGCTAGCTCTAACGCATCGGCCAACCTGGCCGGTCTCCCACGAAGTATCTCATTTCTCACTTCGTCGTCCTGTAAGGCATCTACATATAGATCCACCAGCTGGGCCTGGATCACCTTACATTCCCGAGCCACCTCCTCCGGGTAGGCAAGCAACGCCAATTCGGTCGCTCTCTCACCTAACTCTGAAGGGTTTCTCCAGATTCCTGCTTCAGCCTAAGTAGCTTCCTATTTGCCTCTATCTCGGTACGAACACTAGCATACTTTTCTATCACTCTATTTTTCAATTCTTCCCACCCTAAACCGGGACTTTCTTCAATCCATCTTCTTATGGGATTTCGAAACCGGTCCCGCTGTTGCCTCAAATGCTAACAGCACCGATTCTCTATCTGATAGTCCATAGATCAATTTCTTTTTTTCTATCGACTCTATCCAGTCTTGCAGTCTGGTAGAATCGCCCTTAAACACTGGCACTCGCATCCCACCTAATATCCTATGAAGGTTTCCTCTTCCTAATCCACCCTCATCAGCTTCCTGACACCCCCTATTCAAACTATCTTGAGACCCGCTCATACTCATTATACTCAAAAACACTGGCAAGAGATATATGATAACAAAGAAAAAAGGGAAAAACCAAAAGAGTGTCCTACCTTTAAATGATCCTTGCCTCCTCAGTTTCTGGGTTGCTGGTTCTCTCAGAAATTTTTTTTTTTAAGTCAAATTGACTAGAGTCTCTTCTGTTTTTCTTTTAAAAACTGTCGTCTCGTTCAAAGCTCCTGGGTTCCTGGGTCTCAACGTTTCAGCGTCCTTGCTGTCTGGGTTCCTGGGTGGTTCTTCTTGGGTTTTTTTTTCTGTGGTCACAGTCCGGTCGAAAAATCCTGGGTCATTAAGGCACCAAATATAACCCGTCGGTCCTCCCGCGAGCTGAAGGGCTCACAGAATCTCCGAAATTGGCCGTCAAGATCGGATTTTCTGCATCAACCACGGATTGCAGGGTCTCTATATTTGCTGGAAGTCTAGCCGAATGCCCCACGTTGTGCTAAGATCTCAAACGACTAGAAATCTGCTATAGAAACTGATTTCCGAGATTAATGGCGGCCGATTGGTCATATGAAAAAAAATAACGAATCTTTTCTTTTTAAAAAAATCAACAACATTTATATTCGAAAATATAGGAATACAAATAATTACTTCTCAAGGTTTGTGAGTGATGTGCCCGTAATAAATACTTCTGGTCTTCTGCAAAGTATTGTGCAAACAGTTCGTAAGTTGACTAAGTTTTCAAAATGGTCTTAGCTGAAGTCAGTTACTCTCGGCTCTCAGTATTGCGTTAATCTTGTCAGCTAGCCCGATTCTCAAGCGATCACAACTTCATCTGCCCGTTTGGCCTCATCTGCCCATTCGGCCTCTTCTGCCCCTCAAGCCAAAAACGCCCGAGTTAAACAATACTCCGACCGGAACAATTTTATTTCCGGTCGGCATGAAAACATCGGGAATCTTTCTGCTCCACCCACCCAAGAAGGGCAACCGCCCTCCCCTTGCTCAACGAGCCAATCAAATTTACTTCCGCTCACCAATCTGGGTACCATCTCTTCCGGCCACTTGAATGTGTTTTTTAAATACATTCGACCCTTTTTTTTAATGCCGATTTCCGACAAGAGTTTATCTACATTCTCCAGCCATAGGGAAACATAAAAACAATAGATTCTCTTTAATCCTGGTTTCTTCATGTTCCGGTAATCTATAAAACAAGATTTATCTTTTCCCCGCGACTAAAAGTCTGGATACATCAAAGACTCGTCTAAGAACGGCTTCCCTCACTTCTGGGAGTTCCGACCTACTTGAGATTTTACTACGGCCACTATCGCCTCGACCTGTTTTGGATCTACGGCTGAGGTCGGCCAGCGAGTTATATTTCCGTTTATTAATTCTTTCTTTCTTCTAATTTCAAAACCTAGATCAGGTCATATTTCGATCGCGGCCCTGTAATTCTGACCTAAACAATCGGAAGATTTTAACTTCCGATTTTTCTTTCTTTCTTTTTCTATCTTCCAAACCTGAATCAGGTCACACTAGCAGGATGTGACACAAGGTCAATTGCTAATTTTTGCCTTCTCGTAGACTGGTTGTCGTATCAATGTCGTGGAGATACTGCAACGATATGTATTTACCCAACCCATCCATCGCGGATAGAATGCAATACAAGGTCGCAGAGATACTGCAACATCATCAGCATCGAAATCCTGCAATTAAAATTCCGGTTACCCTAGGCAGGACATGTCTCCAGGGTTAGGAATCATTGCCTAACCTAACCAAAATCGCCCGTGGTGTATAGGTTGGCTAAATAACTTTGTTACCCCGAAAATAAGACCTGCCTAAAAAATTAAGACCCAGCGTGATTTTTCAGGATGATTTTGATATAAGCCCTCCCCTTCAAATAAGTTCTAGTTGAGAGCGGCAGACTGATGAAAGAATCGTGCGACGCAAACATTCGGCATCCCCGGGAAATACGCCCTAGTGTTATATTTCAGAGTGAAAATTAATATAAGCCCTGTCTTATTTTCAGGGAAACATGGTACTATACAGGAACAAAATCTGTCTTCAATAATTTTATTCAGAGCACAAAAGCAAAATTTGAAGGGAATAATTGCCATTTTTCAATACTTTTACAACATAAGTAATTAAGAAATAACACATACCATGTTTCCCCGAAAATAAGACCTAGGATGATTTTAAAATCACCCCTAGTTGAGAGCGGCAGACAAACAAAAGAAATAAGAAAATACTTCACAATTAAATCATGCTATGCAAACACTCAACATCCCCTGAAAATAAACCCTAGTGTTATATTTCAGAATGAAAATTAATATAAGCCCTGTCTTATCTTCAGGGAAACACGGTATTATCCAGGAACAAAATTCAAACTTCAATAATGTTATCCAGAAAACAATGGAAAAGTTTAAAGGGAATAATGGACATTTTCTATACTTTTACAACATAAGTAATTCAGAAATAACACATACCATGTTTCCCTGAAAATAAGACCTACCTTAAAAATAAGACCTAGGATGATTTTAAAATCACCCCTAGTTGAGAGCGGCAGACAGACGAAAGAAATCAGCATTCTTCACAATCACATCATGCGATGCGAACACTCGACATCCCCTGAAAATAAGCCCTAGTGTTATATTTTTGAGTGAAAATTAATCTGTTTTATTTTCGGGGAAACTGTGCAACAGTAATGATAAAATAGCATTGTGTTGTTTCTTTTTTTTTTTTTTTTCTTTTTTTTTTAAATATTTGTTTGAATCGATTTCTTTTCAGGTGTGTGAAAGGTTAGGCTGGAAAGGAAAGGGTGGACGTTTTGATATTTTACCGCTGGTCTTGCAAGCAAACGGAGGAAAACCAGAAGTTTTTGAAATTCCAAAAGAACTCATTCTTGAAGTGAATCTTACACATCCAAGGTAAATAATTCTTTGAAAATTCAGAAAACACCATTCTCTTACGATTCGTTAGCTGTTGGCTGGGGCTGTAGAATACGCCGACTGCACCTCTGTAGCGGGGCAAGACAGCTTCAATGCGGTCACCTGTTGGCTGTGGGTGGCGACCTGTGATGCTTAAGGACAGGATTCTATTTGACCCTTACTCAGACTAAACTTGCGGTCGGAGCTCCCCTCGCCCCCCCTGATCAATCGGCTGGACACGACAGGCACAAGCACCTATATGATTTTCCCGATCATATTACTCTTATGGCAAGCCACAAGCCTTTTTTATCATATGG
>CM042167.1:48693187-48703187 GCA_023376005.1 Doryteuthis pealeii
CTTCGAAAATAAGACAATTAACGACAAAGTAAATATATATACACATTAAATATCATATGGGCTTGGTCTTTGAGCAAAAATAATGAAGATTTGATTTATATTATCGAATACATTTAATAAATTAAATAGCATTATAAAATAACGTTTAAAATCTACTCGGCCATTTTCGGCGTTTCTTTCTAAAAAGTAAACAAATGAATAATGGAGACACAATCAAATATTTATTTTCATTTTTTTTTTTTTTTCACATTAAATCTACATTTTTATTTATTCAAAACGATTATTAAACCATGTTTTTTTTTCCTTTACCCAGGCTTCGCCGGGTAGCCGCTTCTAGTAGAATATACATCTCTACATTTGACACGCTCACACACACACTCACTCACTGACACGCTCACAAACACACACTCACTCACACACTCACTCACACACTCACGCACACACTCTCTCTCTCACACACACACACACACACTCACGAACACACACACACTCACGAACACACTCACACACACACTCACGAACACACTTACACACACTCACGAACACACACACGCACACACACTCACGCACACACTCACACACACACACACACACACACACTCACGAACACAGACACTCACACACACACTCACTCACAAACTCACACACACTTACACACACTCACGAACACACTCACTCACACACTCAGGCACACACTCACACACACACACACACTCACTCACACATACACACACACACTCACACACACTCACGAACACACTCACACACTCACACACACACACACGCGCGCGCGCGCGCGCACGTACACAGTCACACACACACACACACACAATGCTGCTCTCCCTCTCTATCTATCTATCTCTCTCCCCCTCTCTCTCTCTCACACACACACACACATACACACACACACACACACTTTTATACATAAGAAGTAGTCAAAGACTACCGAGATTCTTGCAATACAATGTCCATTTTTAAGCAAAAAACATCTGCTTTAATCCTAAAGAGCTTAGCTGGGAATGGGAAGAGAAAATATGGATTCATGCCTTTCCCAAGAGTATTAGGAGGAAGTGAAACATACAACGTGATTGAAAAGTAACTCCCGATTCTAAACTTTATCTGGTCGATTGTCAATACTCTCCCAAGTATTGACAACAGGGAGTTACTTTTCAATCCCCGTAGAAGTGAACAGACAGCTTCCTATTATTTGGATTATTCGGATTATTTTCCTTATCTTTATTGTTATATACACAACGTTTCGGCCGATGTGCCCACCGGCCTTCTTCAGGTGTTTCTTGTCGAACTCGAGAACCTTCTCAAACTCGGAAACCTTCATATCGTAATCGGGGTCCTTCACGGAACTTCGAACCGAACCCTTTATTCAATCCACAGGAATAAACTGTTCTCATTCCGTTAACCATGACCGAGTACAAGTGTTAAGCTATGTTAAGTATTCTATATCATTATCATCCTTGGTCAGGGTTGAACCTGCAACCTACAGATTACTGTCAATTCGAACTATATCAACTCAACCCTTATATCCGTTGCGCCATGTGTCCAGCTAGAAAGTTCAGAAAAACAGACAGCCTCGTCTAAGATTTGAACTCCTCTCGTAGAGCCCGATTTATGCAACGATAACCGTTACTACACTCCTCTGTCTTTGCCCGTTATTTTATGTTGTTTTTATTATTTGACAGGAAGTGGCCCAATACATGGACTTGGATACAACGAGCCGGACGACCCTGTGGAAAGATATCACCATGGTAGAAATCAACGTGGCCGTCTTGCACAGCTTTCAGGTAAGAGCCCTGGGTGGAACAGAGGGTCGGGGAGGGGCAGCTGCCCCGGGTGCACAGCTTTAGGAGGGCGCAAAATGGCCCTCGTCAAAAAGCCTTTGCGTTGCTCTACCATTGAAATATATTGCTTGGTGTGCTCTATGCATGCATAGAACTTGTAGGTGCAAGGTGGGAAGGTGAAGCGTTAAAAAATCTGAATTAGTATTTATTTGCCCCTGGAAAAGGGGCGGGTCAATCCTTCGTCTCCGTCCCCTGAACCGCAACGTTGGCACATCACTGAGCAAGAGTACCCATAGTATCCAGCTATGGATAAATAGTAGGGTAGACTGGGCTCTTTAACCTAGGCAAGTCTATGAGAAGGAAAACTCAGAATTCAAACCTGTTAAACTGTTGGATAAATAGTAGGGTAGACTGGGCTCTTTAACCTTGGATAGGCAACCGGTCTATGAGAAGGGAAACTCAGAATTCAAACCTGTTAAACTCCGCTTAAGAAATTGACATTGTGTCACATCCTGCTCGTGCTGAGGAGTTGGTAAATATAAAAAAATATATACTTAAAAAGGGGAAAAATCAAGGAAAGTTATCCAAGCATGCTGAATACTACGTCATACAAGGCGTATGATGCTGACGAGATCTTAGCTGGTAGAAACCGTAGTAGACCCATAAGTAAAAGTAAAGTCGACGGGGCGGCCCAAAGTCGGTATCAGCCAGTCAGCGAGGGAGTCTATCCCCTTTTCAATAGCGCTTGGCCAAGGAGATTGTTTTAGCATCTGAGGTGGAGCGCCACACCTACCATCAGCTCCTTACTTTACCGCACAGATCCCTGTGCTACTCATACGCTGAGTTGGCGAGGACCGGTATCGAACTAGGAACCTTGTGGTTTCTAGCCGAACGCTCTACCGACTGAGCTAAATAATTTTCAGATTATCATTATATATATATATATATATATATATATATATATATATATATATATATATATATATATATATATATATATATATATATATATATATATATATATATATATATATATATATATATATATATATATATATATATATATATATATATATATATATATATATATATATATATACTTACAAGGTCATTTTTTAAGCAGGGTTCAACAGGTTTGAATTCACTTTTCCTTCTAGACTGTTTGCCTAACTAAGGTTAAGGAGCCCAATCTGCCTTATTATTTATCCATAGCTGGAGGGTGAGTGGGATTCATACCTTTCCCAATGGTATTAGCGCTAAGTGTAATGCAATTACCATATCCAGGATTCGAACTTATTTTATATATACATATATGTACCCACGTTGGAAGGTTAGTTTGAGCCTTCTAACATATTATAATATCCCCCATACCCTTATCTTATAACGCTATGCCATTTTCTTTCTTTCATTTCTCATTTGAAATTTTGAAGGTAGTAAAAAACTCAATTTAACTTGGATAAAATAAATTTTTTTTTGCATCAGTTTAAAGAAAATTTTTTTTTTTTTAAACTACGAAACAAAAACATGCTACATTTATTTTTTGAGTTTTAAGAAAATAACTTTTAAATTTTAAAATCACTTTTTTAGGGTATTGAATTTCTATTTTTTTTTTTTTATTGTGTTTTTCAGGATAGGATCTTTCAAAAAATGTAAAAATTAGGGACCGGGAATTTTCTTTCTTCAAATGGTCATTCTGAACTGATAAAAACAATTTTTTTTTTCAAGTTTCTTCAATAAAATAAGCTAATCGTTATAAAATTTAGTCATTGGAAAATAATTTGGTGAAAATTTCATTAAAATTGGACAATTCCCTGATTTTGGTAATTGTTTTAAAATTAAGAAATTTTTTAAAAAATATTATCTCCCTTGGCAGCCCTTGCACATCCCCTTTTATTAAAATTATATTTTCAAGTTGAAATATATATATAACGGTATGCCATAAGCATTAAAAAGACAATTCGATTTTCTTTCTTTCATTTCTCATTTGTTTTTTCGACCCTTTTCTTTTTGTCGCAGATTGCTGGTGTGACAATTATGGATCATCACACGGCAACCGAGACATTCGTCACCCACATGCAACAGGAACAAATATCCCGAGGGGGGTGTCCAGCCGATTGGGTATGGATCGTCCCACCCGTCAGCGGAAGTCTCACTCCTGTTTTCCACATGGAAATGCTCAATTATAGGCTCAAACCTTCCTATGAATACCAGGTAACAAAATTATATGCTCAAACATTTCTATGAATATCAAGTAGCATAATTATAGGCTCAAATTTTCCTCGGAATACCAGGTAACATTATTATAGGCTCAAACCTTCCTATGTATACCAGGTAACAACATTATAGGCTCAAATTTTCATCTGAATACCAGCTAACATAATGATAGGCTCAAACCTTCCTATGAATACCAGGTTACATAATTATATGCTCAAACATTCCTATGAATATCAAGTAACTTAATTATAGGATCAAATCCTCTTATGAATAACAGGTAACATTATAGTTTCAAACCTCATATGAATACCAGTTAACAAATTATAGGCTCAAACATTCCTATGAATATCAAGTAGCATAATTATAGGCTCAAATTTTCCTCTGAATACCAGGTAACATAATTATGGGCTCAAACCTTCTTATGAATACCAGGTAACATTATAGTCTCAAACCTTCATATGAATACCAGTTAACAAAATTATAGGCTCAAATTGTTCTCTGAATACCACGTACCAAAATGATAGGCTTAAATTTTCCTCTGGATACCAGATAACAAAATTATATGTTCAAACATTCTTATGAACACCGGGTAATAATTAAGATAATAAATGATCTCAAATTTTAACTGTATGTATGTAAACAACTCAAAATTCTATGTTTAATGTTTAAACATCTTTTTCTCTTTCTGTGAATGGCATTTTTATCCTGGAATGAAAAAGAATTCAAACATTAAACATAGCATCTTTATCAAAATTAAGGTGGTTAACGGGGGGGGGGGGTAGCAGAAGCGAAAGGGCGGAATTGTGACGTCAAGGAACGAGAGGTACAACGATATGAAATGCAACAGGTTTTAATACATATATATGCACATTTAAAGGGTACAACAAGAATAGAAAGTTTGTAGTTTAGTTCGGACAAGCGACTCGAGGTTTAATAACAGTTCTTTTAGAAGTTAGCGGCACCTGCTCGTGAGGTATTGCCGTATGTTATTATTTTAGTTCTCAGCTCCTTAAGGTCTTAGCCGTAGTCATTAGTTTAGTTTACTTTGGGTAGTTTTTGGTTACAGCACCGTTCTAGGTAAGCCGTAATTAATTGGTTGTGGGTTTGTTTAAGGTTGAAAAAAGTTTATTTCTGCTAGCAGCCTATCGACTACATTGGTATCAAAGGGTGAAGCTTGTCCGAGGTTGCATTTGTCTCGCCGGCTCCCTTAGTTGTTATCCTGGTGATAAAAGGTAAATTGCTATCAGCCTTCATGGGTCAAAGGATAGCAATCTCTAGAGAAGTGGGGAATGGATGAAGTCCGTCGTGGGTTTTTCTATCCGTAAGCCAAGTTCGTAGGGAGAGATAAAGCAAAGCCCTTACCTGTAGTAATAGTCACCCAAGGGGGTGCGGGTGTGGAAGAGATGTTAACCCCTTGATGGTCGCAACTAAAAAGAGGAAGCGGGCCGAACCCAGCAGGAAGCCCTCAGAAGGGTTACAACTAAAAGAGGAAGAATTATCAAAGTCATGGGCTTTTATAAGGATTACTACGTGACTATGATGATAGGGATGGCTGCTGCTGCTGTGTCGGTGACATTCAACCACTGTCCCCTAGGGACACAGGTACCGGTGAAGACCGAAGATAATAATATAATAAAATTTCAATATCTTCAGTTGTTTCGACACGTGCAGTTAAAATTTGTGATCATTTGAACGAGAATTAGTTAAATTATTAGATCACGAAATGACATCAATTTTTCTAAAACACCGTGGATTATCTCTTTATAGCGATAATAAATATGCTTTATTGAAAGTGAAAGAGTGTTATAAAATACAAAGGGAGGTAATAAGTGTGCAATACATCATAAAGGGAGATAATAACAGTTATCAAGTAAAAAGTTTGAAGTAGGTTAAGAGAAAGAAAGAGAAAAATATAGTTATTCACTAATCATAGTTTAGATGTGTTTTAAGTATTTGTTCCATTAGTGAGGATCGAATTCAACGAATCAAATGAATAACTTTTTTTTATGTTTTTGTTTTGTTTCATTTAGCAAGTGGCCTGGGTTGGATACAAATGGGAAAATTTCAAGACGAAAACGTTGCGACAAGCAGCCATGTAAGTCGACCTTTTTTAATTCTTCATTTTTTATATCCTATTAATCTTCCGAATATCTATCTATCTATCTATCTATCTA
The DNA here is from genome assembly GCA_023376005.1 of Doryteuthis pealeii. Taxonomy (NCBI): domain Eukaryota; kingdom Metazoa; phylum Mollusca; class Cephalopoda; order Myopsida; family Loliginidae; genus Doryteuthis; species Doryteuthis pealeii. The sequence goes on from CM042167.1 coordinate 48,699,372, forward strand.
ACTTGGTCTGTTTATATATATATATATATATATATATATATATATATATATAGCCATCGACAGACACAGTGTTTCGACGTATCACGTCTCCCCCCCTCTCTCTCTCTCTCACACACACACACACACACACACACACACACATATATATATTGTGTGTGTGTATGTGTGTGTAAAAATAGAAATTGGAAATGATTCCGACAATATGAGGAAGAATGAATAAAGAAAAGAAAGAATAGAATGGATAATAAAAGAAGAATTTAATCAATATCACTTACACATGTGTTTCGGTCAGTTCATCTGTGTGAAAATATTTCGCACACAGAGAAGATTCGACCTTCATCAGAGTGAAATTTTATTTTGAATCAAAGTCATATGAGTTCAAAACAAAAGTTTAAAAACTCATATGACTTTTGTCTCCGCTCTTAACAACACGGAGTATAAACAAGCTCTGTTGACGATTTTCATAAAACCGAAATATTGTTCAATATCAGCGAAGTTATAAAATGTTTCCCTTTAACAGCATTTTGTGGTGTTTTCATATCTTTTTTACCTATACTCATACCGTCGGATTCATTTCCTTTCTTTTAACTTATATATATATATATATATATATATATATATATATATTATATATATATATAAACAGACCAACATATATATGTATAGATATTAATCTATAATATTAGTTTATATATGTATGTATATGTGTATACATTATATATACTAGCAATTATATGCACCCTCCGGGTGCCAGAATTTAAATTTTAAAATAAACAACAAAAATCCCAAATTACTATAGATTTAATGTTGAAAAATATTTTTTTAAACTAAGTTTAATTGAAATTATACATTGCAATACTAACACAAACAACTGTCTCAATAATAGATTCAATAATTAATTTCAATGGTTAATTAAATGTATAGTAATTTGGGTTTTTTGTTATTTTTTTTTAAGCAATACGTAATTAAAAACAACCTTAATCCCCTAAAACCGTAACCCAATTCGCAAAATGTTAATTCATAGACTGTAGTTAAACTGTCATTGGGGACCACCAAAAAACTTTTCGTTTTAATTTTCCGACCTAATTCAGAAGTCAGCTTTTATTTCATCCTGTTGGTAAGGGGACTTTCACCTCTCCAGGACATATCTACCACCTCGATTTAAAGGATTTTACTTACTTATGATACAAACCCTCTGACATTGAATTTTTAACTCCCAGGCAATGTCTTTCAAAAATTAATTTTTACAACATCCAGGGGGGGGGGGTTCTGTTGCTAGTTATTAATAATGGAGATTCGCTTCCAGTTTTTGTCTGTAACAAAAACTACGTCACTGCTTACGTCATCTTACCCCAAATCGTAATAACATAAAATAAATGCACTCAAAATTTGAACGTACTACCTTAGACGGTCCTCTTTGGGTTTTTTTTAAACAAGTTTTAATAAATACATGCCCGATATTATATATCTATATATGGTTTGTTCTATTTTGATAAATATTTAAAATTATCAGAACTAAGTTTCCATTTCAAATTGTTTTATTTTTTATTCCTTTAATAAATTTGATGATTTTACTTACTTATGGTACAAAATCTCTAACATTGAATTTTTAATTCCCCACCAGCTCAGCCAATATCTTTCAAAAATGTATTTTTACATCGCCCGAAGGGCGTTTTTTTCTTTTTTTTTTTTTTTTTTTTGTTAATTTAATTTTTTTTTCTTCTACTTTCTGTTTGAAGGTCAGTTATGTTTGCTGTCTTTCTGATGTCAAAAATTGCACAAAAACGTATTCAGTGCACAATTCTCTACGCCACAGAGACGGGAAAATCACTTTATTTCGCACAATCTCTGGCCATGATATGCAAAATGCTTTCACCACAGAGGTAAGTTAAGTCTATCGTATATATATATATATATATATATATATATATATATTATATTATATATTATATAATTTAACATTTTTGAAAAAACAAATGATGTTATATAATTGCTGACAGAAATCTGTTTCGACCGGCTCGATGTCATCTTCAAGAGCAACATAGACGTGGAAAGAAAAAATAATAACCATTACAAGACTGTTTACAAACAAACGCTATATTCAATGCTGGAATTTTTAATTTTTTTTTAAATGCGTGTTCTGTTTTAAAAATAAAATAAATTTTATTTTTAATTTTTAAAAATCAGAAGCATTATAGTTCATACTAAAACTCAAAAGAGTTTGTTGTAAAATAATATAAAAAGTGTATAGTGAGTATCAAAATTGTTCAGGATATATTCCAGCTATTAAAAATATAATATACAAGTCCACAGCGTAATTGAAGAGAGATGTAAAAGTTCCAAAAATCACTTGTGGTGTTGATAAATCCGTAGTATTGTAGATGAAAATCTTCAGAGGTGTAAAAATCCAGATATTTTGTTTTTTTTCATTAGACAAATATGAAAAATAGATGGAAATTAATCCGACAGTATGAAATTTAACATTTTTGCAAAAACAAATTATGTTGACCAGTTTATCGAGCCGGTCGAAACAGATTTCTGTCAGCAATTATATAACATCATTTATTTTTTCAAAAATGTTAAATTTCATACTGTCGGATTAATTTCCATCTATTTTTCATATATATATATATATATATATAAATGGCAATTAGTGTGTATGGTGTATGTGTGGAGGGGGCGTATTTCTTGTGAGTCGAATATTTCACTGTCGATTATTAGACTAATTAGGGCTACAGACTTATTGATCCGCCCGTTAATTGCAATAATGATAATAAATGTCAAGTCAGACATCCTCACCCACTCCACTTTATCTACAGTCTACTCTCTCTCTCTCTCTCTCTCTCTCTCTTCTCTCTCTCTCTCTCTCTCTCTCTCTCTCTCTGTGTGTGTGTGTGTGTGTATATATGTGTATATATATATATATATATATATATATATATATATATGCCTCTGTGTGTGTGTATATATATATATATATATATATATATATATGTATATATATATATATGTCTGTGTGTGTGTATATATATATATATATATATATATATATGTTTCTATTCCTGTCTGTGTGTCTGTCTGTCTCTGTCTATCTATCTATCTATCTCTGTTTCTGTTCCTCTCTCCGTGTCTGTCTGTCTGTGTGTCTGTCTGTGTATGTGTGTGTGTGTGTGTGTGTACATATATTATATGTTTCTGTTCCTCTCTGTGTTCCTGTCTGTGTGTCTGTCTGTCTGTCTCTATCTATCTATCTATCTTCTCTGTTTCTGTCTCTCTGTCTGTCTGTCTGTCTCTCTCTCTCTCTCTCTCTCTCTCTCTCTCTCTCTCTCACACTTTCCCCTCCCTAAACTTTTTCTTTAATAATAATCACATATATTTTTGTTTTATTCTTCAGGTCATTTGCGCTGACGAATATGATATTACAAAACTTCCGACTGAAAAACTCATCTTGATCGTCTCAAGCACATTTGGTGAGGGAGATGCTCCAAACAATGCAAAGGTAACTCTTTAAGACTATTAATTAACACTGAGATTTATCCCCTATTTTATGATTACCTCCCCTTTGGAGAACTCTCTAGTGAATACTAGACTATATAAACTCTCAATAAGTGTACCAATTATTCTAAGTAGAATAAATCTATCGGTGTTATCGTTTGTCATCACAGTTTATCTCAGAAATTGGTTGGTTGGTTGGTTGGTTGGTTGGAATTTATGGCATGTCAACCCTTGGTGGGTTATATTATGCCAAAGACATTTTGTTTTATTAATTCTTGTTGAGTATTCAATTTTCCTAATCACATTTTTTGTAAACATTTT
>CM042167.1:48713187-48733187 GCA_023376005.1 Doryteuthis pealeii
AGCCAGTGTCATTTCTTTGTGTCTGACTTTTTTTTAGATGAGGTTTGATAATTTGTATTATTTGGATTTTTCGGACGATTGTCCTCATCTTTATCGTTATCTACACTATTTCTCTGAAATTTTGAGATGAGGCTTGATAATTTGGATTATTTGGATTATTTAGACTATTGTCCTCATCTTTATTGTTATCTACACTATTTCTCTGAAATTTTGAGATGAGGCTTGATAATTTGGATTATTTGGATTATTTAGACTATTGTCCTCATCTTTATTGTTATCAATACTATTTCTCTGAATTTTTGAGATGAGGCTTGATAATTAGTATTATTTAGATTATTCAGACTATTGTCCTCATCTTTATTGTTATCTATACTATTTCTCTGAATTTTTTTAGATGAGGCTTAATAATTTGTATTATTTGTATTATTCGGTCTATTGTACTCATCTTTATTGTTATCTATACTATTTCTCTGAATTTTTTTAGATGAGGCTTAATAATTTGTATTATTTGTATTATTCGGACTATTGTCCTCATCTTTATTGTTATCTACACTATTTCTCTGAATTTTTTTAGATGAGACTTGATAATTTGTATTATTTGGAATTTTCGGACGATTGTCCTCATCTTTATTGTTATCTACACTATTTCTCTGAATTTTTTTTAGATGGGGCTTGATAATTTGTCTTAATTGGATTTTTCGGACTGTTGCCGGGATCCCAAGCTAGTTCCCCCAGTTAATTCCAGGAGAGTACAAAGGATCGTAAAAAGAGTATGGATTATCTGCTCAGAGATCGAATACAGAATAACCGATGGAAGAAACATCAATTACGTGTTACATAATCTATGCGGTTGCATAAGATTATTGTCAATCCCCTGTATTTCTAAAGGGATGGCCCTTTTCATATCACGGGCAGGACATTCCATGGAATAGTACAGGAAGCCCGCGAAATACGTGAAGTCACATGGGACCTGGTTGGGTCCTCAGTTTTCAGTTTGGACATCGGGCAGAGTGTTACACACTGGACCCGTCAAAAAAACACAAACACTTGTATTTAGGAAAATATAAGAGATGTTTATTTTCCCCGGTTGTGTACAGCTGAGAGTCGTGGGCAGGGTTACGCAATGTGGAGCCTTCGGGAGTTCTTTTCAAGTGATCCCGAACCTGATCGTCGTCTGTCTAATCGATCTCTACGGGCTTCTTTTATTGTAGTCTGACCCCCGGTGTCACGCCTCCTTGTTCGTGACACCTACGCAGTTTTTTTTTTCTGTAGACACGCCTCTTCGCCCACGCAGGCTGTTTTCATTGGCTATGGGCTACGCCTACAGATTTCTGCGCCGAAATCATGACAAACATCCACCTGCATTTCCAGGTGCAAAAGGTCAGGTCGGGGCCACATCCTGTTTTTGTTTCCAGGCTGCACCTGCCCCCTATGCACTTCCTATTCAGCCCGGTCCTTGGGTGCACTGATCAGACAATATATTACAAGAGATGTCCTGCCTTAGCCGGAACTCACTGCATACGCGAGCTATGTTAGTCAGATGTTTAGTTACATGAAATATTTAGTTAAGTAAATGAAAGCTTATGAAAATAACACGGTTTTGTGATTAATGAATGTCTTGGTAACAAGACTGATCTAGAAGAAGAAATGAGTTAAGTGCGACCGACCACCAAGAAGAAGTCCAGACGCTAGAAGAAATGTTAGAAGAGACCTAGAAGAACTTAAGATATCAAAGACGCCAGAAGAAGTAAGAAGTAAGGAAAGAGGTATACAACATACGGTCTGAAATCTCAAGCAAACTCGTCCCATTCTTTTGTTTTTTCTTCTTTCTTTTTTAAAATTCTTTTATGTGTGTTCGTGGAACGGAGCGTGTTGCTATTAATAGAGCACCCTGTCGACTGGGGCTGTAAAGTACGCCGACTGCACCTTAATAGAGAGGGATAACACCCCACCTCCCACCATAGGACATTTGTTGGCTGTGTGTGGTGATCCGTAACGATCCTGGTGGCTGAGCGGTTCTTCACTCCATTACTAAGTGGTCACGTGACCGGCAACACTCCACTTTGGCCCTTACTTAGGCTAGACGGGCGATTGGAGAGTTCCAAATCCGATCAATCGGCTGGTCATGTTAAACCCTAGCACTTAGATGATTAAGTCCTGGTCATATCCTTTAAATTGCTCTCATGGCAAACTTCCAGCCCTTTTTATCTTAAAGGTGCTAGAAGGCGATGGCTGATGGTCATCCACCAGTTCATTAATTCTACCAATTTATTGATACATATCAAAGAGAGACGAGAGATAGATAGATAGATAGATAGAGAGAGAGAGAGAGAGAGGGGGGGGGAGATAGAAATTTGAGCGTCTACAAAGAACGAGATGTGCATGCGCAAACTAACAAGAAACATACACACACATACGATCGCACAGTCGCACATGTCAGTACATGCACGCACATATACACATATACACGCACGAAAATACTCACAGATGACGACATGCACACATCTACATGTACGTGTGCATACATAAGCATAGACATACACACATATACAGAGTCGACACGTACACATACGAGACATTTATAGTATTATTTGGATTCTACGGACTATTGTCCTCATCATCATTGTTATCTGTACAACGTTTCGGCCATGTGCCCTCCGGCTTTCTTCAGGCATATCATGTCGGACTCGGGAACTTTCTATTCGAACTCGGGAACCTTCTATTTGAACTCAGGCACTTTCTTGTCGTAATTGGGTTCCCGAGTTCGAATAGAAGGTTCCCGAGTGCGACAGGAAATACCGGAGGGCACATCGGCCGAAACGTTGTACAGATAACAATGAAGACGAGGACAATAGTCCGAATTATCCAAATCTCTATTAATAATGGAGATTGGTTTCCGGTTTCCAGTGTCTGTAACAAAAACAAACGTCACAGCTTACGTCACATTACCCGAAATCGTCATAACAAAGAATAAATGCACTCAAAATTTGAGCATGCAACATTAGACAGTCCTCATTGTTTTTTAAAACAAGTTTTAATAGATACATCCCCAATATCATATATCTATATATAGTTTGTTTTATTTTAATAGATATTCAAAGTTAATAGAACTTAGTTTCGATTTCAAATTGTTTTTTTTGTTTTTTTTGTTTTTTTTTACTCCTTTAATAAATTTGATGATTTCATGATTTATGGTTCAAACTCTCCGACATTTAATTTTTAACTTCCACCTCCTCAAGCAATATATTTCAAAAATGTATTTTTACATCGCCCGGATGGTGTTTTTTTTTATTTTGCTAGTGAAGTTAATGAAAAAGAATACAACGGTTGTTGTTTGGTTTATGGTTTTCTTTTTTTTGTGGGGGTAGGGGGAGCGGGTGTTTTTGTTTTTTGTATTTTTTTGTTTCTTTGTTTTGTTGTTTTTTTGTTTTTTGTTGTTTTGTTTTTTTCGTCTTTATCTTCTCGTCTCGAAACACAACCATTTTTACTTTTTGACAGATTTTATTCATTCTAATCCAGGTTAAGTGTTTGTTTTGTTTTGTTTTTGTTTGTTTGTTTGTTTATTTGTTGTTGTTTTTTTGTTTTTTGTTTTTTGTTATTGTTGTTCGTAGAGGGTAGGTGGATAGATAATGAAGTCAGTCTGGATCTCAAAATTCCCGAGTATCTTCTTTTTTCTAACCTTAATGCAGACGCCATTTTCTACGTAGTCAAATCAAAATTTGTTTTGTTGTTGTCGTTGTTCTTTTAGAATTTTCTCATCATTTACTTTTCAGTCGAGAAACGATTCTTGTAAAACTTGAAATTCCTCCAAATCAAGAAATGAAATACAATCCCGGTGATCATGTTGGTATCTTTGCATGCAATACAACAGATGAAGTTAATATTGTCATGGATCATGTTCTTGATAGACCTCAGGATTTCGTCGACCTCAAAGTACAAAGAAAAGGTAATAATAATAATAATAGTAATAATAATAATAATAATAATAATAATAATATTTGCCAAACACAAAACGTTGAATTGTTTTCCATTTCAAATGGGGTGATACCCCGTGGCCTAATGGCTAACGTGCTCCAGCACTTTAGTCATTAGACCACTGGGAATCCTAACCCTGCGACATCGACCCTAACCCTGCGACATCGTAGTAAGCGGGTGAACTCCAGTCGTTCACTTTCGGCCCCATGGAAAAAAGTGTTAGCCCCCTTCATCCCCAGCTATAAGTTAAAAAGTACCACTACTGTTCTTCTGCAAGGATGGCTTTAGTATTTTACTAAACCAAGATAGTTGGACTTAAACTAAGTTAAAACTTATATTATGATAAGTGGGATGGGACATGTATTGGTTGTGTTGGTTGTTCTTATTTGTGAATGTTGCTACTGTTGTTTTGTTGTTTTGTTTTGGTGGTGGTGTTTGTTTGTTTGTTTTTTGTTTGTTGTTTTTTTTTGTTTGTTGTTTTTTTGTTTGTTTGTTTTTTGTTGTTGTTTTTTTGTTTTTTTGTTTGTTTTTTTCATTAATAATATGCTTAAAGTTTTCTTCTTTGGAAGAATAACTTGATATATCTATGATAGGAGTACAGATAATAAACAACTGGTATGGCCACAATGTACTACCTATGAACATTTATGATTTTAATACAAGTAAACGAGGTACTCAACATATTTGAGTGTCGTAATCGGCAGTTGCTCCCTTGATAGCCAACATGGGGGACTTAGTCGTCATCCTGCGAATGCTGGCTGTTCTAACTTCAGATACACAGACAATACACCTAATTTCCAATTATCTCAAAAAGCTAGAAAAAGAAATAGTGTAGAGAAGACAACAAAGATGTTATCAGTTCCTATTTTTAAAACAACCCTAAGCCAAGAGATTATAGAAAACGAAAGATTTTTGGTGGGGTCTGGTAAGTTTAATACAACATACCAAACACTTATGGACCTAGCAAAAATGTTGGTTGGTTGGTTGGTTGGTTGGTGGTTGGTTTTACAGCATATGAACCCTTTTCAGGTCATTTAATGCCGAATCAAGTCAGTTTGATAAACAAAGGACCCATTTTGTTTATCGTACCTGCTGTTGCTTAAGTGGTCACCCAATTATATATTGAAAAAGCTCATCACGGCAAAACTTCAAGTTTGGTTGGTAGGCTGTTTTGTTTTACGGCATATCAACCCTTTTCGGGTCATTTAATGCCGAATTAAGTCATTTTTGATAAACAAAGGACTCTGGTTGCTTACAGTATCTGCTATTGCTTAAGTGGTCACCCAATTAAGTATTGAACAGGTTCATCACTGCTTAACTTCGGGGATCTAGCGGGAACCGGTGCTTTCAGCCTGACTTTTTGGTTTTGTTTTATGACATATCAACCTTTTTTATGTCATTTAATGCCGAATCAAAGCCATTTTATAAACAAAGAACTCTGGTTGCTTACAGTACCGACTGTTGCTTAAGTAGTCACCCAATTAAGTATTGAACAGGTCCATCACTGCTTAACTTTGCCAATCCAGTAATGGATCTACGAGTCTAGCTCGCTATTATACCCCAAAGAGATTCCATAAGATATTTACCCAACCCGTTCGCCACGGGTAGAATGCGACACAAGGTCACAAATACGGGGCATCCGGTGAGGTCGAATATCGCTACTCAGTAATAAGAGATCTGCGAGACTAGCTTGCTAACCATTACATTTTTATAAGGGAATATATTTCCTCTACCGGATAGTTGGACTCGTCCAGCGAAACGTATATAAAAGATACGAATACGCCAAGTTATTCGTAGTTAAGTCACTACCAATCGAGTAGCTAGTCATACTGTTGGAGAACTGCGCGTTGACTCTATTATGTACTGTTACGTTCGCCTATCGCTTTCCACGTTTTACAACGCTTTTCCATCAGAGATACCAAAGAACAATGAGAGGGTACATGTAAGACTTGGCGATGAATAACAAGACAATATATATATTTATAACATAATCTTTAATTCGAAATTTGTAAGCTGGGAGGAGGATGAAATGGGCGCCGACAGGCTAGGATTAATAATGTCATTAGGCAGAATTTCTTCATATCAATTAACAAATTTTCACAACGAAAGAAGTTTGTACTTATCTTTTACGGGTTGATTCATCTTCTGTATTTTTTTCATGGGGTTAATTTCTCTTGGTAGTAGTAACCTTCTTCATGGGAACGATTGTCTCCCGCCCCCAACGAGGTAATGAATTCTACTGTGTTACCGACCGGGTCCGAGTGCTAAACTAAAAACTGATAATAGGGATCTCTTTCCTTCCCCCAAATCGTGACATCACCTGTCTCTCGGTAAGCTTGGCGTACTTGAGGAAAGCAACAAGTGTGGTATCAGTTGTTCGTTTAGGGTCAACTTCTGGGACTCCCCCTCTCCACACTGGCGTCAGAGAGTCTCTCAGAATATTCTAAAAGTTTCTAATTGTTGATCATTTGATTATACGTAACAGTACATTCCTGTACAACAAGTAATAAACCCTTTTTCCCCCGGTTTTCAATGTTGTTAATTGATTATTTCAATTGCAACATACACCACGATAGGGCGCCTTTTTTACCCAACCACTTCACCACGGGTAGGATGTGACACAAGGTCGCAAGTATGTGGCATCCAGCGAGGATTGAACTCGCTATTCAGTAGTAATGGATCTGTGAGACTAGCTTGCTAACCATTGTAAGACGATGGGACGCCATTTACGATAGTCTTGTTGATCATATTTCAGCAATGAAATTAATTTCTTCAGTCCTGTTATGCGAAAATTTAATTATCCCTTTAGTGATGCTGATAGCTTTTTTCGATTGAGTGCGTCCTGGGACGCATATATTCTCTTTGAATGAGTCCCCGGGAAAATGTATGGGTCCCAACTAACTCCTATCCTATCCTGTGTAATTCGTGTCTAAGAAATTATTGAAACGTATTTACAGTTAGCTTGAAATGGTGAGGGAAGAAAAAAGAAAAACACTGGGACGCATGGATATGATTTTACTGCGTCCTTTTAGATTTTTGTGCGTCAGGGACGTATGACGCGTACCTATTAGTATCTCTGTCCCTTAGTTGTAGGTAATATGTAAACAAAAGGTCATTATTTAAAATACACATCTAGACATGATGGTTCAATTTTAAATACAACAACAGTTCATTGATTTGGTTACATCAAATTTTGTCAATATCTTTTAGTACAGTGATTCGCAAACTTTCGGAAGTTGCGGACCGGTTGATATTTTTTGATCGATGCACGTGTTGTATTGTCCTCGCCCGGAAAACGGAGCTTCCGGCAGAGGGACAAAGAGAAAGATAAAATATATATATTTAAAAAGAAAGAGAAAGCGGAAGAGAGGGTTTCCGGTAAAGGAAGCAGGGAGAAGATAAAGAAATATATAACAAATGTCCGTTATCAGATCAAAAGATAAAGATGTGGAGGCGTATCTATCAATTTAAAGGCGAGAAGATTCGAACGACACACAGAGACGCCAGCCGGCAGCCAAAAGGACACTTCACGTCTCCCATCAGCAACCACCCCTCGGGTACTCATTGTAAGCTCTGTGCCTTCACCACCCACACACCGAAGAAAATAAAGAAGGGTCCTCTCTTTGTACATACGTATCTGTTGTTTATTGAAGTCCAGTAGTCGGTAGTAGCTGACTACTAACATACATCGGTTTGGGTACAGTGAAAACCCCAGTACTAACGTATACGATTTAGAGTAGCGAAGAGGGCTGCTACGTAACACACGGACGGGTGTATAAAATTAAAGACTTTGTTAAACTTCAAATAAAAAGTATTTATGCAGTCATGTTAGAATTAACTTTATTTAATACAGAAATATATATATATATATATTAATACTCGAGTTTCTTAATCTTCCGACCGTTATCATCTTGCAACACCCTCTGGTTAAAAATGAGACCGTCCAAATCGTCCAGGATGAAATGCAAAAATTTAAATCCTGATTATCAGGTGTTGCATATCTGCTGAATTCTTATTTCTTATGAACGTCTTTACCTCAGCAACATAATGGACCATTCCGTTTTTATTATAAAGAAAGGGAAGAAAAGGGGCATGCTACACAGTAAAAATGTAATAAGAAAGAAATAAAGAGATTAGGGGAAAGATAATGAGAGATGGTGAGCGCGCAGAAGCGATAACGCTAATCTGTTTCAATGAAAAGATGAAAAGAAAAAAAGAAAAAAGAAAACAGTGAGAGATTTAAAACACGATTATTATACTATTTCTCTGAAGGTTCCCGAGTCCGACAAGAAATACCTGAAGAAGGCCGGAGGGTATATCGACCGAAACGTTGTACAAATAACAATGAAGATGGGGACAATAGTCCGATTAACACTAATAATACGATTATTCTACTTTTTACATATTGAACTATTTAGCAATAGCTCTTAAGTAAACTTATAAAACGTTGTAATAATTAGATTGTTTTATTGTGGTATATATCCATTGGTCTTGCTTGTCATCAATATTATTTAAAACCTCCCCCCCCCCTCCGGGGTACAGTCAATGGGAATGGTGAGACTGCTTCTTATTTGTCAATTTGTCAAGTCTTGGCTTGATAGAAGAGAGTGTCACATGCAATGGTTCTCAAATATCCAAATTGTTCCTCTACTTCATTTTTATCATACTCATTTCCCGCCCTGTCGACTGGGGCGTTAGAATGCACCAACTGCACTTCGCAGAGGGGTAAGACTCCCCCAATGGGACCACCTGTTGGCCGTGTGTGGCGACCCGTGATGCTTAAGGATAGAACCCAGGTGACTGAGCAGTCCATGACTTGCAATATTCCACTTTATGCTTTTCTTGGGCTAGACGGGCGGTCGGAGAGGCCCCCTCCGATCAATGGACTAATCACGTCAAGCCCTAGCACCTATATGATTGCCCCAACCCTATTGCTCTTATGGCAAGCCCCAACCCCTTTTTATCATATGGGCGCTAGAAGGCGGTGGCTGAGGGTCTCCATGTCCTGGGAATTATGTTAAACTCTATCTGATGGTGAGGTTCCAGTTTTAGAGGTTTGGGGAATGTGGAGCACCCCCTTCATCACCATTGCTCCCTGTTCCACTCTGACCCGGAGTGGTAGTACCTGTTAGGGTCCCATCTATGGGTTAAATAGAAAACATGAATTTATAAACAAAATTGTATTATCCATTAAAAATGAAATTATTTCAAAACTTTGTCGGCAGTAAACACTTTTGAATACCAAATTACCAATAGAAGTATTCGGCTAGGGGTTGACATGCCGTAAAACCCAACCAACCAAACCAAACCATCATACGCATAGTTGAAAAAGCATTCTCGCATAGCTATGTTGATGGAAATAGTAGAATCATATTGAGCGAGAGCTGAAATTTACAAAAAGTAAATTAAATAAATAAATTGACACACACACACACACACACACACACACACACACATATATACATATACATATAATGTTAAATAATGCAGCCATTTTTCTGTCTGCAAGTTTTGTCCTTTGTTTTTTCGTATTGCCGGATTATTTTTGTAATATCTGGCGAGAATTGGCTGATGTATTTGCCATATGTCATAGACCGAGTACATATGGCAAATACATCAGCCAATTCTCGCCAGATATTACAAAAATAATCCGGCAATACGAAAAAACAAAGGACAAAACTTGCAGACAGAAAATGGCTGCATTATTAACAATATATGCCTACAAGAAAAAATGCTGCCTAAATACACATATACATATACATATATCTTAACCAATCCTTACAATCTGACTGACACCTGCGGTACCATAACGTTCTGACACTCCCCATCTAGAGAGAAGAAAATCCACTACCCACCACCAACCACCCCTCCCCCAACTGACGACCTCCTGTTTCACCATTTTGAGAATGTCCATCATTGAAGCAAGAACTATATCCAAGTCCTGAAGAAGGTCTAACAGATCGAAACTTTGCATCGTCGACAATAAACTTCCAGTTTCCATAACATCCCGTGTTTGTCTACCTTTCTCCACATAGTTGGATTAACCTCCCCACATTTCTCCCAAAACAACATAGATAAAAATAAAAAAAAGGGTGGTAAAATAGCCAGCGTGAATGAACGAAGTTGATATTTTTACAAATATATTTCCAATTTTAGTTTATATGTACGATTTTCGTACTTTAAAACCATACAATTTTTTTTTTAATCATTTGTGGGATCTGCAGACTCCACGACCCGTTACTGGTCCGACGGACCGGCTATGAGAAGCACTAATCTTAATACACTTCCCGCCATTTCTTACCGGAAACTTCCGCTCCCATCATACCTACTCACTTCCTTTCCTTTTTTGACTCCTCTCCTATTTTCAAACTTCCTTTTTTAGAGGCCTCCAATATCTTGTCTTAGAACTGGTGTCGCTAATCTAGAAAATGCCACTTTTTACATTGAAGATGAGCGTGACTTAAAGCCAACCGGGAAGAAAGATCAATTTACCTCATGATATAAGAGATTGCCAGACAATCACGTTAGACTTGTTAGCGACATCAGAGAATAAGCAAGAAGAAAAACGGCGATTGGATGGATAAAAGAGAAAGAAATGTTTTCAGAAGTTTTTTCATGAGACGAGATTTGATATGAGATCTCATAAGATATGACCGAGATTTGAAGTCACGTTTTTTTGTTGTTTTTTTTTGTTTTTATTTTTTTTTTTTTTTTTTTTATTCATCGGGTATAATTTATTTATCACACTTTTTATTGCAACTAATAAGCACAGGCACAACAGTGAACGATGTTTTATGAGGAGTTTATAGGCTAATAAATATCGTCAAAAGGATAACATTTATGGCCTCCTGGTGGCTATTGCTCGTACTAAAATGTAAACGCAACACGTTGATTAGAAAAAAGTTATATGCAATGATTTCTGAAGTGGAAATGTTCAGCTAGATGTCTGCTTTATACAGTTAAATAAAAAGATAAAGATTCAGTTTAGCTAACTGATGAACACAAAGTAAGGGGCCAGTTTAGCATTATATTTACTTTATAAAAAGAACACTTTAATGTTCAGCTAAATGTCTATTTTATACAGCTAAAGAAAAAGATTCAGTTTAGCTGACTTTATGGGCACAAAGTAAGGAGCCAGTTTAGCATTATACTTACATTGTTAATAGAACTACTTTATATATATATATATATATATATATTTATTATAGATTTAAAAGCTTCACATTATCTAAAAATAATAACAAATATCTTACATCCGTCCATACCTTTTTTACTTTATATATAAGAAAAACAAAATATAAATAAATAATTAATCACAAAAATAAAAATTCTTTTTCTAAAAATCTTTTGAAAGCCAACCGTCATATTATTTAATACCCATCCCCTCTTTTTGAAAAAGAAAATTCGTCAACTTGCCAACATCTCAAAATCCGCTACAATAAAATAGTGACCGACAAAAAAGATATACATATCGTGTTGACCGACAAAAATATGGCGGGAATGCACATTGGAAAATAATGTAACAACTTTCTTTTTTTTTTTTTTTGCAAAATCAAGGTTTTTTGTTTTGAACTCATTTGACGTTTATCTCCGATCACAAACACACATGAAGTAAACGGGCTCTGATGATGATTTTGTAAAATCAAAAATATTAATCAATATCAGCTATGATCATGTTATAAATTGTTTTCTCTTTAACAGCATTGTGTGATGTTTTCATTCCACCTTTTTCATATATAATATATATATATATATATATATATAGTTTTTCTTGTATTGGAGAATTCAAAATAAAGTGTTCGATTACGGATGTAGGAGCAGCATTTCTTTCATGGGAGCGTTGTCTTGACGATAAGTGGCTAACACACTGCTTTGAAACCTATGGTAACAACCGCACCTTAAATGTATTGTACCCAATAACAAATACATATGTGCGTGCGCGCGCACGTGTGTGTGTGTGTGTGTGTGTGTGTGTGTGTGTGTGTGCGTGTGTGAACCAAAGTGATGACAAATATTTGACGGCATATAGGACGCACTTTTTACGAATAATATTTACTCCAAAAATTGCCCTGCGTCTTATACATCGTCGGTGAAGTGCTGTACAACCTACGCCAAAAGAATACAAGAGTAATCTTATTCTTTCACCTCACGACTGCTTATGAGTTTCCTTATAATAAAATATGCTCTCTTCTTTTCGTTATTTTTTAGATTCCAGTTTTTGGAAAGACCAAAAGCAGACGCCATTTTATTATACTTTTTACATATTGAACAATAGCTCTTAAGTAAACATATCAAATGTTGTAATAATTGAATTATCATACTGTGGTATATTCACAGGTCCTGCTAGTCAAGATTATTATACTTTTTACATATTGAACTATTTAGTAATAGCTCTTAAGTAAACATATCAAACGTTGTTGATAATTAAATTATCATACTGTGGTATATCCACAGGTCCTGTTAGTCAATATTATTATACTTTTTACATATTGAACTATTTAGTAATAGCTCTTAAGTAAACATATCAAACGTTGTAATAATTAAATGATCATACTGTGGTATATCCACAGGTCTTGGTAGTATTTACCTTATTCTTTCACCTGACGACTGATTATGAGTTTGATTATAATAAATGTGTCGTCTTCTTTTCGTTGTTTTTAGATTCCGGTTTTTGGAAAGACCAAAAGCGGACGCCATTTTGCAGTTTGCGTGCATCGTTGACTTACTTCTTGGATATCCACACTCCCGTGTCGCAGTCTCTTATGGAAGTGTTGGCCACAGTAGCCAACGACGAAGAAGACCGAAAAATACTCACTCATCTTTCTCAGGTAAAATAAATAAAAAAATAAAGTAAAAATAAAAATAAAAATAAAAATAGGTGTCAAAATACCGGACCTACTCGTGTATAAGTCGAATTTCGAAGATTTAATTTTGAAACAGAAAGATGGTGTTCATCCACTTATATGTTTGGGGTTTTGGTGTATTTCGCATAAATGCGTCCTGGCCTCCTGCCCTAAAAAAACGCTAAGCGGTGCCTGCTCAAAATCCGACCCGTACTAGCTCTTTGAAGACGTTTTTTCCGAAAAGTTAATGCGATATCAAAGTGATATTTTACCCCCTCTAACTAAGCCTTTTCTCGGCAAATAAATGTAAATATTTTAACCCCCTTCCTCTTTAAAATAGTTTTTAGCGGTTTGAAGGCGTTTTTATTGACAAATAACTTTTTGTTGTTGTTTGAAGGCGTTAAAAGTAAGCCACCCTCAGGGTTTTTATCGACAAGTAAATGGAAATATTTTACACCTCCCTTTAAAATATCTTTCTTTTTTTTTTTTTTTTTTTTTTTTTTTTTGTATTTTCATTTTATTTTAATTCAAAAGAACTGCGGGAAATACGCCTTCAAACAGCTAGGGAGTTCATAGCACGGGTCGGATCTTGAGCACCGTTTTTTTTAAGGCAGGAGGCCAGGACGCATTTATGCAATAATACCCGGGTTTTTTACAGCTTTTTCTGGCTAGCATTCAATTAGGACATGATTTATCGTTTCGTCTCATGTTAGTATATTGAGAATTTGTGTCGGTAATTAAAAGTGAATAGAATTGCATGTTATATGTGTTCTTTTCATATTCATTTTTTTGAATAATAATGATTCAGAAATAAATTATAAGATTTTTAAAATAGGGAGTTACATTACAATCACCACGTTGAAACAAATTAATCTGTAGATGACTAGATATATGCATCCCATCACTGGTAGGTTGAGCTCTCCGGGGGTGGGGATTCGCTGACAGCTGCCGATTACGCTTAAATTGCAAGGCTCTCCTTAAAACGGACTGAGCAGCATTTACGTATATACATATGTATCTGTAAAATTATCTATATGTGTTTGTCTCATACTCATTTTTTGTAAAAAAATGGTTCATAAATAAATTATAAGATGAATTATAAGATGTTTAAAATAGGGAAGTTACTTTACAATCACCACGTTGAAACAAATTAATCTCTAGATGACTAGATATATGTATCCCATTCCTGGTAGGTTGAGCCCTCCGGAGGGGAATTCGCTGACGGCTGCCGATTACGCTTAAATTGCAAGGCTCTCCTAAAAACGGACTGAGCTCTCTGGCAGCCTTTACGCATATGCATATGTATGCATTTATTAAAATCATCCATCTATGTGTGTTCTTCACTTACTAATTTTATTTTTGTAAAAATAATGATTCGGAAGTAAATCATAAGATAAATTATAAGATTTTTTAAATAAAAAAGGGTTTATTTCACAATCACCCTGTATATCATACTAGAAGTGGCTACCCGGCATTGCCTGGATAGAGGCGGGATAAAAAAAATAAAGTTAGTCTCACAGATCCATTAATTGTTTTGGTCTTCCATAATTGATTTGTTTATGTTTTAATTACAAACACCGCCAATGATTTTCCTTTCTCTTACTATTCAAATTTCAATTTTTTAAATATCTTCACAAATATGAATAAAATCTTCATTATTTTTGCACAAAAAGCGAGCTCTGTTGATAGTGGTTGTGTATATATATTGATTTTGTAATTAAATGTTTTATCTTAGTAGTTTCCTCCGGACATACATACATACACACCAACTTTTCTTTATATATGTACTAGCAGCGGCTACCCGACGTCGCCTGGGTAAAGGGGGATTTTTTAAGTTAGTCCCGCAGATCCATTATTACTGAATCGTGAGTTCAATCCTCGTGGGATGCCCTATTTAAATCCCTATGTAAAAAAAAATAGACCTTGCATTGATCCAGCTACTCTGAAAATAAGTTAATGTCTACTATCTAAAATATTAAATGAACAAAAAAAATCAATGCTGTTATCATTTAAATTTTATTTTTTAATTAACTTCACGAATATAAATCAAATCTCTATTATTTTTGCTAAAAAACCAAGCCCTGTTGATATTTAATGTGTATATATATTTACTTTGGCCTTTTGATTATCCGGTAGAAGTGATATCACATCTTTATTTTTAATTCCATTTCAGGATGCCAGTGCTTACCAAAAATGGAAATTATGCTGTGGCCTGAATTTTGTGGAACTTTTACAAGAATTTCCTTCTCTGCGTTTCTCCGCCTCTTTCCTGTTGACCCAACTTCCGGTTCTGTTGCATCGATTTTACAGCATCAGTTCATCTCAGTCACACGTCCCCAATGAGATTCACATCACAATCGCCGTGGTCAAATACAATACATACAGTAAGACATCTTTCCTTTTTTTTTATATATATAATTACATCGTGTTTAAGTGCCGGTTTAGCTCAGTCGGTAGAGCGTCCGCCTAGGAATCACAATGTTCAGGGTTCGATACCGGCCCTCGCCAACTCAGCGTATGAGTAGCATAGTGATCTGTGCAGTAAAGTGAGAAGCTGAGGGTAGGTGTAGCGCTCCACCTCTGATGCCCAAAACAATCTCCTTGGTCTACCGCTAGTGAAAAGGGGATAGACTCCCTCATTTGGCCGTCCCGCCTACTTTACTTAATATTTGTGTGTGAGGGGCTGGTTTAGCTCAGTCGGTAGAGCAACCTTTAAAGAATCGCAAGGTTCCTGGTTCGATACCGATCCCCGCCAACTCGGCTCTTGAGTAATAAAAATAGTGTAATCTGATCTGTGCTGTAAATTGGGAAGCTGACGGTAGGTGTGGCGCTCCATCTCAGCAAAAACAATCTCCTTGGTCTAGCGCTAGCGAAAAGGGGATAGACTCCCTCGCTGTCCGGCTGATACCGAAAACAGGCCACTATCCCAACTCATTTTTTTATTATTTCTTTGTGTTATATTTTTGTATAGCGCTTGTGGTGTAATGGTTATTGTCGTAGGAAATGGACACGGTGTAACACGGTTTAAATCCTGGACGAGGCTGTTTACATTTCACATAGCGCTAATATCCTTGGTAAAAGGGCGTCTATGGGTAAATAGTAGGGCAGACTGGGCTCTTTAATCTTTGTTAGGCAACCAGCGTAAGAGAAGAAAATCTCTGGATTAAAACCTGTTAAACCCAACTTAAGAAATTGTCCGTGTGTCACTTCCTCCTTGTGCGGAGGGGTTGGGAAATAAATATATTTGAGTATGGTAACGGACGAGAGAAAGGGGAGAGAGAGAAGAAAGAGGGGGAGAGTAATACACACACATATGAGAGAGAGAGAGAGAGAGGGGGGGAGAGAGAGAGAGATGAATAGACTGAGATAATATCATTATCATGTCGTGTTGACAGCACTGGTTCCTATGACTCTCTCTCTCTCTCTCTCTCTCTCTCTCTCTCTCTCTCTCTCTCTCTCTCTTAGACAAACTAACATTATATAACGGGGAGTTAATCAAGAGATACATAGAGGGGAAGAAAGTGATAGGCAGAATGTAAAGTAAGGGCTTAGTCAGTTTTTTTTGTTTTTTTTCTTTTGCTTAATTGCAAAGTACGACTAATTAGAACCAATTAAAACGGATTTTTTTAAAAACATAATTCAATCCTAAAAGTTAGGAATAATTTAGTATAATTTTCGTCTCCCTACAGTGTAAGGTCAAATGAAAAGAAAAAAATAATTGTCCTCCAGTTCGGCGCCAGCGTTCCTGGCGCCCTGAATAGGATTGTACGTCCTTGAATTTATAGTGTCGTTTTATTGATCTCTGTTTACGATGACAAAAGATGAATATATACGAATAAGTGAAGAGGGACTGAAATGCAATAGACCATGAAGAGAGAGAGAGAAAAGAGAGTGAGAAAGAGAGAGAGAGAGAGAGAGAAAGAGAGAGAGAAGAAGAAGAAGAAGAAGAAGAAGAAGAAGAAGAAGAAGAAGAAGAAGAACACACAGAGAGAGTGAGAAAGAGAGAGAAAGAACGAGAGACAGAGAGAGAGAGAGAGAGAGAAGAAGAAGAAGAAGAAGAAGAGACACACAGGGAGAGTGATAAAGAGAGAGAGAGAAAGAAGAGATACACAGAGAGAGTGAGAAAGAGAGAGAGAGAGAAAGAAGAAGAGACACAGAGAGAGAGAAAGAGAGAGAAAGAAAGAACGAGAGACACACACACACACACACACAGAGAGAGAGAGAGAGAGAGAAAGAACGAGAGACAGAGAGAGAGAGAGAGAGAGAGAGAGAGAGAGAAGAACGAGAGACAGAGAGAGAGGGGGAGAGAGAAAAAAGAAGAGACACACAGAGAGAGTGAGAAAGAGAGAGAGAAAAAGAACGAGAGAAAGAGAGAGGGGGGAGAAAAGAGAGAGAAGAAGAGACACACCCAGAGAGTGAGAAAGAGAGAGAGAAAGAACGAGAGAGAGAGAGAGAGAGAGAGAGAGAAAGAAAGAACGAGAGAGAGAGAGGGAGAGAGAGAGAGAGAGAGAAGCAGGTTAGTTAATCAAGCCTATGAAATTCCAGATCTTATCTTCTGACACACCCGACTTAATACAGGATGTTCACAGGACTTTAAAATTCTTTAAAGTGTACACGGACTTTATTGAAACTGTACCTCGTAATGCAGTCATTTGAAAATTCCTGGTTGGCGAGGGTAGAGGAGAGGTTCTGATTTCACAATACAAAAAAAAAACACGAAGACGACTGGGAGAGAGAGATTGATTGATCGATTGATTTTAACGGCATGTCAACCCGTATGTAGTTAATTTATGCCTAGATTTACTTTTACATTTTTTGTATATGTTAGGAAGACCTAACACAAATAGAGCTTCTCCTCTATGGAGTTTTCGCCATGTTACTTTTGGATTGGGTTTTGAACTACGCGGACGCAGCTTACCACGTGCGTCAGCACGGTTGAGCTAGTTAAGTCACTTTTAGGGTAGAAGCATTCTCTACCGTGTGTTTAATAAAACCTTGTTAATTTTCCAACAACCTGGTCTTGCATTATCATTCAGTCTTCCAACACATGTGAGCTAGTTAAGTCACTTTTAGGGTAGAAGCATTCTCTACCGTGTGTTTAATAAAACCTTGTTAATTTTCCAACAACCTGGTCTTGCATTATCATTCAGTCTTCCGTATTTTATCTGTATCTAAAAACATAACAGTATACTCTTTAACAGCCTATCTTATCGAGGAATCAGCGCGTTGTGAAAGACAAACAACTTTGCCCAGTGTTCGAACCTGGTTCACCAAATCCATTTTCTTCGACTCTTACCATTCCCCCACCCCCAAGTAAATTTATATTGTGTGTAAATTCAATTTTTTGCTAAATATATTTATTTATTTATTTATTTAGCTGCTGATCTATTTTTATATCTGAAAATATTTTTTCTAAGCGCAATGCCCAACGCCTTTTTCTGACAGACAATCAAAATCGCTACCATTGTTAAGTCGAATTACAAATGATATTTTTTTTTATTATTCTTATTCCATCAGGTCCGAAATGTCCACGAAAGAAATTTGGATTTTGCAGCAGTTGGCTCAACAGATTAGAAATCGGAACAGAAGTTCCTTGTTTCATTCGGCAGTAAGTAGCCATCATTTTTATATCTTAGGAAATACAAAGAAGGAAATATCTTTATACGATTTGAGCGTCCTATTGGTGGTGCAAGGTTTAGCATGCTAGTCTCGCAAATCCATTACTACTGATTCTTACTGGATGCCCCATTCTTTCGACCTTGTTTCATGCCCTTCCCGTTGTGAACGGGTTGGGCAATGCTGTTGTCTGGGTGGTCTCAATTCTTCCTCTGATTTCCAGTTCCTCTAGTCTCTTTTCTGAGCTTGGGGGGGGGGGCGTTCCAAGTACACCAACTACAATTGGTATTATTATGAGTTTTTCACACCTGCCGTAGCTGGTGGTTCACTGGAGGCTGAATGACAGCAAGTCACCTCAGATCTCCAGGACTCTTCTGGGTATTCTAGCCGATCCCAATAGAGCTGTAGTTTGGATGGTCTCGGTTCTTCTGGTTTCCAGTTCACCCAAATTCTTTTCCAGAGCTTTGGGGATCGTTCCAAGGGCACCAATTACGATTATTATTATTATTTACTCCTTTTGAGTTTTCACATCAGCATTAGCTGATGGCCTTTCACTGGAGTCTGAGTGACAGCAAGTCTCCTCAGGTCTCCAGGACTCTTCTGAGTATTCTGGCAGATTGCAGCAGTGCAGTGTTCTGAATGGTTTCAATCCTTCCTCTGATATCAAAACTTTCCAAACCCTTTTCTAATCCTTTAGGGACTGTTCCAAGTGCACCAATCACAATTGGTATCACTTTGACTTTCATATTCCATAACTTTTTCAGTTCTCTGGCAAGGTCCAGATATTTGTCCATTTTTTCATTTTCCTTCAGCTTCACCCTGTGATCTGCTGGCACTGCAAAATCCACCAGTTGACAAGTTCTTTCTTTTTTGTTTATCAATACTAGGTCTATTATTATTATTATTATTATTATTATTATTATTATCGCGATTTTCACATCTGTAGTCGGTAGTTTACTGGAGGATGGGTGACAGCAAGTCTCCTCAGGTCTCCAGGACTCTTCTGAGTATTCTAGCCGATCTTAACAGTGCTGTAGTTTGGATGATCTATCATTATTATAAGTAGTAGTAGTAGTAGTAGTAGTAGTAGTAGTAGTTCTATAATAATACATGTCGTTCTTTATTTTCATTTGGTGAGGTTTTTGTCTTTTGATATTATTATTCATTTATCTATCCAATTATTATAGGGAAGAATCCTTTCATCTACCCGAAAATGTGGATCTACCCGTTATAATGGTCGGTCCGGGTACTGGAATTGCACCCTTCAGAAGTTTCTGGCAACAAAGAAAAGTCGACAAATCTTCTTCCACAAAAACAGGTGAGTTTCTTCAACCAAAATTTTGCCAACAACAAAAAGACCCTCTTTGAACTATCATATGGACTGGGGGGGGGGTGACAATGCAAAAGAAAATCCCAGAATCCATTCTTGGAACATTTCTGAAGATTGATATTGATCCATACAAAATCTGAGGAATGGAAAATGGTATCAACCAACAGAAATCGATTTCTAATCATATTGATATCAATCAATCTATATATTAATACTCGTGTTCCGTAAAAGTCCGA
>CM042167.1:48738187-48750911 GCA_023376005.1 Doryteuthis pealeii
CAAAATCACATCATCAAGAATGAATAAAACAAAACGTCTTCAGCATAAAATAACCCAATACGGGTAGACATGCCATAAAATGCAACCAACCAACCAACCAATGCTATTTCCCATAATTTTTTAGATGAGGCTTGATAATTAGTATTATTTGTATTATTCGGACTATTGTCCTCATCTTTATTGTTATCAGTACAACGTTTCGGTCGATGTGCCCCTCCGCCTTCTTCAAGTATTTCTTGTCGGACTCAAGAACCTTCTCGGACTCGGGAACCTTCTTCCAATTTGACACATAACATAGTGGATAAAGGAGTTAGGTTAAGATAGTTCTAAATGACAGTTATCTCTAGACTGCAGGTTCAATCTTAGTCAGGGGTAGCAGTAACATAGAATAATAATTAACATAGCTTAACACCTGTATCCCAGCTATGGTTAGCGGAATGAGAGCAGGATACCACCATAGACTGAATAAAGAGTTTGGTTCAAAGTTCCGTGATGGCTCCCGATTACGACGAGAAGGTTGCCGATTCGAAAAGAAAGTTCCAGAGCCCGAGAAGGTTCCCGAGTCCGATAAAAAAATACCTGAAGAAGGTCGGAGGGCGCATCGGCCGAGATGTAGTACAGGTAACAATGAAGATGAGAACAATAGTCCGAATAATACAAATAATACAAAGTCAAAATTTCTTTCTTTTCTTTGATGACTGTGAATGTATATTAATGAGCCTCACAAACCCTCCAACTAAGTCTTTGTCCCTTAGTTTTGACCTTGGGTTGTATGCTAGGCAGTTAAATCTACAAACAATGATGATGAGGATGTAGCGTTAGTTTGTATTCGCCTGGTGGAGTTGTCTGCCCCTTTTAGTTTGTTGGTGTCCGCTAGGGCACCATTAGTATTTAAGCGCCGGTTTCAAACCCTTTCGCTCTCTTTTTCCTGTTTCAGTAACTACGAGCCACATGGGGTAGATTTTAGCTAACCCCTCTCGTTGGGGCTCCGCCCCCTTACATTACTGTAAGTTATTCACAGCATGGACTATCGCTAGTCTCATGTCTGTACTCTTTTATGTTATAATGTACCATTCATGAATGTGTCTTTATCTTTATTTGTGTACCCCTTTTTGTATGTACTCTTTTACTATGTACGTTGTATCTACTGTTATCCATGTGCTGTGTATATTAAATGTTTTGTCTGTGAACCTTCGTCGGAGTTATTATTGGTATGCAAAGTATCTAATAACTTTGCACCAACGTTATAAGGACAATAGTCCGATTAATCCAAATAATGCTAACAACCAATGCTAATTGTTTTCTTTCTTTGTTTTTTGTCCAGAATTACGTTCAACATCAAATGGAGGCCAATTCTTCTGAAGTCTACAAAACGTTGGTGAATGATGGTGGACATCTTTACATCTGTGGTGATGCTGGCATGGCTGCTGATGTGACAAAAACTCTGACGAAAATAATTGAAACTGAAGAAAAGAAGAAAAAACCAGAAATCATCATGGAGACATTGACCGTGAGTTCGAACCCAGACTATTCTCAAAATTAGTTGATTTCCAGTAACTTTTTTGTTTTTTAATGTTTCTTTACAACTTATAATATAATATAATATGGTGGACTCTCCTATCGTGAACGATAATGAGTTGTCAGCAGTGAGTGATTTGTTTCCGCTCATGTTGTGCATTTTGTGTTTCCTCGAGTGTGATAGCAGCCCAGCCTTGCTGCGAGCTATGAAGCCACACTGACATATGAAATGTTCTAAGGCGGGAGTCAAAATGCAAATATTGTTTTTTGAATAATTTGAAAATTATTTAAACTGAACTAATAATTACGCCCTTAGAATGCACCGACTGCACAGGAGTAAGACTCCCCCAAATGGGACCACCTGTTAGCTGTGAGTGGCGACCCATGATGCTTAAGGATGGAGTCTTGGTGGATGAGTAGTTCATGACTTGCAATACTCCACTTTGGCCTTTTCTTGGGCTAGACGGGCGGTCGGTGAGGCCCCCTCCGATCAATCGGCTGGTCACGTCAAACCCTAGCACCTATATGATTGCCCCAACCCTATTGCCCTTATGGCAAGCCCCAACCCCGTTTTATCATATGGGTGCTAGAAGGCGGTGGCTGAGGGTCTACATGTCCTGGGAATGACATTAAACTCTATCTGATGGTGAGGTTCCAGTTTTGGAGGTTTGGGGAATGTGGAGCACCCCTTCATCACCATTGCTCCCTGGTCCACTCAGACCCGGAGTGGTAGTACCTGTTAGGGTCCCATCTATGGGTTAAATAGAAAAATGTATTTATAAAAAAAATTGTATTATCCATTAAGAATTGATTTATTTCAAAACTTTATCGGCATTAAATGACCCACTAAGGTTGATATGCCGTAAAACAACCAGCCAACCAACCAAATGCTGAACGAGGATATAGCGCTAGTACCCTTGGAAAAAGTATGACTCAAACTATTCTCCCTCCAGCTATGGGTAAATATTTGGCCAGTCTGAGTTCTTTAACGGTTGTGTGGCAATCAGTCTATGAGAAAGAAAATTCTGAATTCAAACTAGTTGCGGACCAAAAGAGGATGGGCTTCACCAAGCTATTCGTACATAAGTTATGCTATATGAATAGTGGCCTACGACCTACAAATCAGGTCCCGGGGTAGATATTCTTTTAAAGAATTTATGCCTGTTCAACAATGCGAAGAAATGTATGCAACAAATCATGTGTATAATAGGGAAAACAATTTTTTTTTTTTTTACTTAAATAAAATCATATTTTGTCTCTGAAAATTTTTCAAGAGCATCATTTATTCACATGTTCGACGTTCGTCATGTATCAGGTCTATTATCAACACTACTCCTTACCTCTTTCGACTGAAGAGTTCTATCCTGAGTGGACCAACACTTAAATATCAAGAAAATGGTTCAAGGGAGATAACTCATAATCCACATTGTAGCTCTCTTATGGCAATCTGAACATTAGCAACCTAAATGAGAGTAACCTCACCTTGTTTATTTCATTTTGAGGAAGCCATATGTTTTGAGATTTTTTTCAATAATTATCGAATTTTATACGATATACGCATTGTAATTGCCTTCAAAGAATATAGATAATAATATACTTTACATAATAATGCTTCAAAAGTGAATTATCACACTCTCTCTCTCTCTCTATCTATCTATCAATATATATATATTATATATACTAGCAAATATATGCACCCTCCGGGTGCAAGTATTTAAGTTTTAATGTAATAAAATATTGTATTAAATTAGAAAGGCTAATGAAACTAAATAAGAATACAGATAAAAAGATTTGAAACAGAGGGAGTATAATAAAAAATGGAACAACTGAAACTTACTCTTTCATCTGTCATTGTTATTTTTTCTAATTTAAGTATTTAGTTAAAAGAGGAAGTAAAGAATAAAATGACAGTTATTTTTTCTTGTTAATGGATTTCATTTAAGATTCATTGAAGAGATTTTTGCTTATATTCATTAAAATAAAACCAAACAATTAGAAATAAATAATACTAAGCACATATTTATTAAATTCGATTATTAATATTCAAATTAGCCTTCCCATTCACACTGTAAACCGCTATTTTGTTGTATATATAAATATAATTGCATGTTGTTAGTATGTAGACATAGTTAACAGTATTAATAATGTAAGACAATTTTATTAATAATTGAAGTTTAGATAAAAATAAAATCATGGAGAATGTGATGTCAATAACTAAGAGAAATGTGACTTGAGTAGGAATATAGTTTCGGTTACAGACAGAAAAACACACAATCTCCATTATAATAAGATATATTGATATATATATATATATATATATATATATATTGAGAGAAGTAAATTATCAAATTCTCTCTCTCAATATATATATATTGAGAGAGAGAGAGAATTTGATAATTTACTTTTGAAGCATTATTATGTAAAGTATACGTTCGATCTATTGATAAATATTATGCTGAGTTCATTGACAAAGAAGATTCGGCTACGTAATTATTGATTTGCCTCTGTATTTCGTCAACTCATTCTTGTGTACTTTTAATCTACTTTCTCAAAGTTCACTTTCAATTTGATTATATAAAAAAAACGATTCGTTTTCAAACTGAACTAAAGAAATGACAAAGCAAAAAAAAAAAAAACAGAAACAAAAAGACACGTGACGTAAACGTTGTAGACATTTGAGACACTATTATTTGCATCACAAATGTTTCGAGATATTTTTGTTGAACCAATCAGAATGGGGAGGATATCAACCGTCACATTGAGGACAATGTCGCCCTGGCGAGACTTGTAGTTCCGGGTAGGAAAACAGGTAAAGTAGGATGGCCCAAAGATCGTCTGCTCGCGACAGATTTTTTTTTTTTCCTAAACGAATTCAAATTAATTAAATCTATTATTTAAGGTCAAACTTTTGTCTAAAACGATAAGTAGTAACATAATGACCATCATTAAAAAAAAGAAAAATATCATTACATATGCAGTTTATTTTTAATACATCTAAAACGATTTGTTTTGGTCAATTTCGATCTCGATCCGCCATTTAGTCTGTTTTTCAGTGGTTTCAAGGGCTTGTTTACAAATTTAATATAACATTCGCGATTGCAAAAAATTTACCAAAAAATATGGAATTATCCGATTTTAATGAAATTTTCAGTATTGATTTATCAATAAATTAATTTTATAATGCATCAGTTATTTTATTTCAAAACTTTAATTAAATATTTTTGCTATGAAAAATGAATATATAAAATTCATTTAAAATATGAAAAGCCTGATGTTAAGTTTAAATGTTATATTTTTAGATTCTCGAAATAAATATCTATTTAATGCAAACCTTATTTTAGATACAAAATATAATAAGTTTTGAAGAAAAACTCTATTGAAAAATGTTGCCCCCCCCCTTTTTTTAAGCAAAAAAATATCGATGTATATTTTTTTCTTTTATAAGAAAATAGCTAATTAATAATTATTGAAATTGAGTAAAAAAGAAATCTCCCAAAATTTTTTATTTATGTTTTTTTTTTTTTTACATTTTATTTTCCTATTTTCGGTACTTATTTTCTCATAGAAAAGCCACCGTAATTTTTTGGTTTCTATTCATAACTTCGGTCTTTTATCTCTTTATTTATATTGTAATTAGTACAGTATAAGACCAACTCGAAAAAATGTATAAAAATTAATGGTTAACGAAGGGGGGTAAGCAGAAGAGAAAAGGTGGATTATGACATTAAGGAACGAGAGTACAACAAAATGAAAATGCAACAGTTTATATATATATATATATATATATGCACATAAAATGGTACAACAAGAGAAGAAAAAGTTCTGGTTTAGTTCGGACAAGCTTCTCGAGGTTTAATAACTTCTTTTAGAAGTTAGCGGCACCTCCTCGTTTAGGTATAAGCCGTAATGTTATTATTTAGGGTTTGTTTAAGGTAGTTTAGGGTTGCAAAAGTTTATTCTGCTAGTAGCCTATTGACTGCAATGGTAACTAAGTGTGAAGCTTGTCCGTTGTTGCAATTATTTCGCCGGCTCCCTTATTTGTTATCCCGGAGATACTGGTAATTTGCTGTCAGCCTTCATGGGTCAAAAAAGACAGCAATCTCTCTTGAGAAGCCAGGTTTGGTAGAATGGTAGAAGGTCCGTCGTGGGTTTTTCTATCAGTAAACCTAGTTCGTAGGGAGAGATAGAGCAAAGCTCTTACCTGGAGTAGCAGTCAGAAGGATTCAACCAAAGGAGAGGGACACGTGAGGGCCGGACCCAGCAGTGATCCTCAGAAAGGTTACACTAGAAAGAGGAGGAATTACTAATAGTCAGGGCTATTTATAGAGATCACCACGTGACGGTGATGATGATGGCTGCTGCTGCTGCTGTGACAGTACCCTAGGGCATAAGTTCCGGTGTAGACCGTAGTTAGTAGCCTAAAATTTCAATAAATGTTACGCCCCCCAACATGAGGGGGATCAAAATTAAGTGACCTGAAAAAAATTAGAAAGTTTTGAAATAAAATAAATAATGCATTGTTGTTGTTAGTTTCATTTCTTCAACCGCAATTATAAATAAACGAAATTAAGGAAGGAAAAAAGGAAATACAAAGACAATGATACTTTGATGGTTCAGACTTTATTTCTAGGTTTATAGCTATTTCTTGGAGAAGAGATTTTCTCCTTAGCCATGTAGCGACTAGAACTCTCATGTGCCTTCGGGGACAGGAAGTAGAAAGGGTAACGTCCCTTGTCAGGTTGGATGAAGAAAACGAGCTCTTGTCTCAGTCTCTTGTGACTGAAGGAACTTTCCCCTCAGTGAGGGAGTAACAACTGAAGACTCAACCTGACACCCCCCTCAACGAGGGAGATATATGAACTGTAAGTACTGCCCCAAGTACTTTGTTATATTGACTGTTGTTGAGTTTACATGTGAATAAATAAGGTTAAAAGTACATGTGCTTTCCCTTTCGTCATTACGTTCTGTGAACTTATATTTTTTTCCTCATAGACTGTAGACAGCTATTCCTACAGCCAGTTAATAACGTGTGTTCCCAGTAAAGTCAGCGTTGGAATGGTCGAGGGTTCTTTTTGGCGCCAGGAAGGGGGCATTTTCTTTGTGCATGCCCAGAGGGCTCTTCCTGGGAGATTGTTATTTTTTTCATTTTTCATTTCATCTTATTTTAATCCCCACAGATGAATGGGAAATTTGCCCAAAAGTCGTTTATATATTTTATTAATTTTCTTTTTTTTTTTTTTTTTTTTTTTTTTCAGAATGAGGGTCGTATTCACCGAGACATATTTGGAGCTTCCGTGCCAAAACTGAGTCCAGAAGATTTGCAGTCGATTGCTTGTGTGAAATGTTCTGAAAAATAATCATTCGGTAAGTTTGGTTAGATCAGTAGGTACCACCAAAGTACGTCACGTGATCAGTTTAGGTCATATCGAAGGAAGAAACGTAAATATTTTTTAACTTTTTTTTAAATCTCGGAAAAAAGAAATAACGAACATAAAGACTTGTTACAAAGAAAAACATTTAATTCAAAGATCAAATTATCCGATTGAGGAAAAATACTCACTGTTATCTTGAAAAATAAGTAAAACCGTCCGTTTTTTTTTTGGGGGGGGGGGTTCAGCAGGGCCAATTTCTTTATTGATATTTTTATCAGATTTCTGTATTTACTAAAAGCTCTCGCAGTGACACTTATAAAAAATCTTCTGATATTATTATTCAGACTCATCTTTATGAAAAAAAAGTAAAAATCGTTTTTTGTCAGTTCATTTATTCATATTTCATAAAATAAATAGGGTTGGGTAGACCTCGTAAAAAGATATTTCCCCCTAATATATTTAGGAAAAAACTATTTCAGACATATTTCATCAAAAGTCAAGTAATTATGGACATTTTTGTGAAAATTGGACCATTAATTAATTTTTCAGATAATTTTTTAAAAAGCCTCTAGTCATAACTTGTTTTTGGCTACGTTAAATTTCAATTGATTTAACGGTGCAAAATTGAAAACCTTGTTTTTGTTCATAATTTTCATTATTCCCGAATTTTTTTTTTTTTTTTAAATCATCAGGAGTTTTTTTAATGTTTCTTCTTTCGAATGGACAAACATTTTCAAGATAATATAATTAACGTTTATGTAAGTTTTATGATAATGAAGGACTATTGCTCGTAATTCCTACCATAAAATAAATTGAATCCCCATTTTATGTCCGTGTTTTTGCAATAAATGTTTTATTTTTCTTGCACCCGTTATGTTTACAATACTAAATATATTTCCTTTATTTATTTAATATTCATTTCAATGTGTATTTCTAAAAGCTTTATTTTGTGAGAATGCTTAGTTTTAACATCGTCGTCGACGAAAAAACAAAATTACGGTCATAAAAGGAGGACCCAATTTATGCCTAAATTGTAAAAACGAGCCCCCACTTTAAAACTAACCATCTCACAAAATAAAAAACTTTTTAAAATATGCACATTGAAGTGAATATTAAATAAATAAAGAAAATATTTTGTATGTAACATAACGGGTGCAAGAAAAATAAAACATTTAATACAAAAACACGGACATAAAATGGGGGTTCAGTTTATTTTATGGTAGGAATTTACGAGCAAATCGTCCTTTATTACCAGTTTTATTGTGTTAAATATAGGGGGGGGGTAAATTTCATAGGGAAAATTGTTATTGTTTTTAAGCAATACGTAATTAAAAACAACCTTAATCCCCAAACCCCTAAACCGTAACCCAATTCGCAAAAAGTTCATTCATAGACTGTAGTTAAACTGTTTTGGGGACCACCAAAAAACTTTCCGTTTTAATTTTCCGACCTATTTGCAAGTTTAGCCCCCTTGTCATAGTGCTTAACGGCGCCATTTTCGTAAACAAGAATTGAAATGCGCATGCGTAGTAAACAAAAAAGAAAAATTTGTTCAACTTGGAAAAAAAAAAAAAAATCAACGGACATTTTTTTTTACGGATATCAAAATATTGGATTTTCAAATGCGTTACATTTTGAGCTAGAAGCACAGAGGTTGCTGTAATGTTTAGGTATGTATAATTCTAGAATTTTAATTCGGTCATTTTTTTTTTTTTCTGCGAGTGTAAATTGAAATTTAGCTCAAAGAAATGTGCCATTAAAATCTCGTGAAATATGGACGCTTTATGTTATCTATTTTAAATTTTCTTTCCCCCCAGAAAATTTCTATATGTAAAGATTTCTCCATGAACCGTTTTTTAAGTGATGTAATAATGCCATATTAAATTATTTTCTTTTAAATCAAGGGGAAAAAAGGTCATCCTTAACTATTTCCTCGTAAATTCCTACCATAAAATAAACTGAACCCTCATTTTATGTCTGTTTTTGCAATAAATGTTTTATTTTTTTGCACCCGTTATTTTACAATACTAAATATATTTCATTTTATTTATTTTAATATTCAATTCAATGTGTATATTCTAAAAAGCTTTTATTTTGTGAGAATGTTTAGTTTTAAAGTGGGGGCTAGTTTTACAATTTAGCCATAAATTGGATCCTCCTTTTATGACCGTAATTTTGTTTTTTCGTCAGCGATGATTAAAATCTCACGTTTTTATTTTAGAGTACCAAAGCCACAAAAAAAGAAAGAAAAGAAATAACAACAACAAATAAATAAAATATATTTAGTATTGTAAAATAACGGGTGCAAGAAAAAATAAAACATTTATTGCAAAAACACGGACATGACATAAAATGAAGGTTCAGTTTATTTATGGTAGGAATTTACGAGGAAAAAATTAAGGATTACCTTTAAGTGATGTAATGCCATATTAGATAAATTTTCTTTTAAATCAAAAGGAAACGAATATAAAATGAAGAAAGTTACGTCAAATTTTGGCCAAAAGTTTAACCTAAACGGACAATGATATTGATAGGTTGAACTTGCACAAAGGTGTAAAAATTAGGGTGACCCAGAAAAAAAACAGAACCCAAATTATTTATTTATTTTCCCATTAAACTAACCTTAAACATAAACTCTGACCCTAACCCCTAAACTTAACCCTAACCTTAACCCCGACCCTTAACCTAACCCCCTGGTTAAAATTAACAGTTTTATTACAAAATTTGTGGTTCTGTTTTTTTCTGGGTCACCATAATTTTGACACCTTTGTGCAAGTTCAACTCAATAATAATAGAATGTTTTGAATATTGGAAATACTTTTTGTTTGTATTTTTTGTTTGTTTGTTTTGTTTTGTATTTTTGTTGTTTAAATTTTAAAAATCTATATTTTGTCCAACAAGACTATTACACAAATTTCGATATGTCCTCAAAATGTCGGATTTTCATATTCCATTAAACAAAAAAAAAATTTTTAATTATTTTAATAAACTTTATTTACGAACGACAAAAAAAAAATTTGATAAACTCGCAGGTTTGGATAATTCCTAAACTATTTTTTTATTTTTATTTGCAAAATTCTTTCAAAAATTTTGTTTCCAATTTCTGGCAATGTATTTCCTTTTTTATTGTTTTTTTTAAATGTTCGCTACTTCAAAGCAGACGACAATATTTTTCAGTTTTTAAGTGTCGGCCATTTTTTCTTTTTTTTCTTGTTTAAGTGTCGGCCATTTTAAAAAGGATCAAAGTCATCATAGTTTTTTTTTCTTTCTTTAATTGTAAGTTTGAAAAATGTTAAATGCCAAAACATGTCGAATCTTGAAATTATTTTTGAGCTTCAAAAGAAATATAATCCATACATTTTGTTATTCGCCATTTTAGACCCTCTTAAAAAAAAAAAAAAACTTTTACATAAGGCTCGGCTACCCATAAACCTGTCCGATTCTTATTAGCCCTGTCGCGCAGTTTTAGAATACAACGACTGCACCTCTGCAGAGGGGTAAAAAAAAAACAATGTTGGCCGTGGTGGCGACCCGTGATGCTTAAGGACGGAATACTGGTGGATGAGCAGTCCATGACATGCAACACTCCACTTTAGACCCTTTACTTAGGCTAGACGGGCGGTCGGAGACCCCCCCCCCCCATCCGATCAATCGGCTGGTCATGTCAAGCCCTAGCACCTATATGATTGCCCCAACCCTATTGCCC
This sequence comes from Doryteuthis pealeii, assembly GCA_023376005.1. Taxonomy (NCBI): domain Eukaryota; kingdom Metazoa; phylum Mollusca; class Cephalopoda; order Myopsida; family Loliginidae; genus Doryteuthis; species Doryteuthis pealeii. Next base: position 48,748,784 of record CM042167.1, read on the forward strand.
ATATAGCAAGCTCCAACCCTTTTTGACATATTAATGCTAGAAGGCAGTGGCTGAGGATCTTAGTGTTCTGAGTATGACGTTAAACTCTGCTGATGGTGAGGTACCAGTTCTACAGATTTTGGGGAGATGTTGAGCACCCCTTCATCACCATTGCCCCCTGGTCCACTCTGGCCCGGAGTGGAGTACCTGTTAGGGTCTCATCTATGGATTAAATAGAAAAATGGGTTATTTCCTATAACTCCAACCTAAAAAAGGGGAATCACTCTGATTGACTGATAAATTATTTATTCATTTATTTATTTATTGATCTAACTAGGAAAAAAAGAAAATGGGGTTTAGGGTTAGTTTAATGGGTGGATTAATTAACAGATAAAATTCAGGAGTGGTTCCCTTTTTTTAGGCTTAAAATATTCCGACTGCAGTTTCACGCAATAGCAAATCTTCAGGGAAATTCCCTGAAGATTCGCTATTGCGTGAACTGCAGTCGGAATATTTAAGCCATTCATTTTAAAATGTATTATGTATGTTGGTGTGTGTGTGTGTGTGTGTGTTGTATGTATATATAATATATATATATATATAGGTCGTCGTCATCAGGGTGTCCTAAAGTCTGTATTAGTCAGACAGTGAGGGAGTCTATTCCCTTTTTCACTAGCACTAGACCAAGGAGATTGTTGGGGCATTTGATGTGGAGCGCCACACCTACCATCAGCTCCTTACTTTACCGCACAGATCCCTGTGCTACTCATACGTTGAGATATTGATGCATAATAGTAATACTAAATTTCAAACTTTCTCTCATTAGTATTTCTCTTCTGAGGAAATCGATGGACAGTTTATTACCAAAAGTTGAGACACCTGTTCATGTTATTGCATAAATAATCAGAGAAAATGGACATATTGTCAGCTAACAATTTGACATATTATTATATATAATATATAATATTATAGTGACATGACCTAATCTAGTTATGACAGGTTTTGGACAATCCTTTATTTTTTATAGAAAAACCCTCCCAACCCAGAAGAAACGGTTAACAGATGAATTAAGCTGTAATTATACTGAGCTTAAAAAAATCTTAAGCTAGTTTGTTTAAGGAATAATTTTATGTAACCAGAATATTTAACCATTTAAGAAAAAAAGTTGTCTATCTGTTATTAGTTTATTTACGCTAAATAATTTTTAATCTATTTTTGTTTAAGGAATATTTATGAACCAGAATATTCAACTATTAAAGGAAAAAGCTTTTTGTTCTTATCTATATTGGTTTATTTACTGCTAAATAATTTAATCTATTTTGTTTAAGGAATATTTTTATGAAGCCAGAATATTCAACTATTAAAAGAAAAAAAGCTTTTTGTCTTATCTGTTATTAGTTTATACTGCCTAAATTAATTTAATCTATTTTTGTTTAAGGAATATTTTATTGAAGCCAGAATATTCAACTATTAAAAAAAAAAGCTTTTTTCTTATCTGTTATTAGTTTATTTACTGCTAAATAATTTCATCTGATTTTGTTTAAGGAATATTTTATGAAGCCCAGAATATTCAACTATTAAAGAAAAAAAGCTTTTTGTCTTATCTGTTATTTAGTTTATACTGCTAAATAATTTCATCTATTTTGTTTAAGGAATAATTTATGAAGCCAGAATATTCAACTATTAAAGAAAAAGGCTTTTTGTCTTATCTGTTATTAGTTTATTTACTGCTAAATAATTTAATCTATTGTTTAAGGAATATTTTTATGAAGCCAGAATATTCAACTATTAAAGAAAAAAGCTTTTTGTCTTATCTGTATTAGTTTATTTACTGCTTAAATAATTTCTCTATTTGTTTAAGGAAATTTAGAAGACAGGAAAGATATAAAGGACATGGTTGACTATGCTTTGTTGTCCAAGAGGAATTTTCTCTTCTCTCCTAGCACATTCTCTTCTGGTTATTGATTTTAATGGCATGTCAATTGTGTTCTAGCGGATATTTTTATGCCTAGAAAATTAGGAATACTTACCAGATTTAGGACCTTATCTATGTTTCAATCACTAGAACATTTCCTAAGTTTAATTTAGTTTGTTTGATGGCTTTGTTTAGTTGGTTAGATTTTTATTGGGCCATGTCAATCCTTGTTGG
>CM042167.1:48751011-48876011 GCA_023376005.1 Doryteuthis pealeii
GTTGCAAAGTTTATTCTGCTAAGTAGCCTATTGACTGCAATGGTAACTAAGTGTGAAGCTTGTCCGTTGTTGCAATTATTTCGCCGGCTCCCTTATTTGTTATCCGGAGGATACTGGTAATTTGCTGTCAGCCTTCATGGTCAAAAAAGACAGAATCTCTCTGAGAGCCAGGTTTTGGTAGCATGGTAGAAGGTCCGTCGTGGGTTTTTCTATCAGTAAACCTAGTTCGTAGGGAGAGATAGAGCAAAGCTCTACCTGGAGTAGCAGTCAGAAGGATTCAACCAAAGGAGAGGGACCAGTGAGGCCGGACCCAGCAGTATCCTCAGAAAGGTTACACCTAGAAAGAGGAGAATTACTAATAGCAGGGCTATTTATAGAGATCACCACGTGACGGTGATGATGATGGCTGCTGCTGCTGCTGGTGACAGTACCCTAGGGGCATAAGTTTCCGGTGTTAGACCGTAGTTAGTAGCCTAAAATTTCAATAAATGTTACGCCCCCAACATGAGGGGGATCAAAATTAAGTGACCTGAAAAAAATTAGAAAGTTTGAAATAAAATAAATAATGCATTGTTGTTGGTTAGTTCATTTCTTCAACCCCAATTATAAATAAACGAAATTAAGGAAGGAAAAAGGAAATACAAAGACAATGATACTTTGATGGTTCAGACTTTATTTCTAGGTTATAGCTATTTCTTGGAGAAGAGATTTTCTCCTTAGCCCATGTAGCGACTAGAACTCTCATGTGCCTTCGGGGACAGGAAGTAGAAAGGGTTAACGTCCCTTGTCAGGTTGGATGAGAAAACGAGCTCTTGTCTCAGTCTCTTGTGACTGAAGGAACTTTCCCTCAGTGAGGGAGTAACAACTGAAGACTCAACCTGACACCCCCCTCAACGAGGGAGATATATGAACTGTAAGTACTGCCCCCCAAGTACTTTGTTATATTGACTGTTGTTGAGTTTATATGTGAATAAATAAGGTTAAAAGTACATGTGCTTTCCCTTTCGTCATTACGTTCTGTGAACTTATATTTTTTTCCTCATAGACTGTTAGACAGCATTCCTACAGCCAGTTAATACGTGTGTTCCCAGTAAAGTCAGCGTTGGAATGGTCGAGGGTTCTTTTTGGTGCCAGGAGGGGCATTTTTCTTTGTGCATGCCCAGAGGGCTCTTCCTGGGAGATTGTTATTTTTCATTTTTCATTTCATCTTATTTTAATCCCCACAGATGAATGAGGAAATTTGCCCCAAAAGTCGTTTATATATTTTATTAATTTTCTTTTCTTTTTTTTTTTTTTTTTTTTCAGAATGAGGGTCGTATTCACCGAGACATATTTGGAGCTTCCGTGCCAAAACTGAGTCCAGAAGATTGCAGTCGATTGCTTGTGTGAAATGTTCTGAAAAATAATCATTCGGTAAGTTTTGGTTAGATCAGTAGGTACCACCAAAAGTACGTCACGTGATCAGTTTAGGTCATATCGAAAGAAGAAACGTAAATATTTTTTAACTTTTTTTAAATCTCCGAAAAAAAGAAATAACGAACATAAAGACTTGTTACAAAGAAAAACATTTAATTCAAAGATCAAATTATCCGATTGAGGAAAATTACTCACTGTTATCTTGAAAAATAAGTAAAAACCGTCCGTTTTTTTTTGGGGGGGGGGTTTTCAGCAGGGCCAATTTCTTTATTGATATTTTTTATCAGATTTCTGTATTTACTAAAAAGCTCTCGCAGTGACACTTATAAAAATCTTCTGATATTATTATTCAGACTCATCTTTATGAAAAAAAAGTAAAAAATCGTTTTTTTGTCAGTTCATGTATTCATATTTCATAAAATAATATAGGGTTGGGTAGACCTCGTAAAAAGATATTTTCCCCTAATATATTTAGGAAAAAACTATTTCAGACATATTTCATCAAAAGTCAAGTAATATGGACATTTTTGTGAAAATTGGACCATTAATTAATTTTCAGATAATTTTTTAAAAAGCCTCTAGTCATAACTTGTTTTTGGCTACGTTAAATTTCAATTGATTTAACGGTGCAAAATTGAAAACCTTGTTTTTTGTTCATAATTTTCATAAATTTTTTTTTTTTTTAAATCATCAGGAGTTTTTTTTAATGTTCTTCTTTTGACAAACATTTTCAAGATAATATAATTAACGTTTATGTAAGTTTTATGATAATGAAGGACTATTTGCTCGTAAATTCCTACCATAAAATAAATTGAATCCCCATTTTATGTCCGTGGTTTTTGCAATAAATGTTTTATTTTTCTTGCACCCGTTATGTTACAATACTAAATATATTTCCTTTATTTATTTTAATATTCATTTCAATGTGTATATTCTAAAAGCTTTTATTTTGTGAGAATGCTTAGTTTAACATCGTCGACGAAAAAACAAAAATTACGGTCATAAAAGGAGGACCCAATTTATGAATTGTAAAACGAGCCCCCACTTTAAAACTAACCATTCTCACAAAATAAAAACTTTTAAAATATGCACATTGAAGTGAAATTAAAATAAATAAGAAAATATATTTTGTATTGTACATAACGGGTGCAAGAAAAATAAAACATTTAATTAAAACAGTTTATTTTATGGTAGAATTTACGAGCAATCGTCCTTATTACCAGTTTTATTGTGTTAAATATAGGGGGGGGTAAATTTCATAGGGAAAATTGTTATTGTTTTTAAGCAATACGTAATTAAAAACAACCTTAATCCCCAAACCCCTAAACCGTAACCCAATTCGCAAAAAGTTCATTCATAGACTGTAGTTAAACTGTTTTGGGGGACCACCAAAAAACTTTCCGTTTTAATTTTCCGACCTATTGCAAGTTTAGCCCCCTTGTCATAGTGCTTAACGGCGCCATTTTCGTAAACAAGAATTGAAATGCGCATGCGTAGTAAACAAAAAAGAAAAATTTGTTCAACTTGAAAAAAAAAAAAATCAACGGACATTTTTTTTTACGGATATCAAAATATTGGATTTTCAAATGCGTTACATTTTGAGCTAGAAGCACAGAGGTTGCTGTAATGTTTAGGTATGTATAATTCTAGAATTTTAATTCGGTCATTTTTTTTTTTTTTCTGCGAGTGTAAATTGAAATTTAGCTCAAAGAAATGTGCCATTAAAATCTCGTGAAATATGGACGCTTTATGTTATCTATTTTAAATTTTCTTTCCCCCCAGAAAATTTCTATATGTAAAGATTTCTCCATGAACCGTTTTTTAAGTGATGTAATAATGCCATATTAAATTATTTTCTTTTAAATCAAGGGGAAAAAGGTCATCCTTAACTATTTCCTCGTAAATTCCTACCATAAAATAAACTGAACCCTCATTTTATGTCTGTTTTTGCAATAAATGTTTTATTTTTCTTGCACCCGTTATTTTACAATACTAAATATATTTCATTTATTTATTTTAATATTCAATTCAATGTGTATATTCTAAAAGCTTTTATTTTGTGAGAATGTTTAGTTTTAAAGTGGGGGCTGTTTTACAATTTAGCCATAAATTGGATCCTCCTTTTATGACCGTAATTTTGTTTTTTCGTCAGCGATGATTAAAATCTCACGTTTTTATTTTAGAGTACCAAAGCCACAAAAAAAGAAAGAAAAGAAATAACAACAACAAATAAATAAAATATATTTAGTATTGTAAAATAACGGGTGCAAGAAAAATAAAACATTTATTGCAAAAACACGGACATGACATAAAATGAAGGTTCAGTTTATTTTATGGTAGGAATTTACGAGGAAAAAGTTAAGGATTACCTTTTAAGTGATGTAATGCCATATTAGATAATTTTCTTTTAAATCAAAAGGAAACGAATAATAAAATGAAGAAAGTTACGTCAAATTTTTGGCCAAAAGTTTAACCTAAAACGGACAATGATATTGATAGGTTGAACTTGCACAAAGGTGTAAAATTAGGGTGACCCAGAAAAAACAGAACCCAAATTATTTATTTATTTTCCCATTAAACTAACCTTAAACACAAACTCTGACCCTAACCCCTAAACTTAACCCTAACCTAACCCCGACCCTTAACCCTAACCCCCTGGTTAAAATTAACAGTTTTATTACAAAATTTGTGGGTTCTGTTTTTTCTGGGTCACCATAATTTTGACACCTTTGTGCAAGTTCAACTCAATAATAATAGAATGTTTTGAATATTGGAAATACTTTTTGTTTTGTATTTTTGTTTTTTGTTTGTTTTGTTTTGTATTTTTTTGTTTTAAATTTTAAAAATCTTATATTTTGTCCAACAAGACTATTACACAAATTTCGATATGTCCTCAAAATGTTCGGATTTCATATTCCATTAAACAAAAAAAAAATTTTTAATTATTTTAATAAACTTTATTTACGAACGACAAAAAAAAATTTGATAAACTCGCAGGTTTGGATAATTCCTAACTATTTTTTTATTTTATTTGCAAAATTCTTTCAAAAATTTTGTTTCCAATTTCTTGGCAATGTATTTCCTTTTTTTTATTGTTTTTTAAATGTTCGCTACTTCAAAGCAGACGACAATATTTTCAGTTTTTAAGTGTCGGCCATTTTTCTTTTTTTCTTGTTTAAGTGTCGGCCATTTTAAAAGGATCAAAGTCATCATAGTTTTTTTTCTTCTTTAATTGTAAGTTTGAAAAAATGTTAAATGCCAAAACATGTCGAATCTTGAAATTATTTTTGAGCTTCAAAAGAAATATAATCCATACATTTTGTTATTCGCCATTTTTAGACCCTCTTAAAAAAAACAAAAAAACTTTTACATAAGGCTCGGCTACCCATAAACCTGTCCGATTCTTATTAGCCCTGTCGCTGCAGTTTTAGAATACAACGACTGCACCTCTGCAGAGGGGTAAAAAAAAAAACAATGTTGGCCGTGGGTGGCGACCCGTGATGCTTAAGGACGGAATACTGGTGGATGAGCAGTCCATGACATGCAACACTCCACTTTAGACCCTTACTTAGGCTAGACGGGCGGTCGGAGACCCCCCCCCCCCATCCGATCAATCGGCTGGTCATGTCAAGCCCTAGCACCTATATGATTGCCCCAACCCTATTGCCCATATAGCAAGCTCCAACCCTTTTTGACATATTAATGCTAGAAGGCAGTGGCTGAGGATCTTAGTGTTCTGAGTATGACGTTAAACTCTGCTGATGGTGAGGTACCAGTTCTACAGATTTTGGGAGATGTTGAGCACCCCTTCATCACCATTGCCCCCTGGTCCACTCTGGCCCGGAGTGGTAGTACCTGTTAGGGTCTCATCTATGGATTAAATAGAAAAATGTGGGTTATTTCCTATAACTCCAACCTAAAAAAGGGGAATCACTCTGATTGACTGATAAATTATTTATTCATTTATTTATTTATTGATCTACTAGGAAAAAAGAAAATGGGGTTTAGGGTTAGTTTAATGGGTGGATTAATTAACAGATAAAATTCAGAGTGGTTCCCCTTTTTTTAGGCTTAAAATATTCCGACTGCAGTTTCACGCAATAGCAAATCTTCAGGGAATTCCCTGAAGATTCGCTATTGCGTGAAACTGCAGTCGGAATATTTTAAGCCATTCATTTTTAAAATGTATGTATGTATGTGTGTGTGTGTGTGTGTGTGTGTGTGTATGTATATATATTATATATATATATATAGGTCGTCGTCATCAGGGTGTCCTAAAGTCTGTATTAGTCAGACAGTGAGGGAGTCTATTCCCTTTTCACTAGCACTAGACCAAGGAGATTGTTTGGGGCATTTGATGTGGAGCGCCACACCTACTCTTCACTTTACAGAACAGATCCCTGTGCTACTCCTACGCTGAGTGGGTGGTGGCCGGTATCAAACCTGGAACCTTGTGGTCCCTAGCCCGACACTCTACCAACTGAGCTAAACCGAGACTCCGGGATGTACGTGCATCTTTAAGGAAATAAATAATTGATGACTAAACTCGCATTAAATAAATGTTGATCTTTCTTGTGAGTGTGGGGTAACGCCCAAGGTGAAAACAACTTGGTTTTCACCTGTCAAGATCGAATTCTGCATATTGAATTGGAAATGAAGTTATTAACTACCACACCTGAACACTTACCTATGCCCAAAATTTATGTTAATCATCTTTCTCACAAATAACAATAACAATCCTTTTTCCTATTCCTTTTTCCTGTTCCTAGTTCGATACCGGCCCCCGCCAACTCAGCGTATGAGTAGCACAGGTATCTGTGCGGTAAAATAAGGAGCTGATGGTAGGTGTGGTGCTCCACCTCAGATGCTAAAACAATCTCCTTGGTCTAGCGCTATTGAAAAGGGGACTGGCTGATACCGACTTTAGGCCGCCCCGATGACTTTACTTTACTTTTACACCATCAACATCCAGTTGTTTATTAGATGATTTTTAGGGGGGGGGTAAATTATAAAACTAAACCATTTAAATCCCTATGTAAAAAAAAAAAAAAAAAAAAAAAAAAAAAAAGACCTTGCATTGACCAGCTATCTGAAAAGAAATCTTAATGTCTACTATCTAAAATATTAAATGAAAAAAAATTTATGCTGTTATCATTTAAATTTTATTCTTTAATTATCTTCATGAATATAAATCAAATGGCTGAGGATCTTAGTGTCCTGGGTATGACGTTAAATTGAATCTGATAGTGAAGTTCAAATTTGGAGCTTTGGGACGTGTGGAATATGCGTTTGTCATCCATAATCCCAAGTCCACTCTAACCTGGAGTGGTAGTATCTGTTAAGATCCCATATATAGATTAGATAGAAAAAATGTGTTTTAAAAAATGTTTTTAAAAATTTCAATTCCCAACTAGAATGAATAAAAACAAAAATATCTTTGGCTTAAAATAACCCAACAAGGGTTAACATGCCATAAAATCCAACCAACCAACCTGACCCAGAGTAGCAGTACCTGTTCCATCTATGGGTAAAACATATTTGTTTTAAAATTATTTGTATTCAATAGGATTAGTTAAGTCCATATAGTTTGATTTTTTTTACGGCATATCAACCTGGGCGGGTTATTTAATGCCAATTAAGTTTTGGGTTCATAGCAATAGTTTGGTAGAAAACAAATGTGTAGAAACAATGATACTCACCATCGTGAAGAATAAGTTCCAATTACCGTCGAACTGGGAAGACAAGGTAGCATGCGATTGTAACTTAATACAAACTCGAAATGCGACAAGGTCCACTGCAAAATGACCAAGTATATATAAGACTCCACAGTGTCATGCAGATCAACCAGTCAAGGAATGGAATGACCCAAATCACCCTAATTCATGAATGGATCATTCTTGATTCCTATTTATACCAGCTGTCTTGGACACTGCTAAAAAGTTCTACTTAGCTGCTGTTGTTAAAACCAACAGTAGGCTAACTGACTTCAATAAAATGTATATATGTATAGATTTTAACTATTGTTCAAATTACTCATATTTTTTAGTTATTTATTTTTTAAAACATTTGTTTTAAAATTATTTGTATTCAATAGGATTAGTTAAGGCCATATAGTTTTTTTTTTGTTTTTTTTTTTAGGGCATATCAACCTGGGTGGGTTATTTAATGCCAATTAAGTTTTGGGTTCATAGCGATAGTTTGGTAGAAAACAAATGTATATATTTATAGATTTTAACTATTGTTCAAATTACTCATATTTTTTAGTACAATCCCCCTTCTTTTAGGAAATGTAAAATCCTGGATGGTTTTATTTTTGTGAAAGGTTGGGGTTTTTTCAAATTATATGCTTGGTAGTATTTTGTTTGCACAAGATCAAAATTTACACATTCTAGCAGTTTATGCTTCACTGTAAATCTCTCTTGGCATGTAGTGCATATTGGGGATTCTGATGATGGGTGATGTAGGTGTGGCACAACTGAAAATTATGGAGGCACATTGTGTAATGGTTATTGTCATAGGAAATGGACACAGTGAGACGAGTTCAAATCCTGGACAAGGCTGGTTGCATTTCACATATTGCCAATATCTTTGGTAAAGGCATAAATCCAACTATTCTTCCACCAGCTATTGTATGACAGACAACCTTGGCTGGACAACCAGTCTAGGAGAAGGAAAACTCTGAATTCAAACCTGTTAAACTTTGCTTAAGAAATTGATCTTGTGTCGCATTATGCTCATATAAAGGTGTTAGTAAATATATATATATATATATAACCATAAATTATTTGTATTAAGAATAATTACTTAAAGCTATATAACCGCCCTGTCGGCTAGGGCGTTAGAATGCAACGACTGCACCTCTGCAGAGGGGTAAGACTCCCCCAAAGGGGCCACCTATTGGCCGTGGATGACGACCTCTGATGCTTAAGGATAGAACCCAGGGAGATGAGCAGTTCATGACTTGCAATACTCCACTTTGGCCCTCTCTTGAGCAAGACGGGCGGTCTGTGAGGCCCCCTCCGATCAATCAGCTGGTCACGTCAAGCTCTAGCACCTATATGATTTTCCCAACCTTTTTGCCCTTATGGCAACCCCAACCCCTTTTTATCAAATGGCGTTGACTGAGGGTCTACATGTCCTGGGAATGACGTTAAACTCTATCTGATGGTGATGTTCCAGTTTTGGAGGTTTGGGAATGTGGAGCACCCCTTCATCACCATTTCTCCCTGGTTCACTCTGACCCGGAGTGGTAGTACCTGTTAGGGTCCCATCTATGGGTTGAATAGAAAAACATGAGTTGATAAACAAAATTTTATTATGCATTAAGAATGAATTTATTTCACAACTTTGTCGGCATTAAATGACCCACCAAGGTTGATATGCCGTAAAACAAACTAAACCAAACTATATAAGGATTTTTATTATTAGTTACTTGAAACCATATTGTTGTGTGCAAACAAATGACTATCGTTGAATAGAAATAATTACTTGAAACCATGTAATTATTAGTATTAAATAGGAATACTTGATATTGTTACGTTCTCCTATCGTTTCAAACGTTTACACGCTGTTCCATCAGAGACCAAAGAAAAGTGAGAGGTGCACATGCAAAAATTGGCAAAGAACAATAAGACATAGTATATATTTTTATAACTTAATTTTTATTCAGAATTTACAAGCTGGGAGGAGGATGAAACAGACGCCGACAGGCTAGGGTTAATACAGTCATTAGGTGGAATCTTTTCATATCAAATAGCAATTTTTCATGACGGAAGAAATTTCACTTAGCTTTTACGTCGGTTCGTCTTCTGTTGGGGATTCTTGGGATATGTCTTTCTTCTGGTTAGCTTGAAGGCGGAATAAGCGATGCTTCTTTCCTTTCCAATTTATTGCATAGCCTCGTTGAGATTATTATCTTTGGAAGATATCCTAAATTTATCTGGCCCGCATGAAGGTGATATCGGGATTTCAACTGGCCATAGTAGTAAGCTTCTTCATGAGGACGATTTTCACCCGTTCTCAATGAGGTGAGGAATCCTACTGTGTTCACCGACAGGGTCCTGAGTGAAAACTAAACTAATGATAGAGGTCTCTTCCCTTCCCCCCAAAAAGAAGTGGTGTATATTTCTGTTCGTCCCTTTGCCTTCCTCCTCTCCAGAGACCGGCCGACGCAACAATACTGGTGAAGGAAATTCTGCTCCAGATTGGGGTATTTAGTGGGACACAGACCTCGGCTTTGACATCACGGAGTTTCCAGAATGTTCTGGGGTGTTCCCTTTTAACTTTCGAGTTACTCGTAATACGTAACAATATCATATATGAAAATACTCTAAAATAACTATAAATATCTAAATATGAATGTAAAATGAATGCAATTCCCTAACCTCTAAGTATAAACCACCTAAATGCTGATTATATCTCTTACAAAGGAGTAAGACCACTACCTCCCTCACCCCCCCCAAAAAAATAGGGTGTCCTGGGTAGGATATTAAACTGCATCTGGGAGATGTAGAGTACCCCTTCGTTGCCATTACTCACAAGCCCACTCTGAGTCGGGATGGTAGTACCTGTTAGGGTCAAATAGATCTACTTAAAATTTATTCATATATATAATATATATATATATATATATATATGTGTGTACCGAGCCCTCTGCATGAGCAGGATGTGATAAAAGGTCAATTTCTTAAGTGGAGTTTAATAGGTTTGAATTCCATTTTCCCATTCCTTGACTGGTTACTAAACTAAGGTTAAAAAAAAAAACCAGTCTGTCCTACTATTTACCCATAGCTGGAGGCAGAGTAGTTGGATGCAAAATTATTCATATTTCATATAACCATGTGCAAAAAAAAAAAATGTAAATCTACAATGAACCCAATTCCCTAACCTCTAGGCATAAAATAGCCCCAGACAGGTTGGCATCTCATTAAAATTAATTAATGAATCTCTGATGAAAAAAAGCCTTTTTCATCTTTCTTTTTTTTATTTTCTTTTTTTTTTTTTTAGTCTAAGAATTTAATTGTTATAAAATTCAATTCCAGATTTCTGCTACATTTTTAACTTTTCAATATATTCATTTATTTTTAGGGGTTTGTCAAGTATTCATCTTTGGAGCCACACATCTACTCCTACACACCAGTCTGTCCAAATCTGTATGCACCCCTACACACCACTCCAAGTCTGCATCCACCCCTACACACAAGTCTGTCCGAATCTGCATCCATCCCTACACCCCAAGCTGTCCGAGTTTGCAACCACCCCTACACACCAACCTGTCTGTCTCTGCAACCACCACTACACACCAGTTTGCCCAAGTCTACAACTACCCCTACCCTACACACCAGACTGTGCGAGTCTGCAACCCACCCTACACACCAGACTGTCCGTCTCTGCAACCCCCCCCTACACACCAGACTGTCCGTCTCTGCAAACCCCCCCCCTACACACCAGACTGTCCGTGTCTGCAACCCCCCCCCTACACACCAGACTGTGCGATTCTGCAGCCACCCCTACACACCAGACTGTGCGAGTCTGCAGCCACCCCTACACACCAGACTGTCCGAGTATGCAACCACCCCTACACACCAGACTGTCCGAGTCTGCAACCACCCCTACACACCAGACTGTGCGAGTCTGCAGCCACCCCTACACACCAGACTGTCCGAGTCTGCAACCACCCCTACACACCAGACTGTCCGAGTCTGCAACCACCCCTACACACCAACCTGTCCATCTCTGCAACCACCCCTACACACCAACCTGTCCATCTCTGCAACCAGTCCTACACACCAGACTGTCCGAGTCTGCAACCAGTCCTACACACCAGACTGTCCGAGTCTGCAACCAGTCCTACACACCAGACTGTGCGAGTCTGCAACCAGTCCTACACACCAGACTGTGCGAGTCTGCAACCACCCCTACACACCAGACTGTGCGAGTCTGCAACCACCCCTACACACCAACCTGTCCATCTCTGCAACCAGTCCTACACACCAGACTGTCCGAGTCTGTACACACCAGACTGTCGAGTCTGCAACCACCCCTACACACCAGACTGTGCGAGTCTGCAACCACCCCTACACCAGACTGTGCGAGTCTGCAACCACCCCTACACACCAGACTGCGAGTCTGCAACCACCCCTACACACCAGACTTTGCGAGTCTGCAACCACCCCTACACACCAACCTGTCCATCTCTGCAACCACCCCTACACACCTGTCCATCTCTGCAACCACCCCTACACACCAGACTGTCCGAGTCTGCAACCACCCCTACACACCAGACTGTGCGAGTCTGCAACCACCCCTACACACCAGACTGTGCGAGTCTGCAACCACCCCTACACACCAACCTGTCCATCTCTGCAACCACCCCTACACACCAACCTGTCCATCTCTGCAACCACCCCTACACACCAGACTGTCCGAGTCTGCAACCACCCCTACACCCAGACTGTCCGAGTCTGCAACCACCCCTACACACCAGACTGTCCGAGTCTGCAACCAGTCCTACACACCAGACTGTCCGAGTCTGCAACCACCCCTACACACCAGACTGTCCGAGTCTGCAACCACCCCTACACACCAGACTGTCCGAGTCTTCAACCACCCCTACACACCAGTCTGTCCGAGTCTGCAACCACTTGTAAAAGACAATGCCTGAAACTGTTGTATATTATTTTGAAGGTTTTGCATATTGATAGAATGCAACATTCCTTTATATTTTTTCTAAAATTTAAAAAAACTTTTCCATATCCGATGAAGCTCATAAAGATGATGAAACATCATAATAATAAATATATAAACACTCCATTAAAATTGGTTTTCACGTCTTATTTCTTTTTTATAAAATCTTTTAAACACATTTACAAGTCAGAATGTTGAAATGAAAACAACAAACAATATTATAATAAAGTTAAAAAAATTGTTCTGTTTGTTTAAATGACACAAAACTAAATCTGAAGAGAAAAATGGAAGTGAATCCGACAATATGTAATATAGTGAAAAATTTGAAAAAGCACTGGTTCATAAAATGAGTGAATGTTTATTTCGCCAACGCTGCAGTGTTTCAATCTGTTTTAGTAGATCTTCATCAGGGCTTTTGTTTATTTGAGGAAAAATAAATTCATCACAGAGAATAAGGAAACTGTGAGAGTCTTTTGTATGTAATTTTTATCGTCCCCAGGACGACGGGATGGCGTTAATGTCAACCCCTAGTATGAGTGTTTATGTAAGCGTGTATGTGTGTAGTAAACACAAATATTCAGAGACAACAACTTGCTCAACTTGTTAAAAAAAATCATATACGCATTTTTTTTTCATTCAAAGTATTGAATATCTATTATCATCACAAACAAAAGTATGTGTCCCCCTAGGCGCAAGTATCTAAGCTTTAAAGTAATAAAATATTATATTAAATTAGAAAAAATAACAATAGGGTTAAAATGAATATAAAAATATTACACTTATTTTAATGTTATTTTGATTTCTATAAATTTCAAATTAATACAGTCAGATTGACTTCCTTATTTTAATTGATATTGAATTCTAGGACCATATGACCTTTAGGCACCCCTTTTGCGATCTCGTTTTATAAGGACATATTTTTATACACTGTCAAAATCTGGTTGTTTGTTAACAGATGATTTTTAGAGGTTTTTTGGGGTTTTTTTAAATTATAAAACTAACTCTTAACTCCAACTCCTAACCCTAACCCTTAACAAACAACAGTATTTTGACCGTGTAAATGAAAAAAAATTCCTTATGAAACAAGATTGCAAAAGAGTTGCCTAAGGTCATATGGTCCAATTTCTATATAAATGGTGACATAGTTTCGGTTACAGACAGACAGGTACATAATCTCCATTATAATAACTGGCAAAAGTATGCGTCCCCCTGGGCGCAAGTATATAAGTTTTAATGTGATAAAATATTATATTAAATTAGAAAGACTAACGAAACTAAATTAGAATGAATATAAAAATATTACAGTTATTTTAATATTATTTTGATTGATTTCTGTAGAATAATTATACTAGTTCCAATTACCGTTGAATTGGTAAGACAAGGCAGCAAGCAGTCGTAACCCAATACAAATCTTGTTTGCTGCAAAGGACTACTGCAAAATGGCAGGATATTTATGAAGCCTCAGAACATCATACAAACCAAGCAGCCAATCAGGACTCAAGGAATGGAATCACCCAAATGCATGAGTGGACTATTCTGAATTCCCATAAGTACCAGTTGTCTTGACACTGGTTCAGTTGTGCTTGGCCAGTTGTTGTTGTTCAAACCAATAGTAGACTGACTGACTTCAATAATTTCTATATAGGATTGCTTTTAATACGGTTGAGAATAACATGATAGTATTAGAAATGAGTAACAGCAAATAATGATTTATTAAACCCTATTTGTTAAAATCCTTATGCAAATTATTCCCACCATCTACTACGTAAATCTTTATTTCTTAGAGATGTATAACACATATTTCAGGATTTTAAATGCATTAATAATATGGGCTCTTCTGGGCCTGTGTTTGTTAATGTAAATTAACAGCATTGATCCCGGGGGGCTAACCCCCCAAGCAACACCTACCCTCTTGATTTAAAGGGACAGGGTTGGTTTTATTGCCCAGTGCCTGAAGCACCCCCTTGAGGGGAAATGCCGACGGGATCAACGCATTTTTGGTACCTACCACCCATGAGTCTCAGCTCGTGGGATGAGAGGCAAATACCTTAATAATATGGGCAGTTTTGCGGCAAATTGAACTCATCTAGACTTTAATAGAGTCCGCATTAATAAGATGCTAATTAAGATTGAATAATAACTATTTCATAATTGTTGAGAATATAACTTTAATAACTAAGGAAATTGTAACATTAGTGGTGACATAGTTTCGGTTACAGACAAAGCATTACATAATCTCCATTATGATAACTAGCAAATATATGCACCCTCCGGGTGCAAGTATTTAAATTTTAATGTAATAAAATATTGTATTAAATTAGAAAGGCTAATGAAACTAAATAAGAATACAGATAAAAAGATTTGAAACAGAGGGAGTATAATAAAAGATTTGAAACAGAGGGAGTATAATAAAAAATGGAACGACTGAAACTTACTCTTCCATCACTCTCGTCTTTCATTGTTATTTTTTCTAATTTAAGTATTTAGTGAAAATAGGAAGTAAAGAATAAAATGACAGTTATTTTTTCTTGTTAATGGATTTCATTTAAGATTCATTGAAGAGATTTTTGCTTATATTCATTAAAATAAAACCAAAGAGTTAGAAATCAATAATACTAAGCACATATTTATTAAATTCGATTTTTTAATATTAATATGCAAATTAGCCTTCCTGTTTACACTGTAAACCACTATTTTGTTGTATATATAAATATAATAGCATGTTATTAATATGTAGATATTAATATTAATAATGTAAGACAATTTTATTAATAATTGAGGTTTAAATAAAAATAGAATCATGCAGAATGTGATGTCAATAACTAAGGGAATTGTGACTTGAGTAGGAATATAGTTTCGGTTACAGACAGAAAAACACACAATCTCCATTATAATAAGATATGTATACTTTACTTTTCTGCTTTTCAAACCTGTGGGGGGTGGGGGCTGAAAAGTTCATATGACGACTTCATATCTGCTTTGTCCTGGGTATGACGTTAAACTGTAACTCTGAGGAGTGTGGAGTACCCCTTTATTGCCATTACTCCCAGGTCCACTCTGACCTGGGGTGGTAGTATTTGTTAGGGTCCCATCTATGGGTTGAATAAAAAAAAAAATTGAGTTAGAAAAAAAATTTGGTTCAATCCCAACTAGAGGCAAAAATAACAAAGCTTAACACTTGTACCAGTTATGGTTAACCAAGAATAAATAAAACAAAAACTTGTTTGGCATAAAATAACCCACAATTTGACATGCCATAAAATCCAACCAACTAACCAACCAACCGAACAAAGTCTTGGTATTTATCTATTCTTTAATTCCTAGTTTGTTTAATTGTTGTAGATCAGTTACTCTATCTCTTCCCCCTAACGGTAGGTGTTGCACTCCACCTCAGCAAAAGCAATCTCCCTTGTCTAGTAAAATAGTAAAGTAATCGAGGTGGCCCTAAAGTCTGTACCAACCAAACATCAAGGGAGTCTATCCTCTTTTCACTAATGCTAGACCAAGGAGATTGTTTTTGGGGTCTGAGGCAGGACGCCACACCTACCATCAGCTCCTCACTTTACCACACAGATCCCTGTGCTACTCATACACTGAGTTGACAGCCAGTATTGAAAGTCTATCCCCTTTTCACTAGTGCTAGACCAAGGAGATTGTTTTGCAATCTGAGGCAAAGTACCACACCTACCATCAGCTCCTCACTTTACTACACAGATCCTTGTGCTAGTCATATGCTGAGTTGGTGAGGGCCGGTATCGAAGGAATCTATCCCGCTTTTCATTCAGGGATTGACATTTTCTCAATTTGTTTAGCCTTACATTTGAACATATATGCCCGCCTAAATTCATTAATTATTAACTAATTAATTTTCAAAATTAGTTATGACTTCAATTAAGCACATATCCTCCAAAAATTTGTCGGCTTAAAGCCATATAAAAATAAACACATTTGTTTGTTTACTTAACCTCATATATATATATAAGTAAAAGTATAGTTGTCGGGGTAGCCTAAAGTCGTTATCAGCCAGACAGCAAGGGTGTCTATCTCCTTTTCACTAGTGCTAGACCAAGGATATTGTTTTGGCATCTGAGCGAAGTGCCACACCTACCATCAGCTTCTCACTTTACTGCACAGATCCCTGTGCTAGTCATATGTTGAGTTGGTGAGGGCCGGTATCAAAGGAATCTATCCCACTTTTCATAAGTAAAAGTAAAGTCGTCAGGGTAGCCTAAAGTCGGTATCAGCCAGACAGCAAGGGAGTCTATCTCCTTTCACTAGCGCTAGACCAAGGCATCTGAGACTGAGGGCCACACCTACCATCAGCTCATACACTGAATTGGGTCGGTATTGAACCTGGAACCTTGTCGTTCCAATTGGACACGCTCTAGCGAAAAGGGGATAGGATCTCTCACTGTTTGACTGATACTGATAATAGGTCACTCCACAGAAAGAATACACCCCTCCCTCCCGCTAAAGGGCCCCATCCACCAATGATCATACCCTGGATTGTATCCAACATCATTGTCTGTTAGAAATCCCTATGTCATTCCCAGTTAACAAATGGTTTTGGGTTTTGTCCTTTACAAATAAGGTCAGTATGTAATTTGACCTCTCAGCAATTATTTCCACTCTTCCAAGCAGAAAAAAAAAACAAAGTACATGTGACGTTTATAAGTCACCTAAGCGTCTATAATACCTAATATAGAAGGGGGAAAAATAGAGGGGGGGCCAAAAAGAAGCAAGTCCGCCGTCTTCTCGCAAGCCAAACTTTCTTTTTGGTTAACACAGTCTTCCATCGTCGTCAAAATAATCTTTTCTGACTGCCGTCTCACGTAGGCTGAATGCTTGTCTGCTCGTCACACCACACTCCACTCGCTTCGGTTATTTTATGGGCATATTACCCAAACCTCTAGGCACATCAGTCGAACCTCACGTCCGTCGCATTTGTTTTTGCATGCGGGGGGACGCGGGTTCGATCCCGGCAATGTCTTGCTCTTTTTCCTTTCTCGTTCTCCGTCATAGGCTTCAATACTATCAATAACCAGCAGGAAAACACAAAGTACAAGTGACCTTTATAAGTCACCTATTGATCTATCATACCTAAAAAAGCTTCAACACTATATGGTCAACATATCTAACTCTGGTTTCGACCGGGGGTCCAGTGAGCTTTGGACGCTGGACCTTACAAGTTAGTAGTGTTGATCCCAGGGGGCTATCTCGCCAGGCAACAACTGCCCCTTTGATTTAAAGGGGCAGGGTTGGATTTATTGCCCAGTGCCTGAGGCACTCCCATGGAGGGGGAATGCCGATGGGATCAACGCATTTTTTGTGCCTACCATCCATGAGCTTCGGCTTGTAGCAGGGCCCACATAAAAATGTCCTTGTGTCACGCCCTCATAAGTGGGATGAGAGGCAAATACCTATCAATAACCAGCAGAAAACTACAAAAACTTTGGACCATATGACCTTTAGGCACCCCTTTTGTTTTGCTGATTCATAAGTACATTTTTTCATTTACACCATCAACATCTGGTTGTTTGTTAACAGACGATTTTTAGAGGGTTTTTTAAATTATAGAACTAAACCCTAACCCTAAGCCTAACCACTAACAAACGACTGGATTTTGACAGTGTAAATGAAAAAAATGTACTTATGAATCAGCAAAGCAAAAGGGGTGCCTAAAGGTCATATGGTCCAAAACTTCTAATTGATATTCAACTGTAATGGGGGCTAGGCCTGTGGAGCCAGAAAACGAAACCTCTGACTAACTCTTCTATTTTTGGCACTTCCAACTCTGACTCCTCTTTTTTTTTTTTGGCATATTCAACCCCAACTCCTTTATTTTCAACTCCAACACCTCTTTATGCAATTATGTGATTATGGCCTAGAAATAGATGTTACATAATTATTGGATCCCTAATACATTTTTAAGGTAGTGTAGAAATCATTATGGCGATTAGTGCAGCTGATGGCCTTGAGAGTGAGTGACAGCGCTTGACCTCACTCTGACCTTGCTTTCCGGGGATAAATCGTGAGAACCGGAACCCCCATAGAAGGCCCTTCCGGTTTAAGGATATAGTAAGTTTAAGGCAGAAGTTAGAAGCCGAGCTAGTAACATGTAAGTCTCATCTGCGCAGAATGTCTGGTTTGGGGATTTACAAATAAAGTAACAGCAACGTAAATCGAAGTCTTGTGTTTATTACCTAAAAACTAACAATAACACAGGGCTTCTGACAAGGAGTGATCCCTAACAGAAACCAGACCCGAAGTCCTCAATAGAAGACCAGACCTTAGAAGATATACCAGACCAAGATGATAGAAGATAGAACCAAAGCCGGCCTGAAGAAAAGACGACCAGAGTAAGAAGTAAGAAAAGGGTTTACAACGTTATATAGATTTGGTACTGTGAAAACGTCAGTATGTAACATAGATATAAAACCATTCTTTTTTTTATTATTCATTTATAAGGAGCTTACATTATCTAACTTTACAGACTAAACTAGGGTCATATAAAGTATGAATTCAACTGGAGTCAGTCATTAAAACTATACCAACTCCAACACCAGTGACCCTTTAATTTCTTACAACTCCACAACTCCACAGACGTGGTAGGAGCTGGATTCTTTGTTTTGTTTTGTTTTGTTTTTTTTTTTGGGGGGGGGGTCAATAAAATATTTTCTGCTTTTTTTTCTCTTACAATGTTTTATTACTTACTGTAAATCAAGTTGGAAATTTTCACTCTTGTGATTTTTTTTCTTTTATGTTTAACTTTTATTGTTAGGATGCTTTAAACATTTTCACACTATATATCTTATTATAATGGAGATTGTGTGTTTTTCTGTCTGTAACCGAAACTATATTACTAATCGAGTCACAATTCCCTTAATTATTTACATCACATTCTGCATGATTTGATTTTTATTCAAACCTCAATTATTAATAAAATAGTTTTACATTATTAATACTGTTGACCATATATACATATTATTAACATGCAATCGTATTTATATATACAAAATATAGTGGTTTGCAGTGTGAAGGGAAAGGCTAATTTGCATATTGATATTAAAAATTTGATTTTAATAAATATGTGCTCAGTATTATTGATTTCTAATTGTTTGGTTTTATCTTAATGAATATGAGCAAACATCTCTCCAATAAATCTTAAAAGAAATCCATTAACAATATTAACAGTAATTCTATTCTTTACTTCCTAATTTAACTAAATAGTTAAATTATGAAAATTTAGCAATGAAAGACGGAGGGAAGAAAAAGCAAGTTTTAGTTGTTCCCCCTCTGTTTCAAATCGTTTTATCGGCATCTTATTTAGTTCCATTACCCTTTCTAAGTTAACATGATATTTTATTTCATTAAAACTTAAATACTTGCACCCGGAGGGTGCATATATTTGCTAGTATATATATATATATATATATATATATATAAAATTTTATATGTCTGTTTTTACAACAATTGAGTGAATGTCCTTTTATAAAGGAAAATTGGTGGAGACCAACAAAGATCTGAGTTCAATAAAATCTACACCCTATTTTAACAAATGGACTTGCCACTTTTAACACATTTCTTTGCCCAAATTTTTGTGGCTTTTCAAACACTTAGAAAATTTTTTAAAACTTTCTAAAAATAATTTCTTTCGCAAGAAATTTTCTTTTAATGATGACCAAAGGTTGAAACTTGTTAAGAACAATCATAAAAAGAAATACTATTTGTCTTATCAATTTTGACTGAAAATCATGTCGGATATTTTTACTGTAGTGAGAGAGGAGACCTACCACGTGCAACACGGTGTGACAGAGAGAGTGGCGGGCATGAAGACTTGCCATATTCTCAAAGGAAGCGGGCTAGGCTTTGCCTGGCGTGTGGGACTGACCTGGAGTCGAACCCGCTTCCTTCAGAATGTGAGAGCTGTGGACGATCAATGAAATAAGAAATAGCATAGTGGCCCGGATGTAGGTGGTTGCGCCATGCTGATGAGTGTCGCACGTGCTGCACGGACAATTATGAGTGAGGAGCCCGGATGTGGTGAAATTGAGGTGTATTTAAAGGACTTATTCTCACAGACCGGGGAGAACGACTGCAGTAGTATTTTGTTGTCGAGACGAGCGGGACAAAGAAATAATTTTGGATATTGAATTTTGGAGTGTGATA
Source organism: Doryteuthis pealeii (assembly GCA_023376005.1). NCBI lineage: Eukaryota > Metazoa > Mollusca > Cephalopoda > Myopsida > Loliginidae > Doryteuthis > Doryteuthis pealeii. Next base: position 48,771,283 of record CM042167.1, read on the forward strand.
CAGTTGGGAGTGTTTAGACTGTCGATTGGAACCTTGAGTCAGACTTGACTGTGACCCCCCCCCCCCACACACACACACACACACACACTGATTAGATTTACTCTTGTTATTTTTTTGTTTTATATTTAACTTTTATTGATAGCTTTAAACTTTTTCATGCTTAGATTCATTAAAACTTTTTTTTCCTGAATATGATTTGCTGAAATGCAGATGTGCATCTAATATATCAGTGTAATTTTTTTTTTTTCTGTCAATAGTACATGTGTGTGCATCATAGAAGTTACTTTAATCCATTTCTGGTAATGGCGTCTCGAATGTTAATGTTTATTTCTACCATTTATTCATTAGAGCTGTTTATTCTATCTTTATAATAGTAATGTTGGGACTATCTTCCCATTGGCCTGGAAGATTATCTTCTCGCTGGGTTGTCGCTTGTTCTCACCAGGGGCTATGGTATTTAAGCAGCTGATTCAAATGCTTCTTCCTCTTTTTAGCTACATCTTCTGTATGAGCACATGGGTTAGACCATTGTCACACCCTTCTTGTGGGGGACTCGGCCTTCCCCCACCCAATCACTAGTAAGTGATTTAGTATGTACGGACACTCCTGTCCTGTTATCTCTACTCTTGTGTGTTTATGTACTTTAATGTTATGTACACGTATGTTATTATTTTCTGTATCTTGTCATATTCCTGTGCTGTTATAAATATAAAATGTTTTGTCCCACAAGTGTGTCAGAGTTTGTTGTGTTTCAATAAGTTATAACATTGTTATAACCTTGAACCTTACAGTAATAATACGATTTAATAATAGCAATAATAATAATGATAATAATATATATATGTATATATTAACAAATAATTTTCATATATCATAGAACAAAATATATTAGTTTAGTGTAAAACAAAAACTTTAAAAAAAAAAAGAAATAAACTGTTTATTGAATAAACAAATTTATTTGAATTAATATGCAGAATTTTCCACTTAAAAAAAAGGACACATTTTTAGTTTTTAGCTTTTTTTTATTGTTACATTTTTATTGCACAATATATTATTTTAAATGTAAACTAATATATCAGTGTAATTTTTTTTTTTTTTTTTTTTTGCTGTCAATAGTACATATGGGTGCATCATAGAAGTTACTTAAATTCATTTCTGGTAATGGCGTCTCGAATGTTAATGTTTATGTTTACCATTTATTCATTAGAGCTGTTTATTCTATCTTTAAAATAGTACAATTTAATAATAATAATAATATATACATATATGTATGTTTAAGGGCCGGTTTAGCTCAGTCAGTAGAGTGTTCGACTGGGAACCACAAGGTTCTTGGCTTGATACCAGCCCTCACTAACTCAGCGTATGAGTAGCACAGGGATCTGTGTGGTCAAGTGAGGAGCTCATAGTTGGTGTGGCACTCCACCTCAGATGATAAAATAATCTCCTTGGTCTAGCACTAGTGAAAAGGAGATAGACTCCCTCACTGTCTGGCTGATACCGACATTAGGACGTCCCAACGACTTTACATTTTTTTTAATATTAACAAATAATTTTCATATATCATAGAACAAAATACATTAGTTTAGTGTAAATCAAAAATTTTTTTTTTTTTTTAAAGAAATAAACTGTTTATTGAATAGACAAATTTATTTGAATTAATATGCAAAATTTTCCACTTAAAAAAAAGGACACATTTTTAGTTTTTAGCTTCTTTTTATTGTTACATTTTTATCGGACCAAAAAGAAAAATGAATCAAGTGCATACATTTTTTTTAAATATCATTTTAAATGTAAACCAAAAAAAGAAATTGTAAAAAAAAAAATTATTAAATTTTTAATTCTTAACTTCTTTTTATTTTAAGGACACATCTTTACTTCTTAGCTTTTTCTTATTTCACTTCCCAATAATGTTATATTATTAGAAGGTGAAAAAGAAAAAGAAAAATTAAACAAAAGTATTATTGATATTTCAAACGAATACTTTTCATAGATCTCAGAACAAAATATATTTATTTAGTGTAATTCAAAAACTGTTGTTTTGTTTTTTTAAACAAAGAAAGAAATTATTCATAGAATAAACAAATTTATTGGAATTAATATTTAGAATTTAAGAGGTATTTGCAGGACTCTTATAATTCCCAGTAAGCAAGTAAATTCAGATGAAAGAAGATGAGAACAACAATTGAAGATAAAAAACATATATTCAAAAAGGTTGCAAAACTTGATGGCATTTGCTGCCAGACTTATCTTGCTGAAGGTGAAGGTAAAGGGAGCACTTGAAAACACAACTCACTGGTTGACTGCCCAACTCAATAAGTGACTTTCATCAAGGAATTTAATTTAGATGCCAATATTGTATATTGGCAATTCACCCTCTGGTGCCAACGGAAGATAATTTAACTATAATTTTTCCAATAAATTTTTTACTTAAAAATAATGACACATTTAAATAGATTAAATTCATACAATTTTTATTACTGTAAATCAATAGGTAATTAACAACTAGTCCTTAGAAAAATAATGTTTCAAACTACTCACAAATTTAGGGTTACATTTTTAAAAATAATATTTCAAATGTAAACAAGAAAACAAATTCCTAAAATAAACAAATATTATAATGTGCAATTTTTTAACTTCTTTTGTCGTTAAAATCAAATTTTGTTAATTTAACTAAAAAGGTATTTAAAAAAAAAAAAAAAGAAATAAACTATTTTTAGAATAAATGAAAAATGGGCTTTTTCTGACCATATGACCTTTAGGCACCTCTTTTGCAATCTCGTTTCATAAGGACATATTTTTCATTTACACCACCAAAATCCGGTTGTTTGTTAGGGGTTAGGATTAGGGGTTAGTTTTATAATTTAAAAAAAACTCTAAAAATCATCTGTTAACAAACAACCAGATTTTAATGGTGTAAATGAAAAATATGTCCTTATGAAACGAGATCGCAAAAGGGGTGCCTAATGGTCATATGGTCTGGCTTTTCTACCCACAAATAAAGGACACATTTTTAATTTGTAGATTCTTTGTAAAAATGGACACATTTTTTTCACTGTAACTCAATCGGCATTTAGGAACGGATTTTGATTTATATAAGAACTTATTTCTTAGGAAAAAAATATATCATATGATTTAATAAGGAATTTGCTGAATTATTTTCCTCTCCCCCTCTTCTCTTCCTCCTTTCTCTCTCACTCACTAAATTCTTTTAGTCTGGTCATGGAAGAAAAGTTAGAGATAATTAGATTTCCAAATAAGAGTAAATTAGTGAACAAAAAGGATGAATTCCTAGGGAAATGCATGCACAGGTTACGTAATGCATTAATGTATCACTAAAATTAATTTAGATATAATATAATAAATGCACCAAGTATATATTTTTAAAAATCTAGCTCAATAGACTCACCAGAGTACTAGAATTCCAAAAGTTCAAATAAGTAAGAAGTAAAGAAAGAAGGGGCATTAAAAATATAAGATATGGAGGGCACGGATAGAGAGAATCATTAATCACCTCTGCCTGTCAACATAGGTTTGACTTAGCACTAACTTCAAAGAAACAAGCTTTGGAGACAAAAGTTAATTGATTTTTTAGGAGATATAGAATAAAAATAAGTTTAAATCAGGTGAATAAATATTTCATTAGCCACATACATTTACTTAGTTACCAAGAAGACGGTGTAGGGAAATGACATTTCTACAACTATATATATATATATATATATATATATTCATCAAAAAGTTACTACCATGTTTTCATTGTAGTAGCATTAGTACTTAATCTAAAAGGGCTCTATATCTTGTAAAATATAGTCAAATATAGACTATTTATAGTTGTAGAAAAATGTTTTTCTCTCTACTACGGTTTCGGTGTTCACGGTACACCTTCCTCAGGAGAAAGAGTTCTCCTGAGGAATGCGTACTGTGAACACCAAAACCTTGGTAGAAAGAAAAACTTTTTTTCTACAACTATATATATATATATATATATAATGAATAGAGAATAAATGAGAAAAGTATTCGCTGCACACAAAGGTGGCCAATATAAATGCGATCTCTGCATCGAAGAAATATTGTGTATACTACAAAATACAAACAAAAACTTATTAAACAAGAGAAGTGAACTCGTTTCGAAATGCAGACATTTGAACACATTTTTATTGTGCCACTTACCACCTGATCCTAATTAATCCCTTAATTTTCGCCCTCCTTTTATTTATTTTTTAAAAAAAAGTTTTTTTAAAATTATCTGGACACTGCATGCATTAAGACCAAAGCAAGTTTGTTTTATTATCATTTTTTTTAACACAGATTTAACGTCATAACATTACATCATGTGAACACGCTTTACATCACATAAATGCTAAACAAGCCACAGTTTTTTAAAAAAAACAAATTTTAGCATTATAACATTCCATCGCATGAAAACGCTTCACGTTTATATAAACGCAAAAAAACTACTGGTTTTTAAAATCTCAACCATTTGACTCATCTGAAGATTGCGTAAGCATGAAACTTAAAGTTATGAGTTTAAATCATCCATAATATCATTACTATATATATATATATATATATATAATATATATAAGTAAAGAAATAACAAAAGACTTAGAGGATTAGCATTATAGTCTATTTCAGAGAGCTTAGACAAAGTGTTTAACTCTCCCGACTCATCAGATGCGAGTGTATATATATATATATATATATATATATATTATATATATATATATATATGAGAGAGAGAGAGAGATAAATGGTGATTGATAACCTAATGGAAGTAAACATTTACTTCCTGTGATTATGGACTTACCTATAACTTCTGTTCTAATACATATATATATATATATATGGTTTGTAGATTGATTTTGAAGGTTTATCACAATACGAAAGAAGAAAATATAATGAGTATGTTGTTCATTTACCTGTATTTTGAAGCCTTCACCGGTATTTTGAAGCCTTCAAAATCAATATTCAAATATATACACAATGCTTCAAGCAAACAATAAAACACTCATATATATATATGTGTGTGTGTGTGTGTGTATAGTTAAGACTAGACGAAAATGTGGATATAACAACACAAACGACTATATATAATTATGTATAATTATATCCACATTTTCCTCTACTTTCAACCACATTTTGTTGGATTTATTCAATCCTTCACTCCTTATATATATATATATATATATATATATATATGTACGTCTTTGCTGGTCGGCCCACACTGGCATGCCCATGTGCTGGCTTCCACAGGAGGACGTCGCTTATGAGCTCTGTGCGGATACAGGATGCTACATAGAGGACCTCCTGAGAATGATGAGCGATAGGGACGGATGGAGAGAGATTGTCATGGATATCCGTGCTAACAGCGCGACATGATGATGAGGATATATATATATATATATATATATATATATATACTCTTTGTTTGTTTGCTTGATTGATTGCTTGAGTGCTACTTATTAACACCTAGTCTAATATGCCAATATTGATCAAATTTGGAATGTAAACTCCTTTCACCTCAAGGGGTGTTTGAAAGGTATTAATTAATTGTTGAATGCTCCCATATACCCCCACCCTCCAGAGGTGCCAAAAACATTTTAGCTTAAGATTGTTCAAGAAGGTCTAATTCGTCCAGAATCTGTAGGTATGCTCCCTTCATTTTGGGAGAGTGAGGAGGCACCGTGACTTTTTAAAGGAAAATTTCTAAAACAGGATTTATTTGTAGAGAAATGCAAATTGAATGAATGTTTATCTAGCAAAATGTTCTGAAGTATCTTTTTTTATTTTTATCCCGAGCAATGCCATGTTGTTCTACTGTATATGGGTGCATATATTTTTATATGGAGAAAGCAGTATTTTTTTATTTTATTTATTTATTTATTTTTTTTTTTTTTTTTTTTTTTTTTTCAGAAGAAAAATAAGTGAACTTGTGTGTCCAAAAGATAAATAGGTTGACTTGTGTGTCCGAAGTGACTTTACTTGTCTACACATGCATTGATACATGCCTCCTTTGTGACAAAACTGTTTATCGGTGTTTTCCCACATCCACCGTACATGTAGGGCAAGCAGAGGTTGAGGTTAATATCATAATAGAAGTAAGTGATATCTGCCATGCACAAGCTGAAGATCATTTGAAAAGGTTCATAACATTCTGTAAAGAGAAAATAAAAGAAGATATTAGAGAAAATGATGATATGAGAGAAAAATGAAGATATGAGAGAGAAAATGAAGATATGAGAGAGAAAATGAAGATATGAGAGAGAATGAAGATATGAGAGAGAAATGAAGATATATGAAGATATGAGAGAGAAAATGAAGAATGAATGAAGAATATGAGAGAGAAATGAAGATATGAGAGAGAAAATGAAGATATGAGATAGAGAGAGAAATGAAGATATGAGAGAGAAATGAAGATATGAGAGAGAAAATGAAGATATGAGAGAGAAAATGAAGATGAGATATGAGAGAGAAAATGAAGATATGAGAGAGAAAATGAAGATATGAGAGAGAAAATGAAGATATGAGAGAGAAAATGAATAAGATATGAGAGAGAAAATGAAGATATGAGAGAGAAAATGAAGAATATGAGAGAGAAAATGAAGATATGAGAGAAAATGAAGATATGAGAGATGAAAATGAAGATATGAGAGAGAAAATGAAGATATGAGAGAGAATGAAGATATGAGAGAGAAAATGAAGATATGATGAGAGAAAATGAAGATATGAGAGAGAAAATGAAGATATGAGAGAGAAATGAAGATATGAGAGAGAAAATGAAGATATGAGAGAAAATGAAGATATGAGAGAAATGAATATATGAGAGAGAAAATGAATATATGAGAGAGAAAATGAAGATATGAGAGAGAAAATGAATATGAGAGAGAAAATGAAGATATGAGAGAAAATGAAGATATGAGAGAGAAATGAAGATATGAGAGAGAAAATGAAGATATGAGAGAGAAAATGAAGATATGAGAGAGAAAATGAAAGATATGAAGATATGAGAGAGAAAATGAAGATGAGAGAGAAAATGAAGATATGAGAGAGAAAATGAAGATATGAGAGAGAAAATGGAATATATGAGAGAGATATGAGAGAGAAAATGAAGATATGAGAGAGAAAATGAAGATATGAGAGAGAAAATGAAGATATGAGAGAGAAATGAAGATATGAAGAATGAGAGAGAAAATGAAGATATGAGAGAGAAAATGAAGATATGAGAGAGAAAGATATGAGAAGAGAAAATGAAGATATGAGAGAAAAATGAAGATATGAGAGAGAAATGAAGATATGAGAGAGAAATGAAATATGAGAGAGAAAATGAATATATGAGAGAGAAAATGAAGATATGAGAGAGAAGATATGAGAGAGAAAATGAAGATATGAGAGAGAAAATGAAGATATGAGAGAGAAATGAAAATGAAGAGAGAGAAAATGAAGATATGAAAAATGAAATATATGAGAGAGAAAATGAAGATATGAGAGAGAAATGAATATATGAGAGAGAAAATGAATATATGAGAGAGATGAAAATATGATATGAGAGAGAAATGAAGATATGAGAGAGAAAATGATATATGAGAGAGAAAATGAAATATGAGAGAGAAAATGAATATATGAGAGAGAAATATAGAGAGAAAATGAGATATGAGAGAGAAAATGAAATATGAATATATGAGAGAGAAAATGAAGATATTTTAAAACACTACCATCTATTTATATCTCTCTATTTATGTCTGTTCATATCTATCTGTCTATCTATGTCTTTTTAAATCTATCTATGTCATTTCATATCTATATATCAATCTATATATCTCTGTTCATATCTATCAATGTCGTATACATATCTATCTATATCTGTTTATATATATATATATATATATATATAATATATATATATATATAATCAATTGTAATATTATGGATTTGGACTCATAACTTAAAGTTTCATGGTTATGCAATCCTCAGATGAGTCAAATGGTTGAGATCTTAAAAACCAATAGTCAAATGATTGAGATTTTTTAAACCATTTGACCATTTGACTCATCTGATGATTGCATAACCATGAAACTTTAAGTTATGAGTCCAAATCCATAATATTACAAATGATTATAAATCTGCTCTGCTTTATTAGTATTGAGCACCTTTTCATGCCAATACTTTTCTCATTTTCTCATTCATTCTCTATTCATTATATATATATATATATATATATATATATATATACTCATCTATCTTGAAGTTTCAATTCTGAAGCTCTGGAGAATGTGGAGTACCCCTTCATTGGCATTACACTCAGGTCTACTTTGACCTGCAGTGGTAGTACGTTAAGGTCCCATATATAGGTTAAATAGAAAAAAATTAGTTTTAAAAAAATGTTTAAAAAGAAATTGAGTTTGAAAAAAATTTAAATACCATCTAGAATGAATAAAACAAAACATCTTTGGCATAAAATAACCCAACAAGGGTTGACATGCCTTAAATTCCAACCAACCATTGTTAGCTCAGTCAGTAGAGCATTTTGGATAGAAACCACAAGGTTCCTAGTTTGATACCGACCCTCGCCAACAGCGTATGAGTAGCACAGGGATCTGTGCAGTAAAGTAAGGAGCAGATGATAGGTGTGGCGCTCCATCTCAGACGCAAAAACAATCTCCTTGGTCTAGCACTAGAGAAAAGGGGATAGACTCCCTCAGTGATTGGCTGATACTGACTTTGGGACATCCTGACGACTATTATACAACCAGCTATAGCTAAAATAATACCACTACTGTTCTTCTACAAGGATGGCTTTGGCATTAAATAACCAACAAAACTTGATTTGCCATTAAACAAAGAAACAAAACTATTTCCATGGCTCCAGTAACCGAATGAAGGAAATAAGAATACAGAAAGTCCTAGCTTTAAGTCAATTTTTATTTTAGTGTTTACCCCACCCCACACTCACCAGATGATCATCATCACTGACATAGCTGTCATTGGTGACTATGCTACACATTCCTGTAATTCAATACTGTAGTATCATTTGCAAATGAGATAATACTATAAAAGTGGACGGTACCATTATAGTATGTGGCCTACCTTTTGAATGTGGCCTACGAAATCATGTCTCTCTTATAGTATGTGGCCTACCATAAAAAGTATATTATAAGGTTATAATAATAACTGCTAACACTAACCCTAACCGTAACCCTATTTCAGAATTTTAGAATTAAATAGATATCTGATTCCTGTAAATTATGGATAAATTATTTTTTAATTATTCTTAATTACTATATACAGCTAATGACTGAATTGCATTTCTTGAAATTGAATATATGTGAAAAATGATTAGTTTTAATAAATTGCCTACTACTTATATCTATAAATATACTCTTACTGAGGTAGGACACATTCAAACCGGATAGGCCACATACTATAACATAATCAAAAAGGTAGACCACATGCTATAACAGAATCAAAAAGGTAGGCCACATGCTATAACAGAATCAAAAAGGTAGGCCACAAAGGTAGGCCACATGCTATAAGAGAATCAAAAAAGTAGGCCACATGCTATAAGAGAATCAAAAAGGTAGGCCACATTATAAGAGAATCAAAAAGGTAGCCACATGCTATAAGAGAATCAAAAAGGTAGGCCACATACTATAGTAAAGTAAAGTCGACGGGGCTGCCTAAAGTCGGTATTAGCCAGTCAGCGAGGGAGTCTATACCCTTTTCAATAGCGCTAGACCAAGGAGATTGTTTTTAGCATCTGAGGTGGGCGCCACACCTACCATCAGCTCCTTACTTACCGCACAGATCCCTGTGCTACTCATACGCTGAGTTGGCGGGGCGGGGACCGGTATCGAACTAGGAACCTTGTGGTTTCTAGCCGAACGCTCTACCGACTGAGCTAACCCGGCCCCTTTACTACCTTTGCCTAAATATAAATGCATGTTCCCCAGATTGTGACTCACAGTAATTACAATAAACCTCACTTCCTGGCTACAACTCCACAAGTNTCCACTTCATATCTGTCTGTATTGAGTCCAATTTGGCAACTACTGGAGGACAATTACCAACGAACCTTAAATGCATTCAATGCTGCTTCTGATATTGTAAAGTCCATAAATATTAAGTGCAATTCTCATAAATCTTATTACTGTAGATAATCCAACATAAACGACCCAATTACTGTAGGAATTAAGAGTTTTTTTTTAAGATTATAATTATTGTACTTTTCTTTTAGGTAGTGTTATAATTCGATTGCCAATTTGAGCATTTAGGCTTTTACTACTTTGTAAATCCAATTCGTAGAAAAAATGAATAGTCTCAGGAGTAGAAAGTCTAGTTGTATCCTTGACAATCCTGGGTAGAAAAAAAGTGTCCGGTAGTAGAAGAAACAGAAATCTCTTTTACTGATTTTTAACCAAATTCTGATGTAAAAAACAACCTTTGAGAATAAAAACTTTACCAGAATTTATAGAAATGTATTTTTTTTAAAAATTGAAACCATCAAGAATAAATACTGTTAAGGAAATAAGAGTTATTTTTTTCTAGGTAGTGTTATAATTCTGATTGCCATTTTGAGATTAGGTTTTACTATTTGTAAATCCAATCGTAGAAAAATGAAATAGAACAGGAGTAGAAAGTCTAGTTGTATTTCCTTGAAATCTGGCGTAGCAACAAAAGTGTCCTTGTGTGAGCATCCAAAAATTATTTTTTGTACTGATTTTAACCAATCCTGATGTTAAAAACAAACTTGATAATAAAACTTTACCAATGTGGAATTTATAGAAATGTATTTTTTTTTTAAATTGCAATTACCCATTCAAGAAATAAAATAAAACAAAACATCTTCCGGTATAAAAATAACCCAACGAGGGTTTACATGCCATAAATACAACCAAACTAACAGGTCAGTACGTGAATTGATATACATTTAGGGGGACAACTTTTTACTTTTGGTAAATTGACTATTTTTCGTTTCACTTTCGATGTATTTTTAAATTTTATTGTAATCAATGGACACATAAATAACTTTTTTTGTTATTTTTTTAGGGAATGTTAAGTAATGAAATATGTGCTCCATGATACAAAAATGAAATAAAGTGATAACACTTGTATTTTGTTTTTCATTTTATTGTAAATCAATAGAGGAATTGCTAATATAAATATTATTTAACAGAAAACAAAAATCAAACACATTACTAACAAAATATCAACTAAAACAATACGAAGAAAATACTACCAAACAACAAATCTAAAACAGATTTTCTATCAAATAAAACCAGAAAAACTACTGGATACATAAAAGGAAGCACATAATCTACAACAAAATCTAAAAATAACTGAAAGCACTATATACACACAAAAGAAAAAGTCAAAAAAAAAAAAAAAAACTTAGAAAATTAAACAGATCACCAATTCATTTCAAAAACGTAGTCGGCATTAAATGACCATTGAGGTTGCATATGCCGTTAAAACAAGAACAAATCAAAATAAAATACAAAGTGTTATCACATTTATTGTTGTCATTTTTTCATAGAATTTCAAGGATTTTGTTTTTTTAACTACGAATCTTGTATTATTTGCGACTATTGTCCTCATCTCATTGTTATCTGCTACAACGTTTGGCTGATATGCCCTCCAGCTCTTCTTCAGGTATTTCTTCTCAGACTTTTTTTTTTTTTTTTTTTCTTTATCTTATTGTTGTTTTGGTGGGAGCCATCACTGAACTTGAACCTCACCTTTATCAGTCCACGGGGTATTCTTCTGATTTAACCTGCAGTCTAAAGATAACTGTCACTTAGAACTGTCTTAAACCTTAATTTCCTTATCATTTATTCATATTTCACAACATGGTGTAATTAAAAAATAGATACACATACAAAAATGTTTTCTTAACCCAATGAACATTTTTACTATTTAAGACAATTAATTGTATTTTTTCTTTTCCTATTTTCAGATCTTGAATCCCCAGTGTCAAATTGAAGAAGAAACCTGCAAAATTTGTATGGATTGCCACAATAGACTGATTCCTGTTGGAATGTGTCATTATGGTCCTGCACGCAGTGCGGACGTAAATTAAATGAATGCCCGATTTTGCCGTCAATTTGTTGTGCCGGGCTTGCATATATTCAAAGCCAAAAAGCAACACGAAATGCATATAAATGATCATCATCCTAAATGTATATATATAGAATAAGTAATATATCTCATGTTGAAAAATAAAATCTTTTGTGCAAAATGGGGGGAAAAAAAGTAATGTTTTGAGAGCTGAGAATTATAATATCCCCAATATGGCTATATTGTAGAATAAAAAAACAACCTGTTGGCTGCCAAGGTTGATTGCAGACTTTTTGAACCTTTTTCATCAATTCGCGTTATCAATCTAGAAATAAAAGTGTATGGGTGGGGAAGGTGCAAATCCAAAAAAAACCAAACAAATAAACAAACAAAACAATTTCAAGCTCAAAAGAGAAATCTCGGAAAAAATCTTCCAATTTTTTTTTTCTTTAATTTTTTTTCTTTAGTAAAAAAAGAAAAAAAACTAGTTAGAGTATTATGTAAAATCCGTGTGTATTTTAATTAAAATAAATAGATAATAGTAATTGATTGCGGATTGTTGCGGAATAAAATGTTTCTATATTTTTCATTCTCTTTAATATTAAAAAAGGAAATTTAAAACCAAAAAGATGAATTCTTTTAAAAAAAGTTCTGACAATTTTATTTTATTTAGATTTTTTTTATTTTTTAAAAAATTCTTTTTACATTCTGTGGTAATTTTAGCAAGATGGATGATTATCCTGAGTTTTGCTGAGAACTTTTGAAGAAAAGAGAGGAAGAAGAAAAAGAGTGAAGTAAAGGCTTAAAAAAAAAGTGATGTTCATAAACAGTGTTGTGAATTATGACCGGGGTGCCCCCCGAATGGAGATGAATGTCAACCGGAAGTTGTGCGGTGGTGACTGGAGACCGGAAGTCACGTGGGAACCGACGAAAAATATACTCGGTCCCTGCCGAGCCTAATACTGACCGACCTTGGGTCCTTGTGTGGATCACAGTTAATTTAACAGTGTCTCTCTTTCTTTCTCTCTGCCTTTCCTCCTCTACGACACAACCCACGAGACCAGCTCTGAAATAAAAGCTAAGCAGCTTGTGACGATATATTTCTCGCGTTCTATTCTTTTACAACAAGATGACCGCCATGTGCCGATCACCTTTTTAGTGGCGTGAATTTGGAGCATATGACAAAACCCGCTAACGACATATATCATATTAGAAAGTATGTAATATCCTTTTGTACGGTGAATATATCACTACCACCACGTTACATAATAACGAAAATTTTTTTTACCCCCACTCACCAACCCTAACTTCTCAAGATATATGGGCTCCAGCTGCTGCATGTCATCTATCTTATTTTAATTGAGAGTTGTCGGGTAACTGAGCGATATCTACATACAGCGATGATCTATCCCTTTTCATAGTGCTTTTTGAAATGGATGCCACACATACTATCAGCTCTGCATTTTCAGCACAAATCCCTGGCTATCCATGTGATAGTGGCAAGGCCTGTTCCTAGGCTGATGTTCAATAGAGAATCAATCTATTCTAGTCATTTCTTTCTTCAAATAATGTCCAACGAAGGAAGACCAATATGTGTAAGTGTAAAAAATAAAAAAAAAACAAACTCCACTGTTTGTGCATATGTTATAAATTGGCACATTGTGGTCATGTGATCAGTTGAGCCTTAATTGTGGCCATCTGTGCAAAGAGGTCAGGTGCTGAAATTCTTTGAGGCCTTATAGCACATATCTGGCGACATGGTATATGTGGATAGAAAGTTTGATTGCACACTGCAGAGAGAGAGCAGGATAACCTGTCAATCGCTACCATGTCATGCAGAAGATTCAGCAACTTGAAAGATGGTAATGGAATTATCGATGAAGTGGCTTTTTCTCTGCAGATTCAAATCATCATGATCTGCTCGACTTCCGTAAAAACTAGTGTGGATAATTTTTGAATCTCCTCATTATATAGTGTAATGAACGAACCCTACGCGGTGCTAGTATAAAGGTTCACAGTCATAACTCTGGTTCTTATAAAACACTTGGTACTTAAAGGATAAGTATCCAATGCCGGAACACTTCAGTTAAGAAGACGACAAACACTTACTTACATTTAATGACTTTATTACAACATGTACTGGGGAACAAAGTTCCCCAGACTAAGAATGTCACAAGGTCAAACATACACAGTAGTATTCATAGAGAAAATAGTGGAAACCACTTACTGTGAGCAGTTCGTGTCTGTGGCGTCTGGCATGCCACCAAGGGGTCTGCTGGAGAGAGATGACAAGCACGTCCAGCTTGTTCAGTTGCATCATGAAGAAGAGGGTTCCCCTTGGGTTTCGTGTCACATGACAAAATAGGGTCTCCAGACCACAGGAGATTTACCAATATATCCGCTCAGACAAAGGGAGACATGCCTTACACTAGCTGACAAAAAGATTTCTACTACTTTTTTTTTTTTTTCAATTAACAAATGATGAACTTGAACCTCAAAATAAGACAGAAAAAAAAATTTAAAAATCTCAACTATAAAAAGATTATATATATTACCAACCCGCTCCGCACGAGCAGGATGTGACACAAGGTCAATTTCTTAAGCGGAGTTCAGAGGTTTGAATCAGAGTTTTCCTTCTAGACTGGTTGCCTAACCAAGGTTAAAGAGCTAGCTGGAGGTGAGAGTAGGATTTTCATACCTTTCCCAAGGAAATTGAGTCGAAGATAGATCGATGTATCCGGATCGCAGTCCGCGAGTGAGCTTAACCATACACCATGCGCTTCTACATCAACTATAAAAATATAGGCTTTATTTATTTCTAAAAAGAAAAATGCTTTGAAATTGATGGAACTTGGTTAGACACGAAGGACTGAGAAATTCCCTAAGTGACAGATGATGGAGGTCTACAAGACAATATGTGATCAGATACCATTAGACATTTCTAAGGAAAAGAAGAAATAAACTAGAACAAGCATGTCCAAAAATGCATTTAAAAAAAGAAAGTATAAAAAAAAAAAAAAAAATCATTTTTAACACGGCTGTGCATGTGTGCCACATATGCGTATATGAAAAGTGAGGCAAAACTTGATATTGGTACACACCTATAAAAAAAGTAGATAGATTCTAAAGGGCATAATCAGTTTTAATTATCAAATTCAGAATACAAACCATTAATAACTGTTAAGTGTCAAAGTAAACAATATAACAGAAATCTTATTTGTAATTAGCAAATGACTGAATAATTAAAAAAAAACCTCTAACTATCATCATATGATACTCAACCAAATTATTCACAAAAATCATCAGTATGTTGTAAGAGAGAGAGCCGCTTGATACTGAAACCTGACAGATTAAGGATGCACCGGTTGAAAGATGCTATTGAGCAATGCCAGCCATCCTGTGAGAATTTTCCAAGTCCAGAGCCCCATTCCTCTAAGGATTATCCAAAAATGGCTAAAAATGGCCTTTAATTAAACAAAGGCATGTTTGGGCAGATTAGGAAAACAAATGTGACTTCCAGCCATGTGGAATGACGTAATGATGAAATAAAAAACAACAAACAATAAAAATCAAAGAGTTAGAAAGTTGGCACTGCATACATATACGACGATCATCCACATTAAAGTGACTGCCATTGAACTGCCTATTCGACATTGTTAGCAGATCGAGACTCAGTTGGAAATTATATTGTTTTGTGTTTACACATTGCCATCTATACTGTGTCTCAAGATGATGAATCAACAGATGTTAAAATCGCCACAAATTTTGGAAAAAGCGAGGATTTCTACGGAGAATGGAAGCATGACTTAAACAGTATGGCAAATTATACAGACGTACAAGAAATAAACAGGGCCCACAGTTTTCTCACTTTAACTGGACGAGCAAGAGATGTGTTAGAGAGACTACAACCTGAGGAAATTGGCATGATGAAACGGTGCACAAAAACAGACAATATAATTGTAAAATAGAAGTTAAGAAAAATCAGAATTTCTTTGTTAGTTGATTTCTTTAATTTTATCCTCGAGATTTTTGCTACATATTCATTAAATAAAACCAAACAATTAGAAATCAATAATACTAAGCACATATTTATTAAAAATCAAATTTTTAATCATCAATATGCAAATTAGCCTTCCCTTCACACTTGTAAACACTGCTATTTTGTTTTATAATAAATACATTATATATATAATATAGATATGGTCAACAATATAATAATGTTATAAAACGATTTTATTAATATTGAGGTTAATTAAAAAATCTAAAATGGAAAATGTGATGTAAATAATTAAGGGAACATGTGACTTGATTAGTGATTAGTTTCGGTACAACAGACAAAACACATCTCATTATAAAAAATATCTATTTTTTTTTTTTTTTTTTTTTTTTTTTTTTTTTTTTTTTTTTTTTTTTTTTTTTTTTTTTTTTTTTTTTTTTTTTTTTTTATAAATATTATATATGAAAAGTAAATGTATAAGTAGTTCCGACAGTATGAAATAAATATTTTTAGAAGAAAGAGCGAAGCGAAATGATGTTGATGAAGTTGCAGCGAGAAATCTGTGTCACCGTTGGTTATTAAAGCGGTCTTCATCAAGAGCGAAATTTTGTGATAGAAAGACGTTGCTAGTAAACCTTTACAAACAAAAGTTGGTACAACGAACCTTCATGTTCGAGCCGGAATTTTTTGAATGAAAACATGACTAACAGTATGCAAATGCTATTACAGATTTGTCTAGAAATAACAGGGCCCGTCGTTGTCTCACTACACTAAACCTATCATAACTCTCTAACCCGAGAAAATTGGTATGAAAACGGGTGCAGCAAATACAGAAAAACCGGCATACACTATTTTTAAAGGAACCAAAATATTCAGCGCTTTATTTGGCTTAAGAAATTTTATGATTACAGGCATCTTCCAAGTTAGAGATTCTACTTTTGATCAAATTTGAATACTTTAGCTCAGTCGTTAGAGCGTTCGGCTAGAAACACCAGGTTCCTAGTTCGTTCCGGTCCCGCCAACTCAGCGTATGAGTAGCACAGGGATCTGTGCGGTAAATAAGGAGCTGATGGTAGGTGTGGCGCTCCACCTCAGATGCAAAAACAATCTCCTTGGTCCTATTCGATAAAGGGTATAGACTCCCTCGCTGATGGCTGATACCGACTTAGGCAGCCCCGTCCACTTTACTTTATATCACACTGAGTAGGCCTTATAAACTTCTTACCAATGTTAGCACCCTTTTTTCTATTAACATCTGCAAATATGATGTCTACTAAAACTGAGTGACTGGCTCGTGCTGTAGTGTTGTGTCTATGACTTATGAAAATATGAAATGCACAATTAAAAGAATTTTTTCGATCCTGCTACAACTAATAGCGGGTTGCATGATGGAGAACCACGGTGTTAAAAATGTGCTGGCGAGGAGAAACCACGAACGTAGTAGTTCGAAGCGTGCACGACTGTGTTTGCATGCAGAATGAAGATAGAGGCGTATGGGAGATGAACTCGCAGTCTCCTGGATCGTGAGTCGTGACCCGACGCATGCGGAAGGACCAAACTATCCAGAGTGGCCCGGATGTGAAGGATTTGACGCGTGCTGATTAGTGTCGCTGTGCTGGTCAGAGGAAGATCCCGCGATGAACACTGATAATTGTGTATTTATTGACCAGGCCTGCAAACCGGGGAGAAAGCTTGCAGAGCATTTTGGCCTGTGGTAACGAGTGGACGAGAGACGAGACCTTTTGATAGTATTGGTGAAGAAGAGTGCGCATTGTCGAAAATGCACAACTCGCCCCAAAAACATATTACAGTTTTGTAAAGAAAATGATAATACATTTCAAACGAGGTCAACGAGTAATTATAGAAGGGATTGGAAAAATTCCATGTCGATAATTATGAAGCATATTGGTTGCAATCCATCGGCCAAGATGGACAAATTATGAAATGCTTTAAGTGCGACCTACAAAAAACTTTTTAAGAGACTTAGACAACTGTTTGAGAAATCAAAATAAAATACAAAGCAGTTCACATAAACTAAAATCATCTACCCATATCCTTAAAAACTTTTGGATAGCATATGGTGTGGTAAGGTTGTAAGTGGATCACCAATTAAAAAATTAGATTTTTGTGTTTTCAAAACCTTATTGTAATTTATGATAATTAAAAAGATTCATGAAATATCATCAAAACATAAATGACCACCCATTAGAACATTTAAATATATAGGCAACATTGCATAGAAAACAAAACTCAGTATTAAAACCAAAACAACTTGTATTATATTAAGTTTACAATAAGGTTTTATGCGTATACCGGCCAAAGTCTTTCATAAGTTTTTGTCTTTGAAAGTTTTTTTCCCCTATATTAAAAAGATGTTTAAATCTCGAAGTGAGAAAGAAAGTAAGATTTCAGAGTCACCAAAACAGTCAGGCGTGTCATTCGACTCCAATTGTCTAGTGAAAACTTCCGGACTCACCACAGCATATTGGAGTGCGCTCTGAAAACTTCGATGTAAACGATGGCTGAATTATTTTTCAGACTATTGCGCTCATCTTGTGTAATATACACAACATTTGGTTTGATGTGCCCTATGGCCTTCTCAAGTGGTTTTGTATCTCAGAAACCTTCTCAAACTTAGGAACCTTGTCTTTTGTAAAGTTTTTAAGTGCCATCTTTGGCCAGTTGAAAAGGGCTTAAGAGAAATCCTGTGTAGGAATCTGTTTGAAGCGTATAAGTCCGTTGATCCGTGGTAGTGTATGAAGTCTCAGTATTAATCGCTGAGTGTCTCATCATGAATGTTACAGTAAGTTATGACCAGTAGGGTTGGTTTAAGCTATGATTCAGCCTCAGAGTACTGCCAGTGATGCCAAGGAATAGGTCATGCATCGCGCCGGTCTATAATAGGAGCAGGGATCTAATCATTATCTTAATATTTATATATAAATCTCAACATGTTTGTATCTCAGCAAACCTTTATCAAACTTGAGAGTGTCTGTGGTTACACATATTTTGTAAAAAACTAACACAGGAGGGAAAGAAATAAAGCAAAGAAGCTACGCAGATAATTTTCACACATCTTCAAAGAAAAGTTGTGGGTTAAACTTTGAGGGGGGAGTAAGAATTTTTTGACCTGGAATTCCTTAAGATAATGAAGATTGTTGCGATCATGTGAAGTCTGCATGAAATAAAACGTGTACCTACGTCCAGTTGTATCATGCCCATGGCTGAAATAATTCGAGACAAGTTGTGTGTATGCCGACTTAAAGGAATATATTCACATAAAACTGAATTTGCATATGATGATTCTGCCACAAGATATTCTGCAGCCTGTTTAGTGTGTTCTAAACAATGAAATTGTGCAAAACATTTATAAAGATGGTGTCTTATTTTGATGCCCCGAGAAAAGTTTTTAGAGCGACAATGGAGGAAATTCTCAAATGAAAAATACATGGAAATGAAGAAAACTGATATAGAAACTGCAACAACAGCAGGTGATCACCATTTAGCAATAAGAATTGTGGAACGTCATAATCAGATATTGGCAGAGCAATTTTAACAAAACTATGGCAATGTGAATGTGATCCAAAAAATTGCACTAGCGATGGGCAGTAAGTGCCAAGAACACTACAAAGATAATGGCGGTTTTAGTTCCAAACCAATTAGTATTTGCGAGTTAACCTTAACTTACCATCAATTTAGAAGATAAAATTCCAGCTCTGGAGAGTTTGTTGTATTTGTTCTTTGTTGGAATTATTAACAGAAAATACAAACTGTTGATTTAAATGAGTTTTATTTTTGGTTTGAGAAAAATTCTGCTTTACATCAAGTTGTACTAAGCTTAGGTTGTAACCTCTTAAACTGTCGATGTGCGATCCAGAGTTGAAGGCTGAGCTTGAGGTTACGGGACTCTCGTGGAAGCTGCGTCTGTCTCTTCTCGGCGTCTCGTCGTCAACGACTTCTCCCACGTGTCCCTTTTAGTGACCCTTAACAATTACTACTACATTACCTCCTACTCCTATTATATCTACCTCTTACTGCTACCTCTCATATGCCCATCTAAAAGAACGTCCTTATTTTACCGCCCAAATTTAAATTCTTGGTGCCAGTGTGTCTACATTTTTCTATTTTTAGAACACTAGCCAAACGCCATTGTTTCAACCATTACAAGTTCATCTAGTGAATGTCAGAAAAGATTATAGAAAAACTAAAAGAACTATTCAAAGTCAGCACACATGAAATAGGATCCTTTAAATATCTAGGATTAGAATTTGTGCAAACTACAGAAGGAGTGGCAAAAAAACAAGAATCTACATTCCACAATTAAAACCAATCAAATAACTAATAGGCGTACCACAAGAAGACCCGATGAACTAACTGAAGAAAGGAGAAGCAACTTAATCGCTTAAGTGGACAAATGATGTGGGTCACTCACAAACAAGACCAGATATAGCTATTATAGAAGGGGGGAAAATATGGGGCGAAAAGACCTTCAACATCAACAAGTCCGGCCGAGGGGGAACCCAAAAAACAAGCAAGTTCTCAGTTCTTCTCACAAGTCAGACCCTCTGTTGGCAACACATTTTTTGTCTAGCAGCTAAAAAAATCCGGTCAGTCTCGTAGTCGAAATAATCTTTAGCAGTTCAAATCACATTTCCTTACTGAAAAGCGCTTCGTCGTCGACTGCTTCTGCTGACTAGCTTCTTGACTCACTTGTTATTTTATGGGCATATTAGCCAAACATCTGGGCACTCAGTCAACTCGCGTCCTTCTGTCCTACATCGCTCCGGGTTCACATGGGGAGCGCGGTGTTCGCATGTGGGAGGACGCGGGCATTGCAGTCAAACCTCGCGTCCTTCCAGTTCCTACATCGCATCTGTTTTCGCATGTGGGAGGACGCGGGTTCGATTCCAGCAGCAAGACAAAGTCTTGCTCTTTTTCGTTCTCTGTCAAAGTTATGAAACTTGTGTTATGAGCAATACAGGAAACATCCAAAAGTAAGAATATTACAAGAGGCAACAAAGCGCTGTCTAAATTGAAAAACAAAACATGTGGAATAAAATTTCCTAATTTAGGTAATCCGAAACAAAATCAATGTCTTAGCATATTCAGATGCTACATATGTTAGCTTAGAAGATGAGTCATCTCAGGGTGGTATTTTAATCAAGAAAACCACATTTAACAACCTGTCCTTCGGGACAGGGGTCCGGTGGGCTTCGGCCACTGGACCGGTGTGTTCAATTAATAGGGCTATCCCCCCCAGGCAATACCTGCCCCTTGGGAACAGGGCTGGGTTTATTGCCAGCCGCCTGAGGTGCCCCCCATGAGGGGGAGTGCTGAAGGTATCGACGCAATTTTTTGTCCTTTCCCACCCATGAGCTTCGGCTGTGGGTAGGCCACATTAAAACGAGCCTTGTGCCCCCAGGCCCATACAGTGGGGTATGAGGCAAATACCCATATCAGGGTGGTATTTTATTTTTATTCAGGGTTGAAAACAAGAAGAAGCACCTATTAGCTGGCAATCTAAAATTAAACAGAATTACAAAAAGTCCATTAACATCTGAAAACTTTGGCATTAATGATGCAGCAGATTCAGGATTCTTCATTTCTTCTTTGTGAAGAAACAAATTTGATATGCTGTACTACCACTAGTATGATGTATACAGACAATGTATCACTAACTAGTGCTTTAAGCACTACAAATATCGTTAGTGATAGAAGATTTGAGAGTGGACATGGCATGATTAAGGGAAATGGTGTCAGAACTGTTGTCCAGTTAAATTCTTAAGATTCTAATAAAAGAAACATCAAATTTTATATTTCGCAACCTTTTTCTTTTTTTTTTCAATAGATCAATATATCTTTATAAAGTCTCAAGATTTATCTCCCTTGTATAACCAACATTTAAATATCATAGTTAGTTGTGTTTAATAAAAAATTGTCAGAGTTGTATTTTTATTCAAGGTGAGAACAAGAAGGGGTGCCACCTTCAACTGTGGCAATCTAAAAAGTGGACAGAGTTACAAAAGTCCATTAGCATCTGAGAGAATGAGGCTTATTATCACTATTATTGGAGGGGTATCATCTTTATTGTTGGAGGGTCATTCAAAAGTTCTAAGTCTCAACTAGATACTTCATTCTGTGGTTGATATGCCGTAAACAAAAGAAACGATTATTAGAGTAATTTGAGTCCTTCTGTTTTTATTGAAGGTGAGAACAAGAAGGGGTGCCACCTATAACTGTGGCATCGAAAAAGTTTGAGTTACAAAAAGTCCATTAACATCTGAAACTTTAGCATTAAGTGAGGCAGCAGATGCAGGATTTTCATCTCTTCTTTGATGCAAGAAACTTTTAGTATGGCTGTAATACCACCAGTATGATGCTATACAGACAATGTATCACTAACTAGTACTTTAGGCACTACAAATATTGTTAGTGACAGAAGATTGAGAGTGGATATGAGGGAAATGGTATCAGAGAGGAAATTGAGGTATTTTGGGTAGATGAGAAATTACAACTGTAAATTCCCTGACCAAAAGAGGAGCATCTACGCTAAAATTGCTATATGTACTGATACATCCCAACCTAAAAAAAAGCCTGCAATGTAGATTTATAGTTTCTCCCTTGGAGTTTCGTTGAAGGAAGTCTTTAGCAAAAGAGTTTATGAAAAGTAGTTGCAACAGACTAATACGACGATCGTCCACCATTACAGTGATGAAACAATTCTATATTTCTATCCAAATAGTGATAAACACACAAACACAATCCTTTTCCAAACTTAAGGAAAGAATTAACAAATGTTTACACAAAGTCAGAGTTCGATTGGCTAGATTAACAATTGCTCTCAAACTCGTTCCATGCCGTTGCACCCAAAAATTTAATTACCATCTGATCCTAGTTTGTAATATAAAAGGACAGAGGATTAAATCAACATAGACACAGAATCATCCGCTGTCAGATTAGGACACACGCCCACAACAACAAACAAACAAACAGATGTCTGCGGGGGACGATTCCCAACAATCAAAACAAACACGGCACCTTTTCTGAGTCACATGAAAATATTTATGTAGAATTTTGAATTGCCAAAATGGAAATTAAAGATTTTGATGAATGATACTGTGAAACGGATTCTGGATGTTGAACAACGTGTAACGATGGATGTAATTCTAGTTTAGCAGCTAATATATAAACATTTCACCTTTCTTAAAACTTTTCACAACATATATACACATCTTTGTCTCTTTAAACATTCACCAATTGTTGCTATTGGAAATTTATCTTGTTAATAAATTCATTTATCAAATTAAATTATTTAATAATAATTATTTTTTTACCCCCAAACCCCCCTCTGCACAAGCAGGATGCAACCCAAGGGGGTTTTTCCCCCCCCAATTTTTTCTTTAACAAGGAGGTTTCAATTTTCAGCATCGTGTGATACAGAGTTTTTCTTTCCCAAGACTGGTTGCCAACCATGGTTAAAGAGCCCGTCTGCCCATATTACCCATACTGGAGATAGTAGGATTCATACCTTCCCAATGGTATTAGCGCTAAGTGAATGCAATTACGACTTTCAGATTGAACTCGGGTGACAGTCCATTTTCCCATGACTTTAACCATTACACCACGCGCTTCAATAATTATAATACGTAGCAAATATATGCACCCTCCGGGGCAAGTATTTAAGTTTAATGTATTGAAATATCGCTATTAATTCAGAGTCTAAAAGAATGCAGATAAAAAGATTGGAAACAGAGTGGGAGTATAATAGAAAAATAGAATGAAACTTACTCTTCCATCACTCCGTCTTCATTGCGAATTTTACTTATCTAACTATTTAGTTAAATTAGGAAATAAGAAAAATTACACTTTTTCTGTTAAATGGATGCTTTTATAGATATTTGAAGAGATTTTTGCTTATATTCATTAAAATAAAACCAAACAGTTAGAAATCAATATACTAAGCACAATTTAATAAAAATCACATTTTAATATCATATGCAATAGCCTTCCCATTCACACTGCAACCACATTGTATATATAATACAATAGCATGTATAGTATGTAGATATGGATCAACACTAAATAAAAAGTGGAACATTTATTAATAATCAGGTTTAATATAAATTAAAATCATGAAGAATGTGATGTAAATAACTATGTTAATTGTGACTCGATTAGAATATAGTCGGTTACAGACAGAAAACACATAATCTCATTATAATAAGATTTGTTTACAATGTTTAAGCTCTATTGGGATCATGTACGCGTATTGATTAGGTTCTATATCTCATTCTTTGTTATAATTTTCTTTCTTCAAAAAGGACGAATATCTTCTAGTTGACATTTCAAAAGATATTTCATATTGTTGCCATTAAAAACGGTTTTTGAATGAGCAGAACCCTGCATTATTGAATAAGTGTTTAACATCAAATGTTGACATTTCACCACGTGGTTGTTGCTTCATTTGAGTATATAGTGCGTTAGTTCAATGCAATGAATGATTTTTTAATATTTCCTCGTCCGTGTATTATATAACCTGCCGTGATAATCCTAAAAAAAGCAGCCTGCGCCTAAACGTCAAGCAAGCACAGAGGGGTGAGACGAAGAGAAAGAGTAGCCTTGACAGCAAGAGACCAGAAAGATGAGAAAAGACAGTGCACAGAAAGCACACAGTTGTATGCATTCACTGCCCAAAACTGTCACTCAAGAATTGTCTGTACGATGGGTTTCCGTTATACCTTAAATACATACATGTTTTCATCATTTTCGCATTTTCTACCTAACTGGTCTTACTATTTTATCGTCGTTTAAATATTATTAGGAAGTCGTAACACGTGTACCGTTGTGGTATATTTTCACGTACCAAAATGATATAAGGAACGTTGTCCTTTGTCCGGTGTACGAACATACTGTAATGGTGCAGCGGGTAATATATTATATAGCGGTTGTCCATGTGCCTCCAAATCACAATGCCTAAAATGGTGTGATATTGCAAATTTATTCTCTGAATAAATTTATTGTTATCTATAATATATGGCATTTGTTTTATCATTTCTCCGGATTTCCTACCTAATGTGTCTTATATTTATCGTCATTTAAATATTTTTTCTGGAGTAGTTCACACAACCCTGACCCTCTGACAAGTGACAGCCATTAAACTGCCTATTGACAATATAAGCCTCCCCCAAATAGCCTAGTGAGGTTGGCAGACAGACAAAAGAATTAGCATTCTTACAATCACACATCAGCCCTCCCTTAAAATAAGCCCTAGGGAGAGTGGCAGACAGACAAGAAATAAGCATCTTCACAATCACACCATCAAGCCCTCCCTTAAATAAGCCCATTAGAGCAGTAGAAGACAAAGAAATTAACAATCTTCACAATCACATCATGCGAACGCAAACACTTGACATCCCTGAAAATAACCCCTAGTTTATATTTCAGAGTTGAAAATTGATATAAGCCCTGTTCTTATTTTTCGGGGAAACACACGTAATTAATACATAATGAAATTCGATACATAAACGAACAGTAATAAAGATAAACAAGAGATTATACTCATTGAAATACACACACTTCTAAGAAAAGAATAACACACAATGTGCACCGGGCAATCGGAAACGAGTTGAAAGCTCTTCTCCTAAACAGCATGGTATCTCATTTATATCAAATGGAGGTCAGCCATTTTCATCTTCCGATCCAGTGTTCCAGCTCTGCGTACACTTTATTTTATTGAAAAAAAATATGACTCCTTCATTGTGAAAATTTAATTTATATTTTAACAAATTGAAGCCAACAATGTTATACCAATATATATATATATAATATATAATATATATATATATATATATAAATATATATATACTATAACTATATATTATTTATTAATTATATAATATATATTTATATATTATATATTTATATATATATATATATTAGAAGCGCGTGGGTGTAAGTGGTTAAAGTCATGGGAAATGGGGCTCGTCGGCCCGAGTTTCAAATCCTGGACGCGGTAATTGCATTTCACTTAGCGCTAATACCTGGGAAAGTATGAATCCTAGTTTCCCTCCAACTATGCGGTAAATAGTAGGGCAGACTGGGCTCTTTAACCTTGGTTAGAAGCCGGTTTAGGCAGAAGGAAAACTCTTGAATTCAAACCTGTTAAAACTCGGATTAAGAAATGACCTTGTGTCGCATCCTGCTCGTGCGGAGGGGTGGTGTGTGTGTGTGTGCTGGTGTATATATATATATTATATTTATATATTAGTAATCCTTTGTTAGTACTGGAGAAATGATAATAAAGTGCTCAATTACTTCTGTAAGAGCTGTATTTATTTATTATAGTGTCTACATAACATTTAAGATCGTTCTACCAATGGTTTCTGTGCGTCATTTTAATGACTGCTCTTCATCAGGAATTTCCACTTATAGGAATACATGACTTTTTCTTGATTCATGTGGCAAGAAAAAGTCAATTATTCTAATAAGCTTGAAAATTCCTGATGACGAGTAGTCATTAAATAAATGGCGCTCAGAAACCATTGGTAGAACAAAATCTTAAATGTATTGTAATATATTAATATATATATAGTATAATAATATGTGAGAAAGTGAAATTAATCCACAGTATGAATAAGATATAATGAAAAAACAAACGATGTTTACAAACTGAAATAGGCTCATCAGAAGAGAAGTGTACAAACGTTTCGGGGCCAATCCTTTAGCTATGTATGATATGCTAAACTAACGTCCTCGTCCCAGAGCGTAAGTAATGAAACGCCTATGTGCTATAATGTTGTGTAGAGCGAGCGCACGGCGGTGGGATACATTATAACGCAATAGGGTCCTCATATTAGTGAGGCATGGGCCGAGTGTTGCTTTTAAAAACCGTCAAGAGAATTGGCCCGAAACGGTGCACACTTCTCTTCTGATGCAAGCCTATTTCAGTTGTAAACATCGTTTGTTTTTCATTATATCTTATTCATATATATATAAGTGTGTGTGTGTGTGTGTGTGGTGTGTGGAATTGAAAAACAAAAGGCAGGTCTCCTGTTTTAACGATTCTATTGTGATCTAATCTACAGATTCCATCCAAATGTAAAAAAAAGTTGGCCAGAAAGCTTGAATAGATCACAAATAGAATCGTTAAACAGGAGACCTGCCTTTTGTTTCATTCCACACACACACACACACACACACACACATATATATATATATGAATAAGATATAATGAAAAAACAAACGATGTTTACAACTGAAATAGGCTCATCAGAAGAGAAAGTGTGCAAACCGTTTCGGGGCCAATTCTCTTGACGGTTTTTAAAAAGCAACACTCGGCCCATCCTCAACTAATATGAGGACCCTATTGCGTTATAATGTATCAACCGCACGTGGGTCGGTCATCAACAAAAAACATTATAACGCAATAGGGTCCTCATATTAGTTGAGGATGGGCCGAGTGTTGCTTTTTAAAAACTGTCAAGAGAATTGGCCCCGAAACGGTTTGTACACTTTCTCTTCTGATGAGCCTATTTCAGTTGTAAACATCGTTTGTTTTTTCATTATATCTTATTCATACTGTCGGATTAATTTCCATTTTATTTTCACATATATATATATATATATATATATATATATATACAATACATTTAAGATTTTGTTCTACCAATGGTTTCTGAGCGCCATTTTTAATGACTACTCGTCATCAGGAATTTTCACTTATTAGAATACATTGACTTTTTCTTGCCCACATGATCCAAGAAAAAGTCAATGTATTCTCATAAGTGAAAATTCCTGATGAAGAGCAGTCATTAAAAATGACGCACAGAAACCATTGGTAGAACGAAATCTTAAATGTATTGTACACTATAATAAATAAATACAGCTCTTACAGAAGTAATTGAGCACTTTATTATCATTTCTCCAGTACTAACAAAGGATTAACTAATATATAAATATATATATATATATACACACACACACACACACACACCAACCCCTCCGCACGAGCAGGATGCGACACAAGGTCAATTTCTTAATCGGAGTTTAACAGGTTTGAATTCAGAGTTTTCCTTCTCCTAAACCGGCTGTCTAACCAAGGTTAAAGAGCCCAGTCTGCCCTACTATTTACCCATAGTTGGAGGGAAACTAGGATTCATACCTTTCCCAAGGGTATTAGCGCTAAGTGAAATGCAATTACCGCGTCCAGGATTTGAACTCGGGCCGACGAGCCCATTTCCCATGACTTTAACCATTACACCACGCGCTTCCTAATATATATATATATATATATATATATATATATATATATATATATATATATATATATATATATATATATATATATATATATATATATATATATATATATATATATATATATATATATATGGTATCACATTGGTTTGGCTTCAAATTTGTTAAATATAAATTAAATTTTCACAATGAAGGAGTCATATTTTTTTTTCATATAAATAAAGTGATAGCAGAGCTGGAACACTGATCGCCAGAGAATGAAAATGGCTGACCTCCATTTGATATAAATAGAGATACCATGCTGTTTAGGAGGAAGAGCTTTCAATCATCGATTGGCCCGGTGCACATTGTGTGTTATTCTTTTTCTTAGAAGTGTGTGTATTTTCAATGAGTAATAATCTCTTGTTTATCTTTATTACTGTTTCGTTTATGTATCGAATTTCATTATGTAATTAAATTACGTGTGTTTCCCCGAAAAATAAGACACGGCTTATATCAATTTTCACTCTGAAATATAACACTAGGGCTTATTTTCAGGGGATGTCAAGTGTTTGCGTCGCATGATGTGATTGTGAAGATTGTTAATTTCTTTTGTCTGTCTACTGCTCTCAACTAGGGCTTATTTTAAGGGGAGGGCTTGATTGTGTGATTGTGAAGAATGCTTATTTCTTTTGTCTGTCTGCCACTCTCAACTAGGGCTTATTTTAAGGGGAGGGCTTGATTGTGTGATTGTAAAGAATGCTTAATTCTTTTGTCTGTCTGCCACTCTCAACTAGGGCTCATTTTGGGGGAAGGCTTATATTGTCAATAGGCAGTTTAATGGCTGTCACTTGCAGAGGTCAGGGTTGTGTGAAACTACTCCAGAAATAATATTTAAATGACGAATAAAATAATAAGACACAGTTTAGGTAGGAAATACGGAGAAATGATAAAACAAATGCATATAATTATATGATAACAAATAAATTTATTCAGAGAATAAATTTGCAATATCAACACCATTTTAGCATTGTGAATTTGGAGGCACATGGACGAGACCCGCTATATAATATATACGCCGCTGCCACCTTACAGTTATCGTTTCAGTACACCGGAAAAAAAAGGACAACGTTACTTATATCATTTTTGGTACCGTGAAAATATACCACAACGGTACACGTGTTCCGACTTCCTAAATAATATTTAAACGACGATAAAATAGTAAGACACAGTTTAGGTAGAAAATGCGGAGAAATGATGAAAACAATGTATGTATTTTAGGTATACCGGGAAAAAATCGTACAGACCAATTCTTGAGTGACAGTCTTTGGTGCAGTGAATGCATACAAACTGTGATGCTTTCTGTGGCTACTGTCTTTTCTCACTCTTTCTGGCTCTCTTTGCTGTCAAGGCTACTCTTCTCTTCGTCTCACCCTCTCTGTGCCTTGCTTGACGTTTAGGCGCCAGGCTGCTCTATTTTTTTAGGATTATCACGCAGGTTATATTAATACACGGACGAGGAAATATTAAAAAATCATTCATTGCATTGAACTAACGCACTATATACTCAAACATGAACAACAACCACAGTGTGAAACATGTCAAACATCTTTGACTGTTAAACACTTATTCATAGAATGCAGGGTTCTGCTCATATCAAAAACCGTTATTTTAATGCAAACAATATGAAATATCTGTTTGAAAATGTCAACATAGAAGATATTCTGTCCTTTTTGAAGAAAAGAAAATTATAACAAAGAATAGAGATATGAACCTAATCAATACCGTACATGATCCCCAATAGAGCTAATACATTGATAAAACAAATCTTATTATAATGGAGATTGTGTGTTTTTCTGTCTGTAACCGAAACTATATTACTAATCGAGTCACAATTAACATAGTTATTTACATCACATTCTTCATGATTTTATTTATATTTAAACCTGAATTATTAATAAAATTGCTTCAACTTTTTATTAGTGTTGTCCATATCTACATACTAATAACATGCTATTGTATTTATATATACAAAAAATAGTGGTTTGCAGTGTGAATGGGAAGGCTAATTTGCATATTGATATTAAAAATGTGATTTTATTAAATATGTGCTTAGTATTATTGATTTCTAACTGTTTGGTTTTATTTTAATGAATATAAGCAAAAATCTCTTCAATGAATCTTAAAAGAAATCCATTAACAAGAAAAAATAAGTGTAATTTTATTCTTTATTTCCTAATTTAACTAAATAGTTAGATAAGTAAAATTCAGCAATGAAAGACGGCAGTGATGGAAGAGTAAGTTTCATTTCTATTTTTCTATTATACTCCCACTCTGTTTCAAATCTTTTTATCTGCATTCTTATTAGACTTTCTAATTTAATACGATATTTCATTACATTAAAACTTAAATACTTGCACCCGGAGGGTGCATATATTTGCTAGTACTTATAATTATTTGAAGCGCGTGGTGTAATGGTTAAAGTCATGGGAAATGGACTCGTCACCCCGAGTTCAAATCCTGGACGTCGTAATTGCATTTCACTTAGCGCTAATACCATTGGGAAAGGTATGAATCCTACTATCCCTCCAGCTATGGGTAAATAGTAGGGCAGACTGGGCTCTTTAACCATGGTTAGGCAACCAGTCTTGGAGAAGGAAAACTCTGTATTCACACCTGATGAACTCTGCTTAAGAAATTGACCTTGTGTTGCATCCTGCTTGTGCAGAGGGGTTGGTAAATATATATATAATTATTTGATAACAAATGAATTTATTAACAGAATAAATTTCCAATAACAACAAATTGTGAATGTTTAAAGAGACAAAGATGTGTATATATGTTGTGGAAAAGTTTAAGAAAGGTGAAATGTTTATATATTAGCTGACTACTAGAATTTACCATCCATCGTACCACGTTGTTCAACATCAGAAATCCGTTTCACAGTATCATTCACCAAATCTTTAATTTTCCATTTTGGTCAATTCAAATTCTACATAAATATTTTACATTGTGACTCAGAAAGGTGCCGTGTTTGTTTTGATGTTGGTGAATCGTCCCCCGCAGACATCTGTTTGTTTGTTTGTTGTTGTCGGGCGTGTGTCCTATCTGACAGCGAGATGAATTCTGTGTCTATGTTGATTTCTTCTCTGTCTTTTATAATTACCAAATAGGATCAGATGGTAATTAAATTTTTGGGTGCAAAACGCATGGACGTAGTTGAGAGCACATTGTTAATCTAGCCAATCGAACTCTGACTTTTGTGTAAACATTTGTTTTAATCTCTTTTCCTTAAGTTTGGGAAAAGGATTGTGTTTGTGTGTTTTATCCTTATTTGGATATGAAATATAGAATTGTATTCTATACACTGTAATGGTGGACGATCGTCGTATATGTAGTCTGTTGCAAACTAACTTTCTAACTCTTTTGCTAAAGACTTCCTTCAACTGAAACAGTCCAAGGGAGATAACTCATAATCTACATTGCAGCTTTTTTTTAGGTTGGGATGTATCAAGTACATATAGCAATTTTAGCGTAGATGCTCCTCTTTTGGTCAGGAATTTACCAGTTGTAATTTCTCATCTACCCAAAATACCTCAATTTCCTCCTCTGATACCATTTCCCTCAATATCCACTCTCAATCTTCTGTCACTAACAATATTTGTAGTGCCTAAAGTACTAGTTAGTGATACATTGTCTGTATAGCATCATACTGGTGGTATTACAGCCATACTAAAAGTTTCTTGCATCAAAGAAGAGATGAAAAATCCTGCATCTGCTGCCTCACTTAATGCTAAAGTTTCAGATGTTAATGGACTTTTTGTAACTCCAACTTTTTAGATTGCCACAGTTGATAGGTGGCACCCCTTCTTGTTCTCACCTTCAATAAAAACAAGAAGGACTCAAATTACTCTAATAATCGTTTCTTTTGTTTTACGGCATATCAACCACAGAATGAAGTATCTAGTTGAGACTTAGAACTTTTTGAATGACCCTCCAACAATAAAGATGATACACCCTCCAATAATAGTGATAATAAGCCCTCCATTCTCTCAGATGCTAATGGACTTTTTGTAACTCTGTCCAACTTTTTAGATTGCCACAGTTGATAGGTGGCACCCCTTCTTGTTCTCACCTTGAATAAAAATAACAACTCTGACAACTTTTTTTTATTAAACACAACTAACTATGATATTTAAATGTTGGTTATACAAGGGAGATAAATCTTGAGACTTTATAAAGAGTATATTGATCTATTTGAAAAAAAAAAGAAAAAGGTTGCGAAATATAAAATTTGATGTTTCCTTTTATTAGAATCTTAAGAATTTAACTGGACAACAGTTCTGACACCATTTCCCTTAATCATGCCATGTCCACTCTCAATCTTCTATCACTAACGATATTTGTAGTGCTTAAAGCACTAGTTAGTGATACATTGTCTGTATAGCATCATACTAGTGGTAGTACAGCCATATCAAAAGTTTCTTGCACCAAAGAAGAAATGAAGAATCCTGAATCTGCTGCATCATTTAATGCCAAAGTTTCAGATGTTAATGGACTTTTTTGTAATTCTGTTTAATTTTTTAGATTGCCAGCTAATAGGTGCTATCTTCTTGTTTTCACCCTGAATAAAAATAAAATACCACCCTGATATGGGTATTTGCCTCATACCCCACTTGTATGGGCTGGGGGCACAAGGCCTCGTTTTAATGTGGGCCTACCCACAGGCCGAAGCTCATGGGTGGGAAAGGACAAAAATTGCGTCGATACCTTCAGCACTCCCCCTCATGGGGGGCACCTCAGGCGCTGGGCAATAAACCCAGCCCTGTTCCCAAGGGGGCAGGTATTGCCTGGGGGGGATAGCCCCTATTAATTGAACACACCGGTCCAGTGGCCGAAGCACACCGGACCCCTGTCCCGAAGGACAGGTTGTTAATGTGTTTTCTTGATTAAAATACCACCCTGAGATGACTCATCTTCTAAGCTAACATATGTAGCATCTGAATATGCTAAGACATTGATTTTGTTTCGGATTACCTAAATTAGGAAATTTTATTCCACATGTTTTGTTTTTCAATTTAGACAGCGCTTTGTTTGCCTCTTGTAATATTCTTACTTTTGGATGTTTTCCTGTATTGCTCATAACACAAGTTTCATAACTTTGACAGAGAACGAAAAAGAGCAAGACTTTGTCTTGCCTGCTGGAATCGAACCCGCGTCCTCCCACATGCGAAAACAGATGCGATGTAGGAACTGGAAGGACGCGAGGTTTGACTGACATGCCCGCGTCCTCCCACATGCGAACCCGCGTCCTCCCACATGTGAACCCGGATGCGATGTAGGAACTAGAAGGACGCGAGGTTTGACTGACATGCCCAGATGTTTGGCTAATATGCCCATAAAATAACAAGTGAGTCAAGAGCTAGTCAGCAGAAGCAGTCGACGACGAAGCGCTTTTCAGTAAGGAAATGTGATTTTGAACTGCTAAAGATTATTTCGACTACGATGACGGATTTTTTTTAGCTGCTAGACAAAGAATGTGTTGACCAACAGAGGGTCTGACTTGTGAGAAGACTGAGAACTTGCTTGTTTTTGGTTCCCCCTCGGCGGGAGCTTGTTGATTTGAAGGTCTATTTCGCCCCATATATTTCCCCCCCTTCTATAATAACTTATATCTGGTCTTGTTTGTGAGGTGACCCACATCATTTGTCCACTTAAGCGCATTAAGTCTGCTTTCTCTTCTTCAGTTAGTTCATCGGTCTTCCTTGTGGTACGACTATTAGTTATTATGATTGGTTTTATTGTGGAAATGTAGAATTCTTGTTTTATTTGCACTCCTTCTGTAGTTTGCACAACTTCTAATCCTAGATATTTAAAGGATCCTATTTCATGTGTGCTGACTTTGAATATTCTTTTTAGTTTTTCTATAATCTTTTCTGACATTCACTAGATGAACTTGTAATGGTTGAAACAATGGCGTTTGGCTAGTGTTCTAAAAATAGAAAAATGTAGACACACTGGCACCAAGAATTTAAATTTGGGCGGTAAAATAAGGACCGTTTCTTTTAGATGGGAATATGAGAGGTAGCAGTAAGAGGTAGATAATAATAGGAGTAGGAGGTAGATGTAGTAGTAATTGTAAGGGTCACTAAAAGGGACACGTGGGAGAAGTCAGTTGACGACGAGACGCGAGAAGAGACAGACCAGCTTCCACGAGAGTCCCCGGTAAACCTCAGCTCAGCCTTCAACTCCTGGATCCACACGACAGTTTAAGAGGTTACAACCAAGCTTAGTACAACTTGATGTAAAAGCAGAATTTTTCTCAAACCAAAAATAAAACCTCATTTAAATCAACAGTTTGTATTTTCTGTTAATAATTCCACAAAGAACAAATACAACAAACTCTCCAGAGCTGGAAGTTTATCTTCTAAAATTGATGGAAGGTTAAGGTTAACTCCAAATACTAATTGGTTTGGACTAAAACCGCCATTATCTTGTAAGGTGTTCTTGGCACTTACTGCCCATGCTAGTGCAATTTTTTGGATCACATTTCACATCTGCCATAGTTTTGTAAAATGCTTCTGCCAATATCTGATTATGGCGTTCCACAATTCTATTGCTAAATGGTGACTCACCTGCTGTTGTTGCAGTTTCTATATTCAGTTTCTCATTCATTTCCATGTATTTTTCATTTGAGAATTCTCCTCCATTGTCGCTTAAAAACTTTCTCGGGGCACCAAAATAAGACACCCATCTTTTATAAATGTTTTGCACAATTTCATTGTTTAGAAAACACTAAACAGGCTGCAGAATATCTTGTGGCAGAATCAATCATATGCAAAATTCAAGTTTTATTGTGAATATATTCCTTTAAGTCCATACACACAACTTGGTTAAATTTATCAGCCATGGGCATTGATACAACTGGACGTAAAGGTACACGTTTATATTTCATGCAGACTTCACATGAATCGCAACATTCTTCAATTATCTTAAGGAATTCAGGGTCAAAAAATTCTTACTCCCCCCCTCACAAGTTTACACAACTTTTCTTTTGAGATGTGTGAAAATTATCTGCGTAGCTTCATTGCTTTATTTTCTCTTCTCTTCCTGTGTTAAGTTTTTTACAAAAGTAGTGTGTAACACCACAGACACTCTCAAGTTTGATAAAAAGGTTGCTGAGATCAAACATGTTGAGATTTTTTCAATATATAAGGTATGTGATAGATCCCTGCTCCTACTTATAGACCAGGCGCGATCATGACCTATTCCTTGGCCAATCACTGGCAGTACTCTGAGGCTGATACAATACTTAAACCAACCCTACTGGTCATAACTACTGTAACATTCATGGATGACGAACATAGGATTAAATCACTGGACCTTTACCAATACGCAGGATAGGACTTATACGCTTACCAAAGGATTCCATAACACAGGACTTTCTTTAAGCCCTTTTCAACTGGCCAAAGATGGCACTTAAAAACTTTACAAAAGACAAGGTTCCTAAGTTTGAGAAGGTTTCTGAGATCAACAAAAACCACTTGAAGAAGGCCATAGGGCACATAAACCAAAATGTTGTGTATATAACAAGATGAGGACAATAGTCTGAAAAATAAAAATGTTCAGCCATGTTTTACCAATGACAGTTTTCAGAAAGGCACTATCCAATATGCCTGTGGTGATCCGGAAGTTTTCACTACGACAATTGAGAGTCGAATGACACGCCTGACTGTTTTGTGACTCTGAAATCTTACCCTTTCTTTCTCACTTCGAGATTTATAACATCTTTTTATATTGAACTTTCAAACAAAAACTTATGAAAGAACTTTGCCCGGTATCCTATAAAACCTTTTTGTAAACTTAATATTAATACAAGTTGTTTGTTTTAATACTGAGTTTTGTTTTCTATGCCATGTGCCTATATATTTAAATGTTCTTATGGTGTCATTTATGTTTTGATGAATATTTCATGAATCTTTTTTAATTATCATAAATTACATATAAGGTTTTGAAAACACAAAATATCTTAATTTTAAATTGGTGACCTCCCAACATACATCAAACAACCTTACCCAACCACCATATGCCTATTCCAAAAGTCTCTTTAACCAACCCGGTCACATGAAGGTCTGTGTTAAATAGTTTTATGTGAATCTCTTGTATTTTATTTTGATTTTCTCAACGTTGTCTACAGTCTCTTAAAAAGTTTTTTGTAGAGTCGCAATTAAAGCATTTCATAATTTGTCCATCTTTGCCGATTGGATTGCAACCAATATTGGCTTCATAATTTCGACTGGAATTTTTCCAATCCCTTCTATAATTTACTCGTTGCCAACCTCGTTTGAAATGTATTATCATTTTCTTTTACAAAAACTGTAATATGAATTTTCTCTGGGGGGGCACAGTTAAGTCCGACGATTTTACTCTCCCAGCAATGCTGCACTCTTCTCACCAATACTATCAAAAGTCTCGTCTCTCGTCCACTCGTTACCACAGCCAAAATGCTACTGCAAGCTTTCTCCCCGGTTTCGCAGAGCTGGTCAAATAAATACACAATTACAGTGTTCATCCGGGATCCTTCCTCTGACCAGCACATGCGACACTAATCAGCACGCGTCAATCCTTCACATCCGGGCCACTCTGGATAGTTTGGTCCTTCCCATGCGTCGGGTCACGACTCACGATCAGGAGACTGCGAGTTCAATCTCCCCACTCGCCTCTAATCTTCATTCTGCATGCCAAACACAGTCGTGCACGCTTCGAACTACTACGTTCGTGGTTTCTCTCGCCACACATTTTTAACACCTGGTTCTCCCATCAGGCTATTAGTTGTAGCAGGATTCGAAAAAAATCTTTTTAATTGTGCATTTCATATTTTCATAAGTCATAGACACACATAGCACGAGCCAGTCACTCGTTCTTGTCAGACATATTTTGCAGATGTTAATAGAAAAAAGGCGTGTATACCTTCAGGTAATTGAAGTTTATAACTACTCAGTTTGTGATATAAGTAAAGTTGTCGGGGCGGCCTAATGTCGGTATCAGCCAATCAGCGAGGGAGTCTATCCCCTTTTCACTAGCGCTAGACCAAGGAGATTGTTTTTGCATCTGAGGTGGAGCGCCACACCTACCATCAGCTCCTTACTTTACCGCACAGATCCCTGTGCTACTCATAACGCTGAGTTGGCGAGGACCAGAATCGAACTAGGAACCTTGTAGTTTCTAGCCGAACGCTCTACCGACTGAGCTAAAGTATTCAAATTTGATCAAAAAGTCGATCATACTTACTTTGGAAAGATGCCTGTAATCATAAAATTTCTTAAAGGCCAAATAAACCTGAATATTTTTGTTCTTTAAAAATAGTGTATCCGGTTTTTCTGTTATTTGCTGCACCCCGTTTTCATGACCAATTTTCTCGGGTTGCAGGTCTCTAACTGGATGAGCAAGAGTTTGTGTTAAAGTGAGAAAAACTGCGGGGCCCTGTTTATTTCTAGACAAATCTGTATACATTTGCCATACTGTTAAGTCATGTTTCCATTCAAAAAAATTCCGGCTCCGAACATGAACGTTCGTTTGTACCACTTTTGTTTGTAACGGTTTACTCACAACGTCTTTCTATCACAAACATTTCGCTCTTGATGAAGACCGCTTTAATAAAAGGTCGAAACAGATTTCTGTCAGCAAATTATAACATCATTTGTTTGTTTTTTCTAAAAATATTTATTTCATACTGTCGGATTACCTTCCATTTACTTTTCATATATATATATATATATAAGATATTTATTATAATGGAGATTGTGTGTTTGTCTGTCTGTAACCGAAACTACATCACTACTCAAGTCACAGTTCCCTTATTCATTTACATCACATTTTCCATTAGTTTACTTTTATTTAAACCTCAAATATTAATAAAATTGTTTTATATTATTAATATTGTTGACCATATCTATATAGTAATAATATATAATTGTATTTATGTATAAAACAAAATAGCAGTTTACAATATGAACGGGAAGGCTAATTTGCATATTGATGTTAAAAATTTGATTTTAATAAATATGTGCTTAGTATTATTGATTTCTAATTGTTTTGTTTTATATTAATGAATATGTGCAAAAATCTCGAGGATAAATATTAAAAGAAATCAACTAACAAAAAGAAATAATTGTGATTTTATTCTTTACTTCCTATTTTAACAAAATTATATTGTCTGTTATTTGCTGCACCCCGTTTTCATGACCAATTTCCTCAGGTTGTAGGTCTCTCTAACACAATCTCTTGCTCGTCCAGTTAAAGTGAGAAAAACTGCTGGGCCCTGTTTATTTCTTGGTAAGTCTGTATACATTTGCCATACTGTTAAGTCATGCTTCCATTCTCCGTAGAAATCCTCGTTTTCCAAAATTTGTGGCGATTTTAACATCTGTTGATTCATCATCTTGAGACACAGTATAGATGGCAATGTGTAAAACACAAAACAATATAAATTATCCCACAACTGAGTCTCGATCTGCTACCAATGTCAATAGGCAGTTCAATGGCAGTCACTTTAATGGTGGATGATCGTCGTATATGTAGTCAGTTGCCAACTTTCTAACTCTTTTGATAATTTAATTATAACAATGTTTGATATGTTTACTTAACTCTTAACATCCTATACCGTCTCATTCCACCTGGCTGGAAGTCACATTTGTTTTCCTAATCTGCCCCAAACAATAGCCTTTGTTTAAATTAAAGGCCATTTTTAGCCATTTTTGGATAAATCCTTAGAGGAATGGGGCTCTGGACTTGGAAAATTCTCAACAGGATGGCTGCAATTGCTAATGCGATACTTATTCCCACCCGGTGCCATCTTCCAACTTGTAGGATTTCAGTATCAAGCCGGATACTTCTCTAAATCTACACAAAATACTTTGATGATTTTTGTGAATAATTTGAAGGCATCTAACTAGGATTCATTGAAAGATATGAGGGTTTTTTTTTAATTATTCAGTCATTTGCAATTACAAATAAAGATTTTCTGTTATATTGTTTACTTTGAACACTTAACAGTATTAATGGTTTGTATTCTGAAATTTGATAATTAAAACTGATTTATGCCCCTTTAAAGAATCTATATACTTTTTTTATAGGTGTGTACCATATCACAGTTTTGCTCACTTCTTCATATACCATATGTGGCACACATCACAGCCGTGTTAAAATGATTTTTTTTTTTATACTTTCTTTTTTTAAATGCATTTTTGGACATGCTTGTCTGAGTTTTAATTTCTTCCTTTTCCTTAGAAATGTCTAAATGGTATCTGATCACATATTGTCCTTGTAGACCTCCCATCATCTGTCACATTAGGGATTTCTCAGTCCTTCGTGTCTGACCAAGTTCCATAATCAATTTCAAAGCCATTTTTCTTTTTAGAAAATAAATAAAGCCCTATATTTTTATAGTTGATGTAGGAAGCGCATGGTGTAATGGTTAAAGTCATGGGAAATGGATTGGTAATTGCATTTCATTTAGCGCTAATATCCTTGGGAAAGGTATGAATCCTACTCTCCCTCCAGCTAGGCTCTTTAACCTTGGTTAGGCAACCAGTCTAGAAGGAAAACTCTGAATTCAAACCTGCTGAACTCCGCTTAAGAAATTGACCTTGTGTCACATCCTGCTCGTGCGGAGGGGTTGGTAAATATATATATATTTTTATAGTTGAGATTTTAAATTGTTTTTTCTGTCATTATTTTGAGGGTTCAAGTTCATCATTTTGTTAATTGAAAAAAAAAAAAAAAAAGTAGTAGAAATCTTTTTGTAAGCTAGTGTAAGGGCAGTCTCCCTTGTCTGAGGGTTTTGGTAAATCTCCTGTGTCTGGAGACCCTATTTTGGTCATGTGACACAGAAACCCAAGGAGGGAACCCTCTTCTTCTGATGCAACTGAACAAGCCTGGACGTGCTTGTCATCTCTCTCCAGCAGACACCTATGGTGCATGCCAGACGCCACAGACACGACACTGCTCACAGTAAGTGGTTTCCACCTATTTTCTCTATGAATACTACTGTGTATGTTTGGACACTTGTGACATTCTATAGTCTGGGGAACTTTGTTCCCCTATACATGTTGTAATAAAGTCATTAAATGTAAGTAACGTGTTTGTCGTCTTCCTAACTGAAGTGTTCCGCATTGGATACTTATCCTTTAAGTAACCCAATGTTTTATAAGAACCAGAGTTAATACTGTGAACCTCTTATACTAGCACCGCGTAGGGTTCGTTCATTACACTAATATATGAGGGAGATTCAAAAATTATCCACACTAGTTTTACGGAAGTCGAGCAGATCATGAATGATTTGATCTGCAGAGAAAAAGCCACTTCATCGATAATTCCCATTACCATCTTTCAAAGTTGCTGAATCTTCTCATCAGTGGTAGCGATTGACAGGTATCCTGCTCTCTCTCTCAGTGTGCATCAAACTTTTCTATCCACATATACCACTGTCCCCATATTGTGCTATAAGCCTCCAAAGAATTTCAGCACCTGACCCTCTTTGCAAGCAAAATGGCACAATTAGGCTCAAACTGATCACATGACCACAATGTGCCAATTATAAACATATGCACAAAACGCAGTGAGTTTGTTTTTTTTTTTTTTTACACTCTCCCTCATATATGGTACTTCCCCTACAAAGTTGGAACAAATTTATTTGAAGAAAGAAATGACTAGAAATAGAAAAATTGGTTATTTTAGCATCAGCCTAGGAACCAGGCCTTTGCCAACTAATCACATGGATAGCACAGGGATTTGTGCTGTAAAATGCAGAGCTGATAGTATGTGTGGCAATCCATTTCAAAAAAGCACTATTGAAAAGGGGATAGACTCCCACGCTGTCTGGCTGATATCGACTTCAGGTTACCCGACAACTCTACTTACACTAAATCAGAGATGAACTGAACATGGCAGCTGGAGCCAAAAATCATCATCTTGAGAAAGTTAGGGTTGGTGAGTGGGGGGTACAAAACAATTTTCGTTATTATGTAACGTGGTGGTAGTGATATATTCACCGTACCAAAACGGATATACATAACTTTCTAATATCGATATATGTCGTATAGCGGGTTTTGTCAATATGCCTCCAAATTCACGCCACTAAAAAGGTGATCGGCACATGGCGGTCATCTTGTTGATAAAAGAAGTACAACGCGAGAAATATATCGTCACAAGCTGCTTAGCTTTTATTTCCAGAGCTGGTCTCGTGGGTTGTGTCGTAGAGGAGGAAAGGCAGAGAGAAAGAAAGAGAGGACACTGTTAAATTACTGTGATCCCACACAAGGGACCCAAGGTCCGGTCCGTTCCCCTAGGCCTCGGAAAGCAAAAAGAGGCCGGTATTTTTTTTCGTCGTTCCACGTGACTTCCGGTTCCAGTCAACACCCAAAACTTCCGGTTGACATTCAATTCTCCATTCGGGGGGCCACACCCCGGTCAAATTCACAACAACCTGTTTTATGAACATCACTTTTTTTTTAAAGCCTTTACTCACTCTTATTTCTTCTTCCTCTCTTTTCTAATCAAAGTTCTCACAAAACTCAGGATAATCTCCATCTTGCTACAATTACCACAGAATGTAAAAAAAAAATTTTTTAAAAATAAAAAAATTCTAAATAAAAATAAAATTGTAAGAACTTTTTTTAAAAGAATTTCATCTTTTTGGTTTTAAATTTCTTTATTTAATATTAAAGAGAAATAGAAAAATATAGAAACATTTTATTCACCAAAAATCCCAATCAATTTTTCTATTTCATTAATTAAAATACACACGGATTTTACATAATTACTCTAACTAGGTTTTTTTTTCTTTTTACTTAAAAGAAAAAAAAAATTAAAGAAAAAAAAAAATTGGAAGATTTTTTTTCCGAGATTGTCTCTTTTTGACTTGAAATTGTTTTGTTTGTTTATTTGTTTGGTTTTTTTTTGGATTTGCACCTCCCCACCCCATACATTTTTATTGCAATATGAATTGATAAAGGCGGAGTAATTCGGTGAAAAGGTTTCAAAAAAGTCTGCAAACTCCAAACATTTGGCAAGCCAAAAGGTTGTTTTTTTTATTTAAAAAAAATAAAATAAAGACGCCATATTCAAGGGAGATAACTCTACTAATTTCTCAGCTCTCAAAACATTCACTTTTTTTCCCCTCCATTTTGCAACAAAAAAGATTTTTATTTTTCAAACTTGGCATTTTTTAAATTCTCTTTTTAACTAGAATTCCACGGTGATGATCTTTTATTGTTTCGTGTTGCTTTTTAGGCTTTGAATATATGCACAGCCCGCACAACAAATTGACGGCAAATCGGGCATTCATTTAATTTACGTCCGCACTGCGTGCAGGACACCATATGACCACATTCCAACAGGACACAGTCTATTGTGGCATCCATACAAATTTTGCAGGTTTCTTCTTCATTTGACACTGGGGATTCAAGATCTGAAAATAGGAAAAGAAAAATACAATTAATTGTCTTAAATAGTAAAAATGTTCATTTGGGTTTAAGAAAACAGTTTTTTGTATGTGTATCATTTTTTAATTACACCATGTTGTGAATATGAATAAATGATAAAGGAATTAGGTTAAGACAGTTCTAAGTGACAGTTATCTTTAGACTGCAGGTTCAATCAGAACAGAATACCCGCGTGGACTGAATAAAGGTGAGGTTCAAAGTTCAGTGATGGCTCCCAAGTCTGAGAAGAAATACCTGAAGAAGGCTGGAGGGCATATCAGCCAAAACGTTGTACAGATAACAATGAAGATGAGGACAATAGTCCAAATAATACAAGATTCAAGTAGTTAAAAAAAACAAAATACCTTGAATTTTCTATGAAAAATGACAACAATAAATGTGATAACACTTTGTATTTTATTTTGATTTGTTCTTGTTTTACGGCATATCAACCTCAATGGGTCATTTAATGCCGACTACGTTTTTGAAATGAATTGGTGATAATGTTTAATTTTCTAAAGGTTTTTTTTTTTTTTTTGGACATATTTTCTTTTGTGAATGAAACTTTTAGATGTTTTTGTTAACATATTTTTAGATTTTGTTGTAGATATGTGCTTCTTTTATGTATCCAAGTAGTTTTTCTGGGTTTATTTGATAGAATATCTGTTTTAGATTTGTTGTTTGGTAGTATTTTCTTCGTATTTGTTTTAGGTTGATACATTTTGTTAGTATGTGTTTGATTTTGTTTTATCTGTTTAAATAATATTTATATTACAATTCCTCCATTGATTACAATAAAATGAAAAACAAAATACAAAGTGTTATCACATTTATTTCATTTTATTGTAATCAATGGGGGAATTAAATAATATTTATATTACAATTCCCCCATTGATTACAATAAAATTTAAAAAATACATCGAAAGTGAAAACGAAAAATAGTCAATTTACCAAAAGTAAAAATTGTCCCCCTAAATTGTATATCAATTCACGTACTGACCTGTTAGTTGGTTGTATTTTATGGCATGTAAACCCTCGTTGGGTTATTTTATACCGAAGATGTTTTGTTTTATTTATTCTTGATGGGTATTCAATTTAAAAAAAAAAAATACATTTCTATAAATTCATTGGTAAAGTTTTTATTCTCAAAGTTTGTTTTTAACATCAGGATTTGGTTAAAAATCAGTAAAAAAATAATTTTTGGATGCTCTACTACAAGGACACTTTTGTTCTACCCAGGATTTCAAGGAATACAACTAGACTTTCTACTCCTGTTCTATTCATTTTTCTACGATTGGATTTACAAATAGTAAAACCTAAATGCTCAAAATGGCAATCAGAATTATAACACTACCTAGAAAAAAATAACTCTTAATTTCC
The DNA here is from genome assembly GCA_023376005.1 of Doryteuthis pealeii. NCBI lineage: Eukaryota > Metazoa > Mollusca > Cephalopoda > Myopsida > Loliginidae > Doryteuthis > Doryteuthis pealeii. Next base: position 48,815,428 of record CM042167.1, read on the forward strand.
TAACAGTATTTTATTCTTGATGGGTATTCAATTTTTAAAAAAATACATTTCTATAAATTCATTGGTAAAGTTTTTATTCTCAAAGTTTGTTTTTAACATCAGAATTTGGTTAAAAATCAGTAAAAAAGATTTCTGTATTCTCTACTACAAGGACACTTTTGTTCTACCCAGGATTTCAAGGAATACAACTAGACTTTCTACTCCTGAGACTATTCATTTTTCTACGATTGGATTTACAAATAGTAAAACCTAAATGCTCAAAATGGCAATCAGAATTATAACACTACCTAAAAAGAAAAAAGTACAATAATTATAATCTTAAAAAAAAAAACTCTTAATTTCCTAACAGTATTGGGTTCGTTTAATGTTGGATTATCTACAGGTATAAGATTTATGAGAAATTGCCACTTATATTTATGGACTTTACCAATATCAGAAGCAGGCATTGAATGCATTTAAGGTCGTTGGTAATTGTCCTCCAGTCAGTTGCAAATTGGACTCAATACCAGACAGACTATGAGTGGATTCTCTGCTACAAGTATATTCTTATTCTACCTAGAATTTCAAGGAATACAACAGACTTTCTACTACTGAGATTATTCACTTTTCTACGATTGGATTTACAAATAGTAAAACCTAAATGCCCAAAATGACAACCAGAATTATAACACTACCTAGAAAAAAAAAGAAAAGAAAAAAGTATAATAATTATAATCTTTAAAAAAGAAAAAATAACTCTTAATTTCCTAACAGTATTGGGTTCGTTTGATATTGGATTATCTACAGGTATAAGATGTATGAGAAATTGCCGCTTATATTTATGGACTTTACCAACATCAGAAGCAGGCATTGAATGGATTTAAGGTCGTTGTCCTCCAGTCAGTTGCTAACTGGACTTAATACCAGACAGACTATGAGTGGATTCTCTGCTACAAGTTTGATACCGGCCTTCGCCATCTCAGCGTATGAATAGCACAGGGATCTGTGCGGTAAAGTAAGGAGCTGATGGTAGGTGTAGCACTCCACCTCAGATGCTAAAATAATCTCCTTGGTCTAGCGCTAGTGAAAAGGGGATAGACTCCCTCGCTGTCTGGCCAATACCGACATTATGCCATCCCGACGACTTTACTTACCAACATCAGGAGCAGGCATTGAATGCATTTAAGGTCGTTGGTAATTGACCTGAAATCAGTAGCTAACTGGAAAAGAAGGACTACAACTGGATTCTCTGCTACAAGTACACTTTTGTTCTACCTAGGATTTCAAGGACTACAATTGGGCATTCTACTACTGAGATTACACCATTTTCTAAAATAATAAGCAGGCTCTACTAAGACCCCATCCTTTTTCTACCATTGAATTTACCAATAGGAGACCTAAACGTCTAAAATGGCGACTGGAATCGTAACAGAGGGATGTTTTCTTCTCTCACCTTTTTTTTGTTGTTTTTGTTCTTCCCACAACCTTCGGACTCTGTCCAATAATTCCCATTTCTCCACACAACCTTTGTAATCAACAAAATGGAATGAGAGAATTTCTTTCAATTCTTTCACTGTCAAATTTGCTACAGCTTCAATATTCTCAATCGTGTCAAGGTTCATATAGGCAGGTTTGGACGGTGAAAAATTTGGTGACACTGCACTCTGAAATTTGAAAAGAAAAGAAAAGACATTTAAATCTGATGTAAGTTGTAAGTTTACAAGACTTCCTAAGAAGAAGAAAGGAGGGAGGGAAGAAGAAGAGGAAAGAAGGAAGGAGGGAGGGAAGAAGAAGAAGAAGAGGAGGAAGGAGGGAAGAAGAAGAGGAAGGAGGGAAGAAGAGGAAGGAGGGAAGAGGAGGAAGAAAAGAAGAGGAAGGAGGAGGGAAGAAGAAGAGGAAAGAAGGAAGGAGGGAGGGAAGAAGAAGAAGAGGAGGAGGAGGAAGAAGAAGAGGAAGGAAGAAGAAGAGGAAGGAGGGAAGAGGAGGAAGAAAAGAAGAAGAAGGAGGGAAGAAGAAGGAGGAAGAAGAAGAAGAAGGAGGAAGAGGGAAGAAGAAGAAGGAGGAAGGAGGGAAGAAGAAGAAGAGGAGGAAGGAGGGAAGAAGAAGAAGAGGAATGACAACAACACACCTTAGTAGTGTTTAAATGATTATTAAAAAGTTCTAAACATACTGGAAGAAGGCTGCAGAGTGCAACAACCCAAACAGGCTTAGAAATAGAAGATAAGCAAATACTAGTCTGAAAGAAACAATGTATAATAGTAAAAAAATTTTTTTAAATTCAAATAGTTTGGTACCTTGACTTACGAGTGCTCCAGTTTACAAGTTTTTCGAGTCACTCAATTGACTTTTTGGTTTGTGTTAAAATTTGAAGTATGAGCGAGCTTCAGATACGCTTATGTTAATAAGTTCATTAAAAACATTGGACTAAGTTACATTTAAGCACCTCCAGGGGTGACCTGGATTCAGAGGGACATGTTTCGCTTTGCACAGTCAACATCCGGTTGTTTGTTTACGGACAATTTTTAGACGCATTTAAAAAAAAAAAAAAATAAAACTACCTACTAACCCTAACCCCTGAGTGCTTAAAGGTCACTTGGTCCAAAACATTAAAGTTTACAAATTTATTATGCAAAAACAAAAAAAAAAAAAAATTATAAAAGAAAAAGAAAACAAAACATTAAAATAAAAAGGCATGCCTATAAAGTCAGAAAACGTGACTTGTGGAAACATTTTTTCACGCTCAGAGTTGCGGAGACATGGAATAAACTGCCCGCATCTGTTGTAGGCTGCCGAAGCACTGAGTCTTTCAAAGCCTCCATGCTTCTTGTAGTCCGCCGACACTATACCTGATGCCACTCTCCACACACATATGCACACACGCATATTACTACTGTAAACTGTTCATGTTCCTGACACTAATACATTATTCTGTGTACTTGACATGAGACTTTGATGAGTTGTGGTGCACCTGAGCACTGTACACAATAAATTTCATTATTATTATAAAACCTAATTCATTACATTCTATTTTATTATGTTTTATACAATGCAGTGCTATGAATTACAAGGTTCTGGGTTCAATACCAGTCCTTGCTAACTCAGTGCAGGAGTAGCACAGCTTGTGTAATTTGATTTGTGCCATAAAAGCATCTGGGAGCTGACAATAGGTGTGGCACTCCACCTCAGCAAAATCAATCTCCCTGGTCTAGCACTAGCAATAATGGGATAGACTCCCTCACTGTTTGGTTTATACCGACAATAGGCCACTCTGCTGACTTTAGTTTTTGTATAGCACACAATTCATTATATCACATTTTAATATATATATACAATAGGGCTATTTATCTTATTTAATAAAACTAGCAAAATAAAAAAAACACCCTCCGGGCGATGTAAAAATAGATTTTCGAAACATATTGCCTGAGGGATGGGAGTAAAAAATTCAATGTCAGTGAGTTTGTACCCTAAGTAAGTAAAATCATCAAATTCATTAAAGGATTAAAAAATAAAACAATTTGAAATGTAAACTTTAAATATGTATTAAAATAAAACAAACTATATATAGATATATAATACCAGTCATGTATTTATTAAAACTTGTTTTAAAAAACAATGAGGACTGTCTAATGTTGCATGTTCAAATTTTGAATGTATTTATTCTATGTTATGAAGATTTTGGGTAATGTGACGTAAGCAGTGATGTAGTTTTTGTTACAGACAAAAACCGGAAGCGAATCTCCATTATTAATAGAAGATGTAATAAAAAAACGTTAGGATGTTTGGTGGAACTGGATTACTGGCATTGATATATGAGAAAATAGAGTTATGAGCAGAATGAATTAAGCTCTTAACTCAAGAAAACACTGTATTGTTTTCAAGATAATCATTAACATTTCCTCTCTGTCTGTCTGTCCGTGTAAATTCTAAGACAAGTTACAGCCTGTTGGGGTTAAACTCATTGTTCTCTAAAAGAAAAAAAATGTTTTTCTCATTTAAATATATGCTTAGTTATTGTTGAAACTTTTATTTATGGATTTTTCCCAAAAATAATGGTTGGATTAAAAACATTTTCTTTGATGAAAGACCTGTTTAAAAGTAAAACCCTTAAATAGCAGAAACTGTTCAATAGAATCCCTCCCACCTCAAAAAGAAAAATACACACACAGAAAAAAATATATAGATTTACCAAATCTATACAAGACTGAATTTGTCTAAAGTTACCTCCCCTTACTTAAAATAAATGGTTACTTACTGTTTAAAAAAAAACAAACCTGGAGGTAAAACGAGTCAATATATTTGGTTGGTGAATAATTATTGCTACTTTTTTATTTTTATTTCTTCAACAAATTTGTTGAAAAAAGCCGCAAAAAATTGCATAATCATTGCGAATTATTTTAGACAAATTTGTCAAATTCTATGGGGGCTTGTATGGAAATACAATCTCACAGACAAGTTAAAGAGACAGTTCTTCCAGGCAGTTGTCGTATCAGTGCTGCTGTATGGCTGTACTACCTGGACCCTAGAGAATAAACTAGATGGGAGCTGCACAAGAATGCTGCGGGTGATCCTAAACAAGACGTGGAAACAACACCCTACGAGAAAGCAGCTGTACGGCCACCTGCCACATATCACCCAAACCATCCGAGTAAGACGGACAAGATACGCGGAACACTGCTGGAGAAGCAAGGACGAACTCATAAGTGACGTCCTCCTGTGGAAGTCAGCACATGGGCATGCCAGTGTGGGCCGACCAGCAAAGACGTACATTGATCAGCTCTGTGCGGATACAGGATGCTGCATAGAGGACCTCCCAAGAATGATGAGCGATAGGGACGGATGGAGAGAGATTGTCATGGATATCCGCGCTGACAGCGCGACATGATGATGATGATGGGGGCTTGTATATTCATTTTTCAAGATTTTTGATTAGATTTTCATACTATTTTTTTTTTTTTTTAACTCGAAGAAACCTATAATATATTTGTATCAAAAATAAGTAAGGATACCGACCTTCAAGAATTTAGAAGCCTCATTAGAATTAAATAAAAAAAGAAATTAAATAGATATTTCTTTTTTTAAATTAAAAAAAAAGGATTTAATAACTGTATTTATGTCCTAATTTCTTCTTTTAGCCAAAAAGCCTAAAATATATCTAAAGTCCGTGTTTGTGTGTATGTGCCTGTGTAAATCTATCTATACATATATGAAGGGCAGTTGTGTGTATGTATGTATGTCCGGGGGGAAACTAATGGAAATAAAACAATTAACGACAAAGTAAATATAGGTACACATTCACTATCACCAGATTTTGTTTTTTTGAGTAAAAATAATGAAGATTTGATTTATATTCGTGAAGATAATTAAAAAATAAAATTTAAATGGCTGAATCAACATAAGGGATTTTTTACGTGGGGATTTTAATGGGGCATCCTGTAGGGATTCAACTCATGATTCAGTAATAATGGATCTGCGAGACTAACTTTAAAAAAAAAAAAAAAAAAAAATAAATCCCCCCTCTACCCAGGAAACGCCGGGCAATTGTTTGTAGTAAAATATAAATCAATCAAGTTTTCATTGAGCAAAAATAATAATTTCAGAAATTATTCATCAGAGTAGTTCCCCTTTATGTTAAAGTTATAGGAAATAACCAAAAATCTTACAATAATGGAGATTACATGTGTGTGTGTGTGTGTGTGTCTGAAACTACATCACCACTGATGTCACAATGCCTTTAGTTATTTAAAAAGTAAAAATTTTTCATAACATAGAAATATATTTCTTAATGTCTTTTTAGAGCAAACAAGACTGTTCTTTCATTACCTGTACATCTGCATCAGCATCCTGAGTCTGTCTCTGACTGCCATTACTGCTATTCCATGAAGAGGACCCTGACAACGGTTGTACGTCGTCACCAGCCCTACTCTCCGTAGAATCACTGTTGTTACGACTAGAAGATACATAAGTCATTTGGGTATTATGTTCCCGAGTTTGCGATTGGATACGAACTGGACTCCCGGCCGTTGTCGTCACATGTGTATGGACAGGACCCTGTTCTGTGTCTATATCAATCTGAAAATTGGAAATTTGAAGATACAATAGAATTACAGATCTCAAAAAAAAAAAATCAATTTTGGTAAATGTAATCAGTAATTTTCACCTTTAGTTGTTAAAATTCCTAGCATAAAATTGTGCGTGCGCATTATCTGAAATTAACCTAATTGTTATTAAGAACACATTTTATGATATTTTTCTGTTAAAACATGCAGTTGTATTGTTTTCAAAAAAGTTTCTAAGATTTGTTTATTTTGCACGGAGACTTTCAAAATGGCAAATGGCTCTTTTCAAAGCGAAAGTCAAGGGAGGTTACTCTAATTGCCTTATTTGCTGGGAATTTTAACAACTAAAGGTGAAAATTACCAATGTAATTTATGGGTGAAGATAGAAAGAAAAAATATTTTGAAAAGAAAAAGGTAATCTGAACATTAGCTACATAAATGAGAGTAACCTCCCCTTCTTTGTTTCATTTTGAGAAAGCCATATGTTTTGGTCGGCTATTTTCCTTTCACCATAAATCTACACTGAAAATATGAATTTGTTCGAATCAATACAACTGAATGTTTTAACATGAAAATATCAAAATGTCTTAATTGTGCTTGTGCATTATTTGAAATGAACTTAATTGTTATTAAGAACACATTTTATGATATTTTCATGTTAAAAAAAAAGCAGTTGTATTGATTATAGTGAAATGAAAATGTCCGACCAAAACGGACGGCTTCCTCAAAGTGAAAGAAACAAGGGAGGGTTACTCTCATTTATGTAGCTAAAGTTCAGATTACCAAGAAAAATCTGATTGGAATGTATTGAAAATAAATAATTAGGGGTCTCGTAATATAATTAGGGGTCTCAAAACAATCTTAGTAAATGTAATTCATGGGTGAAGAAGATAGGAAGGAAAATATTTTGAAAAGAAAAATCTGATTGGAATGTATTTTTATTGTGCTGAATTAAAGTCAACAAAATTATTACATTTGAGAGATATTTGGGAAATAAACAATGAAAAGAAATAATACCAATCTGAGAATGCAAAGTTTAAAAAAAAAAAAAGAAGATTTTTGGGGAAAAATTCTTCAATAAGATCAGATAGGAATTATTGGCAGATGGAATCTTCTCAGATATCTATATAATAATTATTGGTGTTCTTACAAGATACTACCGTTATCATCTTGCAACACCCTCTGGTTAAAAATAGAAAGAGTAGGTGAGTGCACAGAAACAATAATGCTAATCTATTTCAATTGAACATAATGAAAAGGAAGAAAGAAGAAATTATGTGAGAGTTAAATCAAAATTATTATACTTTTTACATATTGAACTATTTTGCAATAGCTCTTAAGTGGTCCTGCAAGTACATAACTCTAATGACAAATAAGTAGTAAAGTAAAGTCATCGGGGTGGCCTAAAGTCGGTATCAGCCAATCAGTGAGGGAGTCTATCCCCCCTTTCCCTAGCGCTAGACCAAGGAGATTGTTTTTGCATCTGGGGTGGAGCGCCACACCTACCATCAGCTCCTTACTTTACCGCACAGATTGCTGTGCTACTCATACGCTGAGTTGGCGAGGACCAGTATCGAACTAGGTTTAACCTTGTCGTTTCTAGCCGAACGCTCTACCGACTGAGCTAACCCAGCCTTGCTAATGACAAAGTATGGATGGACAATGTTGCATGGTTCATGTTTTTACCCCCCCCCCAAAGATGAATTCCTTTACTTAAATTGTTTTATTTAGGGTTTTTTTTGGTAATCTTCAACTTGTCCCTCGTAAATTCCTACTATAAAATAAACTGAACCCTCATTTTATATCCGTGTTTTTGCAATAAATGTTTTTCTTGCACCCGTTATTTTACAATACTAAATATATTTTCTTTATTTTAATATTCACTTCAATGTGTATATTCTAAAAGTTTTTATTTTGTGAGAATGGTTAGTTTTAAAGTGGGGGTTCGTTTTTACACTTCAACTTTTTACTGGTAAATTCCTACCATAAAATTAGGCTTGGCCCAAGCCTAATTTTATGGTAGGAATTTACCAGTAAAAAGTTGAAGATTACCTTTTGTTGTTGTTGTTATTTCTTTTCTTTCTTTTATTTTTTTTTTGGCTTTGGTACTCTAAAATAAAAACATCATATTTTAATCATCGTCGACGAAAAAACAAAATTACAGTCATAAAAGGAGGATCCAATTTATGCCTAAATTGTAAAACGAACCCCCACTTTAAAACTAACCATTCTCATAAAATAAAAGCTTTTAGAATATACACATTGAAGTGAATATTAAAATAAATAAAAATATATTTAGTATTGTAACATAACGGGTGCAAGAAAAATAAAACATTTATTGCAAAAACACGGACATAAAATGAGGGTTCAATTTATTTTATGGTAGGAATTTACGAGGAAAAAGTTAAGGATTACTTTTTAAGTGATGTAATGTCATATTAGATAATTTTCTTTTAAATCAAGGGGAAAATAATTATAAAGTGAAAAAGATTACGTCACATTTTTGGCCAAAAGTTTAACCTAAACGGACAATGATATTGATAAGGTTGAACTTGCACAAAGGTGTCAAAATTAGGGTGACCCAGAAAAAACAGAACCCAAACTATTTATTTATTTTCCAATTAAACTAACCTTAAACACCAACCCTGACCCTAACCCCTAAACTTAACCCTAACCCCGACCCTTAATTCTAACCCCCCTAGTTAAAATTAACAGTTTTATTACAAAATTTGTGGGTTCTGTTTTTTCTGGGTCACCCTAATTTTGACACCTTTGTGCAAGTTCAACTCGATAATAATAGAATGTTTTGAATATTGGAAATACTTTTTGTTTTTGTTTTGTATTTTTGTTTTTGTTTGTTTTAAATTTAAAAAATCTTACATTTTTTTTTAACCGTGAACCCTTCAACCTTGTCTTGATGTCTAATGGGGTCTAATGCATATGCCATCCAGCCCGAGAGCCAGTATCCTCTGCACACACACACCCCCAGGCATAAGATGCTGTCCAGCCTGAGAGATAGTACCCCCCCTCCTGACAGTTATAGGTAGGGGGTTGGATTTATTCAATTGGTGGAAGCTGGTGTTCAATATTCATTGGGTATTCAAATAGACGTTTTTTTATCATTTGATAATTATTAAAATTAAAAGTTAGTTTGTTGTCTGTGAAAATGACAAATAAAAATCCCATTCACAAGGAATTGTTTTAACCAACAAACTTTTTGGGAAAACTTTAGAAAATGGGAAAAAAAAAAAAAGAATCTATTTTTGAAAAGTATTTCATGTGAACAGATTTTGGTTTGGTTTGTTTTACGGCATATCAACCTCAGTGGGTCATTTAATGCCGATAAAGTTTTGAAATAAATCAATTCTTAATGGATAATACAAGTTTTTTATAAATACATTTTTCTATTTAACCCATAGATGGGACCCTAACAAGTACTACCACTCCAGGTCGGAGTGAACCAAGGAGCAATGGTGATCAAGGGGTGCCTTCTAGCACCCATATGATAAAAAGAGTTGGGGCTTGCTATAAGAGCAATAGGGTTGGGGCAATCATATAGGGGCTAGGGCTTGACCAGCCGACTGATCAGAGGGGGCCTCTCCGACCGCCCGTCTAGCCTAAGTAAGGTTCTAAGTGGAGTGTTGCAGGTCATGGACTGCTCCTCCACCATCCTTAAGCATCACGGGTCACCACCTATGGCCAACAGGTGGTCCCATTTGGGGTAGTCTTACTCCTCTGCAGAGGTGCAGTCGACAGGGCGGGCGTCATTAGAAAACTAATCAACATTCAGTTTAAATCATTTTCAAATTATTCAAAAAAACAATATTTGTATTTTAAATAGATATGGGACACCTGTCACCAGTCGAATAAAACTGAACCCACCCCCACCCCATCCAACACCGAAAGAAGGTCAGTGTGTACATGACTAAAATATTGTAAAAAGAACATTTAAATGGATTATTTCCCATGTTTAAGAAAAATAGGTATAATAAAAATATTGTTTGTTTCACTTTGAGGAAGCCTTATATTTTGGTCAACCATTTTCATTTCACCGTAAATCTACAGTGAAAATACGAATTTGTTCGATTCAATACAAATGCATTCTTTTAACACAAAAATATCATAAAATGTGTTCTTAATTGTGCTCGCGCATTATTTGAAATGAACTTAATTCATTACTCATTTATGTAGCTAATGTTCAGATTACCAAAAAAACTACCCAAACAATGTCAGTGAATACAATAGAATTGAATAAAACTGACTAATAATAAAAATAATGTGCGCATATAAAAATTTGTGAGTTGTCCTTTATGTCAACACAGAAGAAGAAGAAGAGGAAAAAGGACGACAACCAGGACAAGATGGTGACTATAATGACACAAAAAAGAAATGGCCATTCATCTGAGAAAAGGACTATGAAATAATTAGAAATCAAATGATCCAGCCAAAAAGATTAAAGACATGTCGGCTGGGTTTTAGAATACACCAACTGTGGCTGTGGGTGGCCTGGTGGATGAGCAGTCTGTGATATGCAAAAAGAGAGAGGGGGAGAAGGATAGAGAGAGGGGGATAGGGATAGGGAGAGGGGGAGAAGGATAGAGAGAGGGGATAGGAGAGAAGGATAGAGAGAGGGGATAGGATAGAGAAGGATAGAGAGAGGGGGAGGGAGAGAGGGATAGGGAGAGAGGGGATAGGAGAGAGGGGATAGAGAGAGAGAGAGGGGATAGGGAGAGAGAGAGAGAGGGGAGAAGGATAGAGAGAGGGGGAGAGGATAGAGAGAGGGGAGAGGGGAGGGAGAGAAGGATAGAGAGAGGGAGGGGAGAAGGATAGGGGAGGGGAGGGGAGAAGGATAGGGGGAGGGGAGAAGGATAGAGAGGGGGAGGGGGAGAGAGAGAGGGGGATAGGGAGAGGAGAGAGGATAGAGAGAGGGATAGGGAGAGAAGGATAGAGATAGAGAGAGGGGAGAGGAGAAGGATAGAGGGGGAGGGAGGGGGAGAGGGAGAGAGAGGATAGAGAGAGGGGGAGGGAGAGAAGGATAGAGAGATAGAGAGAAGGATAGAGAGAGGGAGAGAGGATAGAGAGAGGGGATAGGAGAGGGGGAGAAGGATAGAGAGGGTGAGCGCGATGAAGCGATAATGCTAATCTGTTTAAATTGAACAAAATGAAATGAAAAGAAAAGAAAAGCAAAAAAAAAAAAAAAAAAAAAAGAGAGTGAGTTAAATTAAGATTATTATACATTTTACATATTGAAGTATTTTGGAGAATATGTGCTTAAATGAAGTCGAACCTATTTTTAAATTTAATTCATTAATAATTAATTAGGCGGGATTAAACTATTTAAATGTAAGGCTAAACAAATCGAGAAAAATCAATCTCTGTATGTACATTTCGGCCTATTAGGCCTCATCAGCAGAGCTATAGATACGAAGACCGCCCCGTGTGTGATTCGAAACCTGTCTGTCAAATTAGCAGGCAAGTGTCTTACCTCCACACCAAACGGACTTAGCAAGATTTTCTTCGCTTTGTTAAGTAGTAGTATTTATATTCCTCTTAAGTGACCTCTACACGAACTTACGAGACGTAAACATTAAAGTATTTAGTAAACATTGAAGTATTTAGCAATAGCTCTTAATTTAATTATTATGTTTGATTTGTTCACTTATCATTCTGTGGTATATCGACAGCAATTTCTGTTTTAGATGAATTCTTAAATGGTTAATCAGTTGTAAATATTTGATAAGTTTGGCTCAATCAAGCAGAAGGCGAGGGGTGGGTGATGGTAGTAGAGAGAGAGGAATGGGTGGGGTTAAGGGGGGGGAATGGGGAGATTAACCCTTTTGGTGTAGAGATCAACTCAAGTGACCCCCAAATAGAGTAAGATGCAACATGTGATATATCCCCAAACCCCAAATTGCCTCGTCAATATACATGTAAATAAATTTTTTTTAAATAAAATATTTCTAAAAATAATAAAACAGTCATTTTTTAGAAGTGAATAAAAGAAATTCTCTTATAAACAAGTGTGCAATATACGCCCCCCCCCCAAGGCACTAATAGTGTATGTTGTAGGTATATCCCCAACCTGTTCGCCATGGGTAGAAAGTGACATAAGGTCGCAAGTATGGGGGCGTCCAGCAAGGATCAAACTCACTATTCAGTAGTATTCAGTAAATTCTCTAGACATATGTACACACCAACTGTCCTTTTTCAGCCACTTTTGTTTTCTGGTGATTAGTGTTCTAACCCTAGTGTCGGCAGTGGCACTTTATTCATATATCTTATTATAATGGAGATTGTGTATTTTTCTGTCTGTAACCGAAACTATATTACTACTCAAGTCACAATTCCCTTTGTTATTGACATCACAATCTCAATGATTTTATTTTTATTTAAATCTCAATTATCAATAAAATTGTTTTACATTATTAATGCTGTTGACCATATCCACATATTAATAACATTCAATTATATTTATGTGTGAAGGGGAAGGCTAATTTGCATATTGATATTTAAAATGTGATTTTAATAAATATGTGTTTAGTACTATTGATTTCTAATTGTTTGGTTTTATTTTAATGAATATAAGCAAAAATGTCTTCAATGAATCTTAAATAAAATCCATTAACAAGAAGAAATAACTGTCATTTTATTCTTTACTTCCTATTTTAACTAAATACTTAAATTAGAAAAAATAACAATGAAAGACGAGTGATGGAAGTGTAAGTTTCAGTTGTTCTATTTTTCGATTATACCCCACTGTTTCAAATCTTTTTATCTGCATTCTTATTTAGTTTCATTAGCCTTTCTAATTTCATATAATATTTTATTACATTAAAACTTAAATACTTGCACCCGGAGGGTGCATATATTTGCTACTGACAATAAAAAAGAAATATTTTATTAAATCTATTTTAATTTACTAGCAGGACCTGTGGATATACTACAGTATGATAATCTAATTATTACAATGTTTGATAGCTATTGCAAAATAGTTCAATATGTAAAAAGTATTTTAAAAAATCTTGATTTAACTCATTCTTAAAAGGGGGGTTGTAAAATATTCACATTGATTTGTCGATAAAAATCGGGGGGGGGGAGTATTCAGTTAACTCACTATTCAATATTCAGGGATCTGCGAGACTAGCTTGCTATTACATGATAATGGAGCATGCTATAGTGTATTGTAATTGTGAAACTGCAATAATTATTTTTATTTGCAATTTTTCTTCTTTTTTTATTTTGTGGTCAAAGTGCATTTCAACCATTAAATTTGTTGTCAAAATGCACTGCACCAAAAAGCTATAAAGATTGTGTTATAAAACAAAAAAAAAAAACCCACCATGTTTATAACCCACCACCCACACAACTTTTTTTTTTATTATCAATTACCTGAGTGTGACCCTTAACCTTTGGCAATTGTAGTAAATACTATTTCCATCATAAGACAACTTATTCATACAAGACAGTTGTTAATGATTGGTACATTTAGAACTTTTATGTCTGCACAAACGAAATAAACAATTGAAAAACAGAGAGAGAGAGAGAGGAGAGAAGAAAGAAAAGAAGAGAGAGAGACAGAGAAAGAAAGAAGAGAGAGAACAGAAAGAAAGAGAGAGACAGAAGAAAGAGAGAGAGAGAGAGAGAGGAGAAAAAGAAAGAGAAAAAGAAACAGAAAAAAGAAAGAAACAGAAAGAAAGAAAGAAAGAAACAGAAACAGAAAGAAAGAAAGAAAGAAACAGAAACAGAAACAGAAACAGAAAGAAAGAAACAGAAAGAAACAGAAAGAAACAGAAACAGAAAGAAACAGAAACAGAAAAGAAACAGAAACAGAAACAGAAAGAAACAGAAAGAAGAAACAGAAACAGAAAGAAACAGAGAAACAGAAACAGAAAGAAACAGAAACAGAAACAGAAAGAAACAGAAACAGAAACAAAAGAAACAGAAAGAAACAGAAAACAGAAACAGAAAGAAAACAGAAACAGAAAGAAACAGAAAACAGAAAGAACAGAAACAGAAAGAAACAGAAACAGAAACAGAAAAGAAACAGAAAGAAAACAGGAAACAGAAAGAAACAGAAAGAAAACAGAAAAGAAGAACAGAAACAGAAAGAAACAGAAACAGAAACAGAAAAAACAGAAACAGAAAGAAACAGAAAGAAACAGAAAGAAAGAAACAGAAACAGAAAGAAAGAAACAGAAACAGAAAGAAAGAAACAAAACAGAAAGAAAAAGAAAGAAACAGAAACAGAAAGAAAGAAACAGAAACAGAAACAGAAAGAAACAGAAACAGAGAGAACAGAAAGAAACAGAAACAGAAAGAAACAGAAACAGAAACAGAAAGAAACAGAAACAGAAACAGAAAGAAACAGAAACAGAAAGAAACAGAAACAGAAAAAAAAGAAAGAAAGAAAAAGAAAAGAAAAAAACATGGACATATAAATAAGTTAAACTGATTACTTACTTCATAATGAATATATGTGGGTGGGGGTTGGTATGTCGTGGGTCCAAAGTGCCGCAACAGAAGTTCAACCAAGTCATGCTTTTCTGTGCAGGTGCTTGTAGAGATATTTTTCTTACGTAGAAAAACTTGCAGGTCTTTTACTTTCCACTGCATGAGGTCATTTCGTGTGAAATTACCAGAGGTCAAAATTTGACATTTTCGACATTGTCGATTCAACTGGATATTTATCCATTGGCGTTGACAACACGATGAACAAAAATGACGACCACAATGGAAGCAAGTTTTCTGGAAAAATAAAGAAAAAAATTTTTTTTTTAAGATAAAAAAAAAAAAAAAAAAAAAATATGAAAAAAATTTTTAAAATACAATAAAACCCAATTCACCTGGTTTGGTTTTGTTTGGTTTTACGGCATATCAACCTCAGTGGGTCATTTAATGCCGATAAAGTTTTGAAATAAATCAATTCCTAATGGATAATTCAATTTTTTTAATAAATACATTTTTCTATTTAACCCATAGATGGGACCCTAACAGGTACTACCACTCTGGGTCAGAGTGGACCAGGGAGCAATGGGGATGAAGGGGTGGTCCACATTCCCCCAAACCTCCAGAACTGGAACCTCACCATCAGATAGAGTTTAACGTCATTCCCAGGATATGTAACCCTCAGCCACCATCTTCTAGCACCCATATGATAAATAGGGGTTGGGGCTTGCCATAAGGGCAATAGGGTTGGGAAAATCATATAGGTGCTAGGGCTTGATGTGACCAACTGATTAATTGGAGGGTGTCTCTCCGTCCGCCCATCTAGCGTAAGTAAGGTTCTAAGTGGAGTGTTGCATGTCATGGACTGCTCATCCACCAAGACTCCATCCTTAAGCATCACGGGTCACCACCCACGGCCAACAGGTGGCCCCACTTGGGGGAATCTTACTCCTCTGCAGTTGGTGCATTCTAACGCCCCAGCCGACAGGGCGACCAATTCATGCTTGTTCCAGAATCTTCCGTACGTTATCATCCTGCAACATCCTCTGGTTAAAAATGAGACTGTCCAAATTGTTCAAGATGCAATGCAAAAATGTAAACGCAGACACAGATTTCTTATTTGTCCCAATTTATTTCACTCAATTTCCCAAATGAAACATTCCAAATGGTCTTGCATCACTTAAATGACCAATGGAAAATTAAAATGAATTGGAAAAAGAAAAAAAAAGTTCCATGTTTGTTTTATTGTAATATTGAAATTGTGAATTACAGAATATATTTTGGTAATTTTCATCTCATATCATCCCGGCATCCTGCCTTAATTTATGCTATATTTTAGCAAGCCAGCGTCAGGCGAGTTTCTGGCCCAACTTAAACATTTTCCGAGTTGTGTGTTTGTCACTTTTTTTATCGGCAAATTAACTCTTAACATCCTGTTGAGAATTTTCTAAGTCTCTATCCCCATTCCTATAAGGATTTATCAATAAATGGCTAAAAATAAATGGCTAAAAATGACCTTTTCATTTAAAGTTACCAGTTGTTCCCTGTAAATCAAAAAAAGATTAGGAAAACAAATGTGAATTCTGTCCAGGCGGAATGAGGCGGTATAGGATGTTAAGAGTTAATGTAGATATTTTAAACACCTTCCCCCCCCCCAGATCTTTATCAACAACTCAATGCAAATATTTTACAACCCCTCCCCCTTTTAAGAATGAGTGAGAGAGAGTTAAATCAAGATTTTTTAATACTTTTTACATATTGAACTATTTTGCAATAGCTAACAAACATTGTGATAATTAGATTATCATACTGTAGTATATCCACAGGTCCTGCTAGTAAATTAAAATAGATTCACTAAAATATTTTTTTTGATTGTCATATATGAATAAAGTGTCACTGCCGACACTATGCCTATATCTATAAAGGACAGTTGGTGTGTGTGTATGTCTAGATGAAACTATGAAAATAAAATAATTAATGACAAAGTAAATATATATACACATTAAAAATCACCAGTTCTTGATTTTGTGCAAAAATAATGAAGATTTGATTTATATTTGAAGATATTTAAAATTAAAATATACATAGAAATAGCATTGAAATTCTACTTAAAAATGTCCAGCATTTGTAAATTATGAAGATTTGATTTATATTTGAAGATATTTAAAAATTAAAATATACATAGAAATAGCATTGAAATTCTACTTAAAAATGTCCAGCATTTGTAAATTATGAAGATTTCATTTATATTTGAAGATATTTAAAAATTAAAATATACATAGAAATAGCATTGAAATTCTACTTAAAAATGTTCAGCATTTGTAAATTATGAAGATTTGATTTATATTTGAAGATATTTAAAAATTAAAATATACATAGAAATAGCATTGAAATTCTACTTAAAAATGTCCAGCATTTGTAAATTATGAAGATTTGATTTATATTTGAAGATATTTAAAAATTAAAATATACATAGAAATAGCATTGAAATTCTACTTAAAAATGTCCAGCATTTGTAAATTATGAAGATTTGATTTATATTTGAAGATATTTAAAAATTAAAATATACATAGAAATAGCATTGAAATTCTACTTAAAAATGTTCAGCATTTGTAAATTATGAAGATTTGATTTATATTTGAAGATATTTAAAATTAAAATATACACAGAAATAGCATTGAATTCTACTTAAAAATGTTCAGCATTTATACATCTCAAAAGTAAACAAATCAATAGACCAGGGGGTTTGGCTCCCACCTCTACCTATTTGACACTGAGTAGCCATTTTTAGTATATGAATAAAGTGTCGCTGCCAATATTATATTTGGAACACCAATCACCAAAGAATGAAAATGGCCGACTTCCATCTGATATAAATAGGGATATCATTCTTCTTATATGGAAGGACATACATTACATTGATTGGCCAGTGACTCCATATTTTTCTAGGCAAGAACGTGTATTACAGATAAGTCGTAATCTTTTCATTGATATTATTTTCGATTCGTAATATAAAGATTTTTGAAGGCAATTTACAATGCAATATGTTTCGAAAATTATATTTACTAGCAAATATATGCACCCTCCGGGTGCAAGTATTTAAGTTTTAATGTAATAAAATATTGTATTAAATTAGAAAGGCTAATGAAACTAAATAAGAATAGAGATAAAAAGATAAAAAAGTATAATAAAAGATTTGAAACAGAGGGAGTATAATAAAAAATGGAACAACTGAAACTTACTCTTCCATCACTCTCGTCTTTCATTGTTATTTTTTCTAATTTAAGTATTTAGTTATAAGAGGAAGTAAAGAATAAAATGACAGTTATTTTATCTTGTTAATGGATTTCATTTAAGATTCATTGAAGAGATTTTTGCTTATATTCATTAAAATAAAACCAAACAGTTAGAAATCAATAATACTAAGCACATATTTATTAAATTCGATTTTTTAATATTAATATGCAAATTAGCCTTCCCGTTCAAACTGTAAACCGCTATTTTGTTGTATATATAAATATGATTGCATGTTATCAGTACGTAGACATAGTTAACAGTATTAATAATGTAAGACAATTTTATTAATAATTGAGGTTTAGATAAAAAATAAAATCATGGAGAATGTGATGTAAATAACTAAGGGAATTGTGACTTGAGTAGGAATATAGTTTCGGTTACAGACAGAAAAACACACAATCTCCATTATAATAAGATTTAACCTTCTTTTTTTTTTTTAATTCTAAGTATTTTCGGAATAAAATTCCATCATCAGAGTTATTAAAAGTATCAGGTGTTTTTTGTTTTTTTATAGTACTTATCCCACGGCAATGGTGTAATCATCTGTTCTTCAAACATACTATTAAAAAAAAAAAAAAAAAAACCTTTATTTCAATATGCCTGAGCGAGGCTAAATTTATAGTAAAAAAAAAAAAAAAAAAAAAAAAAAAAAAAATTAAAAGAATTTCGACCAATCTCCACGAGCGAAGGAGTAGCCGAACCGACTTAACATCACGGAAATAACCAAGAAAGAAAAAATTTTCAAAACAACAAAAGTTAACAAAGATATGACGTATTTCATATGGAATATCTTTGTTAACTTTTCGTTCTGTGCCTATTTACGTTCATGCATGTGTCATCATATGATCTTCACCTTCCATTTTTGCACATGCATTGATCAAGTCATTGGCTTTTCGTAAACAAACGTGCATATAAAAATTAACGGTTAATAACATCATATTCACACATTCACTATATACTTAACATCTTTCATTTTGTCCCTCACATAAACATTACTTAACAGTGTCCTGAAGATGGAACAATATACCGAAATGCTTAAGTATTGACACATAAAATTGTTTCCTCGAATCATAACATCCTGTGTTTGTTATATTTTTAATTATTTTCTTCTCATATTGTCGCATTAATTTCCTCACCGTATTTCCATATATATTTGACGTCCTATTTCAAACCGTCCACTTTTTTCAGCGTTCTTTCTTCAAACTTCAAATTTTGAACAGATTGATAAACAAGGACTATCGCAGTTTTTCTCATTATTCTGTGATAAAAATTTATTCTTCCTTATATCAACAAATGCCCTGAAGAATATCTAATTAACGGATTGAAACACTGCAGTGTCGGCTAATAATCTTACCACTCATCTTATTTAAACCTGTGTTTTTTCAAATTTCTTACTATACTGCATTATATATATATATATATATATATATATATATAATATGTTGTATTTTAGGTGGTCTCTGTATGCTTCTCTCGGTATATATTTTTTTAAAATGTTTTTTTTTAAAGTTGGGCGTTATTACGAAGCATTAAAAATGTATAAATGAATGAACTCGATATTATGGAGTATTGGATTCACTTATTTTTTTATTATTTTTTGTCATAAATTTCCAGGTTCGTTAGATACCCTTTATCAAATGAATGTTATTCCTGTTTAACGGCTTCCTTGTCTCTGTTGTTATCAACAGTGGCAGCGTCTGTGAAATATTTATAATAACGGAGAATTCCGATGTCTGCGTTCAATCCCTTCACGTGTGTTTGTAATTTTAGAATCCATTGAGTTTGATTGTTTTCGAGATTGCGTTGTTGGAAATGCGTGTTCTAATAAGATGCATTTGAGCTGTGTAAGGTTGTGTGATAAGGTGTTAAAATGAAGTGCTATTGTACTATGCGGAGATTTGAGATTTATAGTGGATTTGTGGTTATTTAGTCTTAGTCTAAAGGGTGTTGATGTTTCTCCCACATATCCACTATTTCTGCATTGTGTGCAGTATAATAATATATGATGTTAGCACTATCGCATGTTAGGTGTGGCGGATGGATTGTTATGTTTGTGTAGGGTATTTTTATTTCGGTTTCCGTATGTATGTGGCTGCAAAATTGGCATCTAGGCTTGTTGTATCGTTTATTACCTTTCCATACGGTGTTATGTAAATTTTTTCTGGATGCAGTGAGGATGTTACATAGGTTGGGTGGTTGTTTTTTGCGTTGATGGGCGGGGTTTTGAAGATGGACTTTGTTGTGGGGTCGGTTTGTAGGGTTTTATATTGTTCAGTGAGTGGCTTAGTCAGTTTATTAATTAAATGATTAAATATTAATTAATTAATTAAATTCATTCTTAATGCATAATATATATATATATATATGGGAGTAGAATACACACACACAAATTGATCAAAGCTAAAATATCAATAAAATCAGCAATAAATAAAAGTAAATCCAATAGATAAAATGTTAAAATAAAGTCGAATACAAAACCCAAAATGATACTTGAGATTTTCTATTTTCTATCCTCAGATGAACTACATTTACGGCGATGGTGTAATCATCTGTTTTTCAAATATACTATAATAAAAAAAAATAACCTTTATTTCACTATGCCTGAGCGAGGCTAAATTTATAGTTAAAAAAAGAAATAAATAAATAAAAAAATTCTTTTTTAAATTAAAAGAATTTCGAACAATCTCCACGGTTAATAGAATGTTTATTTTACTCCAATATATATATATATATATATATATATATGAGAAGAAAATATTTTAAAAATATAACTAACACAGGATGTTATGATTGGGGAAACAATTTTATGTGTCAATACTTAAGCATTTCGGTATATTGTACCATCTTCAGGACACTGTTAGTAATGTTTATGTGAGGGACAAAATGAAAGATGTTAAGTATATAGTGAATGTGTGAATTTGATGTTATTAACCGTTAATTAAATCGTTAATTTTCTATATTTTTAAAAATATTTTCTTATATATATATATATGGGAGTAAAATACACACACACAAATTGATCAGAGCTAAAATATCAATAAAAATCAGCAATAAATAAAAGTAAATCCAATAGATAAAATGTTAAAATAAAGTCGAATACAAAACCCAAAATGACACTTGAGATTTTGTATTTTCTATCTCAGCTGAACTACATTTAACTAAAGATCTAAATAAGAAACTTTGGAGTTGGGTGTTAAAAGATGTCAACAGGAAGTGCAACAGACGCACCTGCTTTGTAATTTAGCACCAAATTAAAAACGAAAGAAGATCTTTAAAATGTTGTCATCTCACTTAAAATGTTGCATCATCGACACTTAAAAATAACATCAAATTCAGGAGCCTTAGTACAAGGTTAAAAGTAGCTCACCTGAGGATCAATTTAGTGCAACTATCAAAGGTTTATTCTTTTGTTTATATATAATAGCAAATATATGCACCCTCTGGGTGTTTTAATGTAATAAAATATTGTATTAAATTAGAAAGGCTAATGAAACTAAATAAGAATACAGAAAAAAATTGAAACAGAGGGAGTATAATAAAAGATTTGAAACAGAGTGAGTATAATCGAAAAATAGAACAACTGAACCTTACTCTTCCATCACTCTCGTCTTTCATTGTTATTTTTTCTAATTTAAGTATTTAGTTAAAAGAGGAAGTAAAGAATAAAATGACAGTTATTTTTTCTTGTTAATGGATTTCATTTAAGATTCATTGAAGAGATTTTTGTTTATATTCATTAAAATAAAACCAAACAATTAGAAATCAATAATACTAAGCAATATTTATTAAATTCAATTTTTTAATATCAATATGCAAATTAGCCTTCCCGTTCACACTGTAAACCGCTATTTTGTTGTATATATAAATATAATTGCATGTTGTCAGTATGTAGACATAGTTAACAGTATTAATAATGTAAGACAATTTTATTAATAATTGAGGTTTAGATAAAAATAAAATCATGGAGAATGTGATGTCAATAACTAAGAGAATTGTGACTTGAGTAGGAATATAGTTTCGGT
This sequence comes from Doryteuthis pealeii, assembly GCA_023376005.1. Lineage (NCBI taxonomy): Eukaryota > Metazoa > Mollusca > Cephalopoda > Myopsida > Loliginidae > Doryteuthis > Doryteuthis pealeii. The sequence goes on from CM042167.1 coordinate 48,837,227, forward strand.
TACAGACAGAAAAACACACAATCTCCATTATAATAAGATATGAGAGTTTTATAATTTACTTGAAGCATTGTGTATATATTGGTTTGGAGGTTGATTTTGAAGGCTTTCACAATGCAGGTGTAAAGAAAAAATAAGGTAACAATGGTGTTGTTTGTTAACCTGTAATTTATTTTTAAATTTTCGAGAGAATCTCTTTCTCAGAAGAACATTGGAACTGAAGTCGTCTTGTTATGACATTTCTAGTTAAATGAAATTTAAAAAAAAAATAATTTGCTTTTCATAAAAAAATTTCTTTGCTCCCTGGTCCACTCTGACCCAGAGTGGTAGTACCTGTTAGGGTCCCATCTATGGGTTGAATAGAAAAAACATGAGTTGATAAACAAAATTGTATTATGCATTAAGAGTGAATTTATTTCACAACTTTGTCGGCATTAAATGACCCACCGAGGTTGATTTACCGTAAACCAAATCAAACCAAACCAAATGTAATCCTGGGTAGTTTTCATTCAACAAACACGAACCCCCCCCCCCAGACTGCCTTGTTGGATTTTACACTTGACTTGGAACGAGTGGAAATGCAATTTATAGTCGATACTAATTTCTACATTTTCAATTGGTTTTTATTACTTTCTTTTTTTTTTTTTTTTTTTGGTATGACAACTTGTCACATGCCAGTTATAAGTGCCATTTAGGGATAAAATTTGACGAGGGGGTCATGTACCAAAGGACCCTGATCACCTCAAATAACCCCTTCCAACTCTTAGTCACATTTTTCTCCAAACAACAAAGGAAACCCTTAAAACCCGTTTTTAACTATTGTCACTTTACAGATAATTATCGTATTTACTAGTTATTTTTGACAAAGCATCATCATCATCATCATCATGCGCTGATAGCAGAGATTCTGATGATACTCACTCACCCACCAGTCCCTATTGGTTATCACTCTTGGCAGGTCTTCAGCACGGCCTTCAGTATCCATACAGAGCTGATCGCTATATGTCTTTGCCCACAAAATAAAATGGGGATACTTTCATGTTGTAGCCGTATCACTAATACTATCCCCCCTCCCTATTTCAACACTGACCATATGTGCTAAGCCTACCCCTCCTCCTCCCTCCTAATATTAAACATAGGTAGTTCTTAGTTCTCCCAGCTTTAAAAGCCTCCAGAATTATACAAGACAGTTTGATTTTTGTTTTATTCTATTACTAAAGTAATCGGATTTCAGCTTCAGTATTTTTTTCAAGTGTCATAAATGGGCAAAATGAAAATTTTATTCTATCTTAAACTATGCTGTTTTTTAGTCCAACTTTAATTTTTTAATTCTACAGTGTAAATTAAATTAACTTTTTTTCCCCTTTAAACACTGACCATGTGTGCTAAGCCTACCCCTCCTCCTCCACACTAAGATTAACTCTTAACATCCTGTTGAGAATTTTCAGTCCAGAGCCGCATTCCTATAAGGTTTTATCAAAAGATGGCTAAAAATGGCCTTTGCATCTAAAGTTACCTCCTATTTCACTTAAATCAAAGACTTCTAAATATGCTTAATATTACATTTAAACAAAGGCTATTTTTTGGAGTAGATTAGGAAAATGAATGTGACTTCTGGTTTGGTTTGACGACATATCAACCTCAGTGGGTCATTTAATGCCGATAAAGTTTTGAAATAAATCAATTCTTAATGGATAATACAATTTTTTTTTATGAATACATTTTTCTATTTAACCCATAGATAGGACCCTAACAGGTACTACCACTCCGGGTCAGAGTGGACCAGGGAGCAATGGTGGTGAAGGGGTGCTCCACATTCCCCAAACCTCCAAAACTGGAACCTCACCATCAGATATAGTTTAACGTGATTCCTAGGACATGTAGACCCACAGTCACCGCTTTCTAGTACCCATATGATAAAAAAGGGTTGGGACTTGCCATAAGGGCAATAGGGTTGGGACAATCATATAGGTGTTAGGGCTTGACGTAACCAGCCGATTGATCGGAGGGGGCCTTTCCGACCACCCGTCTAACCCAAGATAGGGCCAAAGTGGAGTATTGCAAATCATGAACTGCTCATCCACCTGGGTTCTATCCTTAAGCAGCACGGGTCGCCACCCGCGGCCAACAGGTGGCCTCATTGGGGGAGTCTTACCCCTCTGCAGAGGTGCAGTCGGTGCATTCTGACACCCCAGCCGACAGGGCAGTGTGACTTCTGGCTGGGTGGAAAGAGGTGGTATAGGACATTAAACATAGGTAGTTCTCCGAGCACAGGCTTTAAAAGTCTCTAAGAAAATACAAGACACTTTGACTTTTGTTTTGTTCAACTACTAAAGAAATCTCATTTCAGCTTCAGTAAGTTACTTTTTTCAAGTGTCATATAAATGGGCAAAATGAAATATTTATTCAAGCAAGATGGGAACTACACAATGATGCTACATTCAGTTTTGAACAAATCTTGGAGGCAGCACCCCACAAGACAGCAGTTACCTCCCATCTCACAAACCATTCAAGTGAAACAAACAAGACCTGCTGTGCATTGTTGCTAAAGCAGGAACGAACTCATAAGTGATGTTCTCCTGAAGACTCTTATACACGAACACCCGGGAGTTGGTCAACTGGCAAAAACTTGATCAGCTATGTGCAGACACTGAATGTTATCTAGAGGACCTGCTAATAGGGATGGATGGCGAGAGAGAGTCAAGGAAATCTGTGCCTTGATGACGGTTTAGAACACTGGTTCTCAACCGGGGTCCATGTGGACCCCCAGGGAACAAAAAAATTTTAGTACCCAGGCAAGCAAAATGTATTTAACTATAAAATTACTGTGGAATTTTTTAACATCAAATGGTTTGGGGGGGGGGGCCCACCATAGTAAAATAGGATTAAAAGGGGGTCCATAGTTTAAAAAAGAAAAAAAGCAAGTTGAGAACCATTGGTTTAGAATAACTGATATGGATTGGAACTCATCTGGCCGTGTCCAATTCCTACAACGATAACCATTACACAAGGTGCCTCCACAACTAAGTTGTGAAAGTTCCTTAGTTTTTATTCTCCTGATTATGATTTGTCATTTTACTACTAGAAGCGACTACCCGGCGCCACCTGGGTAGAGGGGAGGGGGGTAAATAAAAAGGTAGTCTCGTAAGTCCATTATTATTTAATCGTGAATTCGATCCCTCACAGCATGCCCCATTAAAATCCCTATGTAAAAAAGATGTTGCATTGATCCAGACAATTTGGAAAGAAAAATTAATGTCTCCTATTTAAAATAGTAAATGCAAAAAATTCCATGCTGTTATCATTTAAATTTTATTTTTTTAATTATCTTCATGAATATAAATCAAATCTATTATTTTTGCTCAAAAACCAAGCCCTGGTGATATTTAATGTGTATATATATTTACTTTGTCGTTAATTGTTTTATTTTCGTAGTTTCCTCCGGACATACAGATTCACACAACTGCCCTTTATATATGTACTAGCATATCGCGGCATCACCTGGGTAGAGGGGGATTTTTAAGTTAGTCCCGCAGATCCATTATTACTAAAATCGTGAGTTGAATCCTCGTGGGATGCCCCATTTAAATCCCTATGTAAAAAAATAGACCTTGCATTGATCCAGCTACTCTGAAAAGAAATCTTAATGTCTACTATCTAAAATATAAATGAAAAAAAAAATCTATGCTGTTATCATTTAAATTTTATTTTTTAATTATCTTCACGAATATAAATCTACTTTGTCATTAATTGTTTTATTTTCGAAGTTTCCCCCAGACATACATATACACACAACTACCCTTTATATATGTATAGATTTCATCGGGACATACATACACACAACTGCCCTTTTTATATGTATAGATTACATTCGGACATACATACACACAACTGCCCTTTTTATATGTATAGATTACATTCGGACATACATACACACAACTGCCCTTTTTATATGTATAGATTACATTCGGCCATACATACACACAACTGCCCTTTTTATATGTATAGATTACATTCGGACATACATACACACAACTGCCCTTTTTATATGTATAGATTACATCGGGACATACATACACACAACTGCCCTTTTTATATGTATAGATTTCATCGGGACATACATACACACAACTGCCCTTTTTATATGTATAGATTACATTCGGACATACATACACACCACTGCCCTTTTTATATGTATAGATTACATTCGGACATACATACACACAACTGCCCTTTATATATGTATAGATTACATTCGGACATACATACACACAACTGCCCTTTATATATGTATACATCTGGACATACATACACACAACTGCCCTTTAGATAGATAGATAGATAGATAGATAGATAACTTGCTGTCCATCATATCCGATGATATCAACATGCAAATCATTTTCCTCCAACTGATTTGATCTCTGGTTGCGTCTTGCCAACTGCCTATGGGGATATTCAAGTTCTTCGGGTTTCTTTTAATGTTGTCTTTGTACCCGAGCTTTGGTCTACCGATCACACGTGATCCCTCTCTCAGTTGAGAGTACAGAATCTGCTTTGGCAGTCTGTCACTCCCAAATCTGTTTAAGTGGCCAGCCCATCTCCGGTTGTGCTGGACAAGAATGTCATGCATGCCATGGCATCCAGGAAGTCTCTTCAGGATGGTCCTGTTTGAAACATGCTGCTGCCACCACTTAACATTTAATTCTTTTGCTAGGGGCGAGTAAAAAGTTTTGCAATATTTTAATGTCGTCTGGCACAATTCTGCAACACCAAATGCCACGCTCTTTCGTTAAAAAGAATGTAAACAGATCTTTGAAATCTTATATTTATCCAAAAGCATAAAAATGGTTTTGCAGTCAAAATTGAAATAAAGGTTTTCTTTCTAATAAAACCAAGTTTCTAACTGTTAAATTCAAATTAATTCAAATATTTAAGTTTTTCTTTTTCTTTTGATTATCGCCTATAATAAAAATAAAACTTTGCGACTGACGATAATCCTAACAGAACTTTTTTTTACCGTATAATGATATGTAAATTATAAATTAGAAGAAGATTATGTGTCTATTTCTTGTTTGTAAATAATTTTCTCTTAAAACTTTCTGTTTAAGTGGCCAGCCCATCCCAGTTGTGCCGGACAAGAATGTCATGCATGCCATGGCATCCAGGAAGTCTCTTCAGGATGGTCCTGTTTGAAACATGCTGCTGCCACCACTTAACATTTAATTCTTTTGCTAGGGCGAGTCAAAAGTTTTGCAATATTTTAATGTCGTGTGGCACAATTCTGCAACACCAAATGGTTTTGCCGAGTTTGTAAAGGTGATGAAACACATTGGACTGAGAGATACAAAGTTCGCCTGATACTCCTCAAGTGCTACTCACTGGAATGTGCCTCCGTTTTGGAGCATGGCCTCAGAATACACTGTTTTAGGCCTACCTAACATTGCCTGATTATCAAGGTTCTTACAACCCAAGAAAAATTTATTGAACTATCTGGTCATTGTGTTGTAATCAATTGCACCTTCACCTTTCTCTCAACAAATGTTTTTGGTTTCTTCCATTGTATATAAGCCCAGTTCTAACTTGTAAAGTATAGGTTTGGTTTGGTTTGGTTGGTTGGTTTTACGGTATGTCAACCCCTTAGGTTATTTTATGCCAAATACTTCTATTGGTAATTTGGTGTCAAAAATGTTTAATGCCGACAAAGTTTTGAAATAAATTCATTTTTAATGGATAATACAATTTTGTTTATAAACTCATGTTTTTCTATTTAACCCATAGATGGGACCCTAACAGGTACTACCACTCCGGGTCAGAGTGGATCAGGGAGCAATGGTGATGAAGGGGTGCTCTACATTCCCCAAACATCTAAAACTGGAACCTCACCATCAGACTTGTAAAGTATAAGTTCTTAAATTAGACTATGTTGCCTCTTCTGGCTTGGAGCACAGCCTCAGAATCCACTGTTTTAGGCATTGCCTGATTATCAAGGTTCTTGCAACCCAAAAAAAATTTCATAAACCATCTAGTTATTGTGTTGTAATCAACCATGCCTTCACTTATTGTATAACAGATGTTTTTGATTGCTGTAGATTTGTGTTATATTGTTAATTCAAACTGAAGCGTTATTATGTAAATAAGCTTTGGTTATTTCCTTTAACTCCAACATAAACAAAGGGGAACCACTCTTGACTGATAAATTATCTATTTATTTATTGATCTACTAGGAAAAAAGAAGACAGGTTTAGGGTTAGGGTTTAGGGTTAGTTTAATGGGAAAATAAATAATTTATCAGTCAAGAGTGTTTGTTTATGTTGGTGTTATAAGAAATAACCTAAACTGGACTGCGAGATCCCAGACTCACCAGGGCATGTTCTCACGCCTACCTGCCCTTACCTGATCAACAAGTTTCTTGCAACCCAACCAAATTTTCTTGAACCATCTGACAACTGTACTGTCATTAATCCCAACTTCATCTTTCATTAAATAAATATTTTTGGTTGCTTCCATGGTGTTGTGGCGAGCTTTCTGTGGTGAAGCCGGAAGTTATCGCTTCAACAGACGGAAGTCGAATGGCAAAAATAAGAGGTTTGTGCATATGGATCGTGCAACCTTAGTAAAAATAAAATTTAAAATAAAATTCGTAAAATTCAACCAATCAGAGGCGTTCCCGCTTAAAAAGAAAATTAACGAAAGAAGCCTCGCTGATCCTACCTGATTACTATAAATATGCCAGCCTTTCGGATCCTAACCAGAAAGATCTCACCTGCCTAAGGGAATTCACGTCACCCTTTTTAAGAACATTTCGCTTACATGCTGAAGGTATCTCTCTCTCTCTCTCTTGAATAACCTATGCTTTCGGAGATAAACCTTATATTCATTCAACTTATGCCTGACTGCTTTTGAGTTGACTTTAAACTTTCACCTTTTCTTTCTCACTTTTGAACTGTGAAATACCAGCTTACATTTTACATTTGGAACTTTAAAAAAAGAACTTTGGCGGAACTTCGCCCAGTATTCAATGCTACCTTTTGTAAACTTCTGTTAATACAATTTTGTTTGTTTAATCAAGAGTTTTGTCTTCTATACCATTTTGCTTGATTTATTTATGGTTTTTAAATGTTTGAATACTTTTATTGAATATTGACATCAAACATCCCACACCTACCACCATAAAATTATGGCTCAGTTCAAACTCATAAAGCATTAGTTCTTGAATTAAATTATGTTGCCTCTATGGCTTGGAGTACAGCCTCAGAATCCACTTTTTTAGGCCTACTTAATGTTGCTAGATCACCAAGGTTCTTGCAACCCAAGTAAAAAATTTCTTAAACCATCTGGTTACTATATTGTGATCAACTGTACTGTCTCCTTTTGCACAACAAATGTTTTTGGTTGCGTCCGTGGTGTTATGGCCCGGTTCTAACGAGTAAAGCATAAGTTCTTGAATTAGATTATGTTGCCTCAATAAAACTTGGAACATGGCCTCAGAATCCACTGTTTAAGGCCTACTTGAGCTTTCAACAAGGTTCTTGCAAGCCAACCAAAATTTCTTGAACCATCTAGTTCGTTATCGGAATGATAGCCATACAAAAATAATGATGTCATTGAGATCTACAAAAGTTCTTAAACACCCGTTTGATCAACTGTCAAACTATTTAAATGATTTTCCAGGTTGGGTTATTGCTACGTTTGGACACAAAGGAAACACCTGAGGAAGGCTGGAAGATGCAACGTCCGAAACATTGTGTTTATTCATACCGCAATAAAGATAAGGACAACAGTCCGGAAAACAAAAATTATTCATAATACTCTCTGTAAAGTAAAAAAAGGTTATTTCCTATAACTCCAGCATAAACAAAGGGGAACCACTCTTGACTGATAAATTATTATTTCTTTTCTTTTTTTTTTTTTTTTTTTTTTTAGAAATATTTATTTACAGATAGATAGAATTACAACCAAGGTTAGCTCAGTCGGTAGAACATTCGGCTAGAAATCACAAGGTTTCTAGTTCAATACCGGTCCTTGCCAACCCAGCGTATGGTAGCACAGGGATCTGTGCGGTAAAGGAGCTGATGGTAGGTGTGGCGCTCTACCTCAGATGCCGAAAAACAATCTCCTTGGTCTAGCGTAGTGAAAAGGGGATGGACTCCCTCGCTGATTGGCTGATACCGACTTTAGGCCGCCCCAACGACTTTACTTTTTTTACATCCATAAAAATTAGTATTACATTCATGAAAAATTTGTATATTACATTACTGAATTTATTGCTAACGGACGGTTATCTACTAGTAAAAAAGAAGACGGGGTTAGGTTAGTTTAATGGGAAAATAAATAATTCATCAGTCAAGAGTAGGTTGCCCTTTGTTTATGTTGGAGTTATAGGAAATAACCATAAAATAAAAAAAAAAAAAAAATATCCCAGATTGAATTTGAAGAATCCAGATCGTTAGTCCATCTTCTCCAAAACAACAACTCACCTTTCGTTTGAACGTTGTGAAACTGCACCGCACACGATTCGCAAGACATATTGGTCCGATTGTTCAACAAGACGCCGTCCTCGGTTGAATGATTTGGAGAGAACGGAGCAGCAGTAGGAGTTGTTGTTGTTGTTGTAGTAGTAGTAGTGTTTATTGTATTTGCCCACTGTTCCTGGGCCTTCACAACCCCAGCCCCCATATAAGCAGCAGAAAAGAATTAGGGGGGCAGGAGAGGAAGAAGAAGAAAAAAAAAAGAAGACGAGAAAGTGATGCTCACTCCTAATCAGGAGCTCTCACTGATGAAAACCGAAAACAAAGTCGAAACAGCTTCCCTCAAGAACGGTACAGCACTTGTTGGTGAAGATCTGAAAGAACAACAACAAAAGAAAGTATTTTAAAAAGATGCAGCACATCAACATCTATATGGGTCATAGATAAACATTTTCAAAGTTTCTATCCCTAATTAAAACTTCTACAAATCAATAAGTCTGTGGAGTGGCCTATAGTTGGTATCAGTTTGACAGTGAGGGAGTCTATCCCCTTTTCACTAGTGCTAGACCAGGTTTGGTTTGGTTTGGTTTGGTTTACGGTACATCAACCTCGGTGGGTCATTTAATGCCAACTAAGTTTTGAAATGAATTAATTCTTAATGGATACTCAATCGGCTGGTCACGTCAAGCTCTAGCACCTATATGATTGTCCTGACCCTATTGGCCTTATGGCAAACCCCAACCCTTTTTATTGGCGGTGGCTGAGGGTTGGGGTTTGGCCATAAGGGCAATACGGACAGGATAATCATATAGGTGCTAGGACTTGATGTGACCAGCCGATTGATCGGAGGGGACCTCTAGCCTAAGTGAAATGTTGCCTGTCACGGACTGCTCATCCCCCAGGATTCCGTCCTTAAGCATCATGAGCCACCACCCATGGTCAACAGTTGGCCCCATTGAGGGGGGGGGTCTTACTTTTCTACAGAGGTGTAGTCGGCATATTCTACAGCCTCAGCCAACAGGGCAAACTAGACCAGGGAGATCCAAGCTGTGCTACTCATGCGCCGGGTTAACCAGGGCCAGTATTGAACCGGGAACATTGTGGTTCAGAGGTGATTGCTTTACCAACTGAGCTAAGCTAGACATGGATATATTCAGTAAAAATTGAACTGAAAATATCTTAAAACAGAGTTTTGAGTTAATCTCCCTCGCTGATTGGCTGATACCGACTTTAGGCCACCCCCGATGACTTTACAACTTTTAGTTTTTAATGAACAATGTGTATACTAATTTTGATTTAATATATTTATTTAGTTTTTATTAAAAAGAAAAAAATTAAATCTGAGGTCTTCCAATAAAATTTAGATTGTATTTAACTTGAATGAATAGAAGAAAGGAAGAAAAAAATTGCTTAATTTTTTTTTTTTTTTTTTTTAAATTTATTTCTATTTATTTTATTTTCGCATTTCAATGTGAAATATAGTTTTTTTTTTTTTTTAAATTTAAATCATTATTACACCTTTGCCATTCTAAAGGGAGATCCGAGCTGTGCTAATCATGCACTGAGTTGACTAGTGCCAATATCGAACTCAGAACCTTGTGGTTCAGAAGTGGATCCTCTACCAACTGAGCTAAGCCAGACATGACTAATCAGAAAAAAATTGAACTCAAAATATCTTAAAACCATTTTGATTTTCACACTTCTTTTTTTTTTTCAATTATCTTTTTTCTCTAAACTAAATTTATTGCTATTTTAGTTTTTAATGAACAATGTGTATACTAATTTTAATTTAATATACTTAATATTATTACTCGTGTTCCTTATTTGTATGACCGTTATTATCATTCAACACCCTCTGGTTAAAATTATGAGACTGTCCAAATTGCCCAAGAAGAAATGCACAAATGTAAATACTCATTATTAGGTGTTGCTTATCCACCGAATTCTTATGAGTGTTGTCACCTAAGCTAAATAATGGACCATTCCATTTTCCCTATAAAAAAAAGGACATGCTACACAGAAAAAATATAATAAAGAAAGAGAAGAGGAGAAATAGGAAAGATGAAAAGAAGGAAAGAAAAAAAAAAAAAGAGTGAAAGAGTTAAATCAAGATTATTATACTTTTTACATATTGAACATTGCAATAGCTCTTAAGTAAACATATTAAACATTGTAATAATTAAATTATACTGTAGTATATCCACAGGTCCTGCTAGTATTTATTTAGTTTCATTAAAAAGATTTTTTTTTAAAAAAATGTTTTCCAATAAAATTTGAATTGTATTTAACTTGAATGAATGGAAGAAAAAAATTGCTTAATTTTTATTGCATTTCAATGTGAAATACAGTAATAAAAAAAATTTTAAAAAATGATTATTACACTTTTGCCATTCCATACTTAACACAAGCCAACCATCAGTTTAAAGACTATCAAGAGCTTTTTAGTTTCCACCACAGTTAAATATGTGGATTTTTTTCTTTTTTTTTTTTTTTTTGGGGGGGGCACTTTATTTTTTTTTTTTTAAATTCTATTAGTGTCAAAAAATATATAAATAAAAAAGACTTCCATTAAATGATTTCCTCAAGATTGTCTTAGGAAAAGAAGAAGAAGAAAAAAAGGATGAAATCAGCTGATCTACAAGACAGTAAAGCCACAGTTATCTCCCTTGTTCGAATAACCTAAATAACAAAAAACCCTTTAAAGTCACGGAAAATTAAATCCCAATAACGGCCAGAAAAAGGAAAAAAAAACTCACTTAACAAAAGAGGAAATAATCAGAGGTTGCCAAAAAGAGTCTATTTTGTGATAGTTGACATAGTTAATCCACGTGTGTGCGTTAATCCTCTGCTTAATACTAATCTTACCAAAAGGAGATAATCCACCAACAAACTTCTAATGATTAAGAGGTGTTGATACGAACTGTATCAAACAAAAAGAGACGTTTTGTTGTTGGTTTAAAAATAAAATAAAATAAAAACGCTAAATCATTTTAAAGATAAGTTGCCGTTTTATGACATCCAAGCCAAATATAAACAAAATGTTGCATTTATTTATTTTGTTCATTGAATATGTTTAAAAGATTTAAAATCATTTGAATAATAAAAGGGAATTTGAATAACCTATTTAAATATGCCCATCTGTTTTGGATGAACTTTAGAATTAGAAAGATAAAGGATAATACTAGACAAAAATATTGATAATAATAATAATAATAATAATAATAATAATAATAATAATAATAATATAGTAGTAGACAAAGCAAGTAGAATTAGGAAGATGAAGGATAATACTAGACAAAAATAATAATAATATAATAATAATCTGGGACTTTGAAATTAAAACGGATCACCTTATCCCAGCAAGAAGACCAGACCTAGTGTTGATAAACAAAAAAGAAAGAACTTGTCAACTGGTGAATTTTGCAGTGCCAGCAGATCACAGGGTGAAGCTAAAGGAAAATGAAAAAATTGACAAATATCTGGACCTTGCCAGAGAACTGAAAAAGTTATGGAATATAATTGTGTAGTTGGTGCACTTGGAACAGTCCCAAAAGGATTGGAAAAGGGTTTGGAAAGTTTGGGAATCAGAGGAAGGATTGAAACCATTCAAACACTGCACTGCTGCAATCTGCCAGAATACTCAGAAGAGTCCTGGAGACCTGAGGAGACTTGCTGTCACTCAGACTCCAGTGAAAGACCATCAGCTAACACTGATGTGAAAACTCAAAAGGAGTAAATAATAATAATAATATAATAATAATAATAATAATAGACAAAGCAAGTAGAATTAGGAAGATGAAGGATAATACTAGTCATAAGTAAAAAAAATAAAATAAAAATTAAAAATTAAAAAAAAAAGTAAAGTCGTCGGGGCGGCCTAAAGTCAGTATCAGCCAATCAGCGAGGAGTCTGTCCCCATTTCAATAGCGCTAGACCAAGGAGATTGTTTTTAGGCATCTGAGGTGGCGCGCCACACCTACCACAGCTCCTTACTTTACCGCACAGATCCCTGTGCTACTCATACGCTGAGTTGGCGAGGACCGGAATCGAACTAGGAACCATGTGGTTTCTAGCCGAACGCTCTACCGACTGAGCTAACCCGGCCCTAAATATAATAATAATAATAATAATTGATAAAGCAAGTAGAATTAGGAAGATGAAGGACAATACGAGTCAAAATTATTAATAATGGTTTACAGAACTTCATCTAAAAAATTTTTAAATACTTTTTAACATTACATCCCATCATGGTATTATAGTTTGCAAGCTAGTCTTGACTGATAAATTATCTATTTATTTATTTATTTATTGATCTACTAGGAAAAAAGACAGGGTTTAGGGTTAGGGTTTAGTATTAGAGTTAGTTTAATGGGAAAATAATGGATAGATTAATTAACAGATAAAATTCATTCATTTTTCTGTATAGTGTTGAATATCTGTTGTAGAGCCATGATAAAGTCTAATGCAGACCATGGATAAAAAAAAAAAAAGTTTTTTTTTAAAGAAATAAATTTAAAAATATCAATAAACTCTTTACTCTGCGATTTTCATGATAATAAATCAATCTGCAGAGGATTTTAAAGATCGTTTGAAATATATTATAGAGACGAGCAAAATAAAAAACGCCCACTGGGCGATGTAAAAATAGATTTTTGAAACATATTGCCTGAAGGGTGGGAGTTAAAAATTCAATGTCAACAAGTTTGTACCCTAAGTAAGTAAAATCATCAATTCATTAAAGGATTAAAAAATAAAACAATTTGAAATGTAAACTTTAAATATGTATTAGAATAAAACAAACTATATATAGATATATAATACCAGTCATGTATTTATTAAAACTTGTTTTAAAAAACAATGAGGACTGTCGAATGTTGCATGTTCAAATTTGGAGTGTATTTATTCTATGTTATGATGATTTTGAGTAATGTGACGTAAGCAGTGACATGATTTTGTTACAGACAAAACTGGAAGCGAATCTCCATTATTAATAGATTTGTGTAGACTGATCAGTATTCAACTGTGTTGCAAGTTGAATCGGCTTCTAAGAATCCAGACTTGGTAAGTAGTTTAAATAGCAGGTTGGGCTATTCTACTATGTGCCATGGTCAAGTCTATTTCCAGGATTTTGATTGACTGGTGGTTTTAATGTGGATATTTGTATCCATATATACTGAACACTTGACCATGTTTTGTCAGTTGCTACATTCGGTTGCACTTTTTTGTCTGGTGACTGGATGCAAGTCACAGCCTTCTTGTGAAGACGAGTATTATGTCACATATATAATGATATAAAATATAAGATTATGCATATCTATATATTCTCATATATGATACAACTATTTAGTGAAGGTGCGTGCTGTAAGGGTTACAGTCGGAGGAAATGGACTTGTCGACCCACATTCAAATCCTGGAGGTGTGTTCGCATTTCAAAGCAGATATTTACATATAATAATGTCTTATTTTCGGGAAACACGTTATTAATCAGAACTATGAAACTGGTTTACAAAAAATTTTTTGTCTGAGGCAAGAATGTGAATATGTGTTTTTTTTTACTAATTTGGGTGTGCTGAATTCAAATTTATAAACAGTTTTGCTCTATCACCTCTAGTTTTCTGTCTTTTAGATAGTCTATTTTAGTATATACGGGCTTATTTCAACAGTTGCAGCAGCTTATTACAGATAAAACAGGATAGATAAAGAACATTGACGGAATAAATATACTTGGATGACATAATGTACACAATTCATAGAACCGCAGACAGTTAGAAATGTGTTTTCTTAGATGATCTGCTGACTGCCAGTGCAATACTTGATATATATATATATATATATATATATATATATATATATATAAAAAATGTAATGCTATCACTTACATTTATTGCATAATTAAAAAAGAAGACATAAGTCACACAATATTAGAAATTAACCCTGAATGCTTATACGCCTTTATGTACAGTATGTGTACAAAATGTACAGTATGCATATCTAAAAAACTAGAGGTGATGAGTAAAAACGGATTTCAAATCTGAATTCAGCTGCACCCACCAAATTAGGTTAAAACAATTATTTTTGTGTTTGTCTCAATTTCTTTGTAAACCAGTGTTATTAATCACTGATGGGTAACAAATAAAAATAATTGGTTGGGTTTTTTACGGCATGTCAACCCCCTTGGGTTATTTTATGCCAAATACTTCTATTGGTAAAAAATATTTAATGCTGATAAAAAGTTTTGAAATAATTTCATTTTTAATGGATAATACAATTTTGTTTATAAACTCAGGTACTACCACTCCGGGTCAGAGTGGATCAGGGAGCAATGGTGATGAAGGGGTGCTCCACATTCCCCAAACCTCCAGAAACTGGAACCTCACCATCAGATAGAGTTTAACGTCAATCCCTGGACATGTAGACCCGCAGCCACCGCCACCTAGCACCCATATGATAAAAAGGGTTGGGGCTTGCTATCATATAGGTGCTAGGGCTTGACGTGACCAGCCAATTGATCAGAGGGGGCCTCTCTGACCACCCGTCTAGCCCAAGATAGGGCCAAATTGGAGTATTGCAAGTCATGAACTGCTCATCCACCTGGGTTCTATCCTTAAGCATCACGGGTGGCCCTATTGGGGGAGTCTTACCCCTCTGCAGAGGTGCAGTTGGTGCATTCTAACGCCCCACCGACAGGGTGGAAAAATAATTGGACACATAGCCTAGTGGATAAACAAGTTAGGTTAAGACAGTTCTAAGTGACAGTTATCTCTAGACTGCAGGTTCAATCCTGGTCAGGGGCAGCCATAACATGGAATAGTAATTAACACAGCTTAACACCTGTACCCCAGCTATGGTTAGCGGAATGAGAACAGGATACCCCCGTGGACTGAATAAAGGGTTAGGTTCAAAGTTCCGTAATGGCTCCCGATTATGACAGTAGGTTCTGAGTCTGAAAAGAAATACCTGAAGAAGGCTGGAGAGTACATCAGCCAAAATGTTGTACAGATAACAATAAAGATGAAAACAATAGTCTAAATAATCCAAATAATACTAAAAATAATTTCATATTTTTTTCTTTGAATATTTGTTATGGGGGGGTTGAGAAGTGAGGAGGTGGGCGCAACCGAGGATTTGTTTAGAAAGGAAACACAATAATAATAACACATCTAAAAATATCAGATTAAACGAAATAAACAAGTTTACGTAAGACGTTTACAGAGGATTAATGCCTCAGTTAATAGGAAAATATATGTATTTTAAGCAGAGATATGTATGAGTACAAACGGATTTCAAATCTGAATTCAGCACCCCAAATTAGGTTAAAACAGCTATTTTTGTGCTTGCCTCAATTTCTTTGTAAACCAGTGTTATTAGCCCAGTTGAGGTCTGTCAATGGTTTAATTAAAACTAAAACACTTTAAGTGTCGGCTTTCTAAATGTAAATCTTTGATATATTTTCTTGTTTTTTTTTCAAAAACTTTATACGTATTTAGATTGTCGGATTTTATATCCATTTCTTTCTTGATATACATGAAGCAACTGAGAGTAAGTGACTGTAAGCTATAGCTTATTTATAAATAAGTCCAGCCGTGTTTACCCAGATGACACACTAATGGTTATATATATATATATATATATATATATATATATATAAAAAATGTTATTCTGGTTCCAACGGGAGAAAATGTAATATTTTATAAAAAAGAAGAAGGTCCACAAAATGTATTGTTCAGAAAAAATGTTTTATTCTTTTTATTTCACATACGCAACACGTGTTTCAGATATTCTGGTATCTTCTTCAGGCTTTGATCAATACATATATTGATATACACATATATACACACACACACACATATGGTTGTGCGTGTTTCTGTAATTTTTTCTGTTATATTATATATATATATATATATATATATATATATATATGAGAGTTTTATAATTTGCTTGGAGCATTGTGTATATATTGGTTTGTAGGTTGATTAGAAGGCTATCACAATGCAGGTGTAAAGAAAAAATAATAAGGTAACAATGATGTGTGTTAACTTGTAATTATTCTTGAATTTGAGATAAAAATTTTTTCCTGCATTGTGATAGCCTTCAAAATCAACCTCCAAATATATATATATATATATATATATATATATATATATATATATATATGAGAGAGAGATAAAGAGAGCAATTATCCTCAGATTTAGTTGCAGTTTTATTTAAAGTTTCAGTTGGCCCTATACAATCTCTTGAAATAAACAATTCATTCGTCAGGTGAAAAGAAAGGACACACCTTGGGTTTTTACACACCTTGCTTCCACAGGTTAGATAAGGTTTTGAGTCACCACACCTTCCAAATAAAAATTAAGAACAACTGAACTATCGTGTAAATAGTAAATGCAACAAAAAGAAAAGAAAAAAAAATGCTGTCTATAAACCAAATTCAAATACAAGTAAGATCTTTCATAATAAAAAGAGAAAAAAAATCACGCCTCTTGACTCTCCATTTGTCAGATAATACCTCCATTTCATAACATTTATGATCACATGCATGCCCCCATTCTAATTACTGAAAAAATCCTAACGGAAAATACACACATACTGCACAAAAATACCCACAATTCCAAATACTAGAAGCTCTATACATCAAAAAATACAAACTATCCTTAAATAAGATTAATTTTGAATACAGTAGACACATTTAAAATGTCTATAACCCTTTTCCTGACAATTCTCCTCCTTCCATCTCCCACAACCTTAACATAATTTCTACTAGTTCCCGCTCGAATTTACCCTCACTACCACTAAAATAAAAAAAAAAAAAAATACGAGAACACAAACCCGGATGATGGCACTTCGAAGTGCCAAAAGTACTGCGGCATGTCAACCCTTTGTGTCATTTTTTGTCGAACACTTCTAATGGCAAAAAAAAAAAAATGTTTAATGCTGACAAAGTTTTGAAATAATTTCATTTTTAATGGATAATACAATTTTGTTTATAAACTCATGTTTTCTATTTAACCCATAGATGGGTTTGGTTTGTTTGGTTTGTTTTGTTTTACGGCATATCAACCTCAGTGGGTCATTTAATGCCAATAAAGTTTTGAACTAAATCAATTCTTAATGGATAATACAATTTTTTATAAATACATTTTTCTATTTAAATAGATGGGACCCTAACAGGTATACCACTCCGGATCAGAGTGGACCAGGGAGCAATGGTGATTGCTCAACATTTCCAAACTGAACTCACCATCAGATAGAGTTTAACGTCATTTCCAGGACATGTAGACCCGCAGTCACCGCTTCTAGCACCCATATGATAAAAAGGGTTGGGGCTTGCCATAAGGGCAATAGGGTTGGGAAAATCATATAGGTGCTAGGGCTTGACGTGGCCAGCCGATTGATCGGAGGGGACCTCTCAAACCGCCCGTCTAGCCAAGATAAAGTGGAGTATTGCAAGTCATGAACTGCTCACCCACCTGGGTTCTATCCTTGGCCAACAGGTGGCCCCATTGGGGGAGTCTTACCCCTCTGTAGAGGTGCAGTTGGTACATTCTAATGCTCCAGTCGACAGGGCGGATTTTTATTATTATTATTATTATTATATATAGATATATAGATGTGAGGTATCCAAAACTTGGTAGTAAGGGATGATTCTATATGTGATTTCTAAGACACACTGTATTATTATTGTATGATCCAGTATGTATAAATACAGTGAATCTTTAAATCACTGAAGAGAGCTCAATGTATAATAATCTTTTAGATTATATACAGAGCAATATTTATCTTTGAAAGGAAGGAAAAACTCAACACAGTTATTCCATAATAAATTTATTTCGACCAAAATTGGGGCCTTTATAAATCTAAGTTGATTTAAAAAATCAAGTCTCATCAGATGGGAAGGCAAAATAATTTGAATTGCATAACAGAAAAATTTACTCCTCAAAAATTTTTTTTTACTTTTACAAAATGTATACATTAAAAGAATGTCACCATGGTGACAGGAAGTCAAATGAGAAAAAAGAATACTTTTCAGGGCCAAGTTTTTTCAGGGGATTGTAGTCAGACAAATTAAGATTATATATATATATATATATATATATATAGATAAATCTAATGAGTATATACTAAAAGTATGCTTTTCATAAGAGTATCTTAGCACTAAGCAAAACTTTTAGTACGTTTATCTTACTCATTAGATTTATCTTTATTATTTGCTCTACTTAGGTATCATTTTTTATTTATTAGCTTTAGTCTCCTGGCGGTTTTGTATGCATATAAATTGTTTTTTCTTTTGGCCAAAATATTGTACCAATAGATTATTTTTGGTTGGTACGATTATCTTGGTCTTTTCTTTTTCCAAAGTTTTTTTTTTTTCTCCGGGTGATGTTTGGTAGTATATTTTTACAATCAAACTATTTGCTGGGTTTTTCCTCACCGCGAGGATTTACCAACAAGTTGGTATATATATATATAATATATATATATTATATATATATATATATATATATATGCAATATTTTTGTGATTTTTTATTTATATAATAATACCAAATAAGGTTAGGGATTGTTTAATTTTTTGTTGTTTTTGCAGCATAGCGTTTCAATCTAGTTGAAACTAAACAGACTCGAGAGAAATAATAGGAGAAACTTGCAATATGTACATGTCTGCATGGACATGGGTGGTAAGAAAAGTGCATGCCGTTCACCTGCAATGAAGCACACAGACTGTGCATCTATTAGCACAAACACTCCCACCACCCCCACCAGGGGGTGGAAAGAATCCTGACTGAAGGCCAAGTCAACAGGTGTTGAAATCTATGTCAGGTTTATATTTAGAGTGAGTGAATTATATATATATATATATATATATATTATATATATATATGTGTGTGTGTGTGTATATTTAGGCAGCATTTTTTCATTTATGCATGTTGAATTAAACAAAAGACATGTTACATAAACAATAATAGATATCTCCGATTCACTAATTAACAATTCAATTCACGCACACACCGCAATAAAAAGATACACACACTCGACAACAAAACAAAACATAATTTGTGACGCCAACCGGAAGTTTACTCCATGGTAGCCTAAAAAGAAGTGACCAATTCAACACGTTTTTGCGCATAGGCTCCAAATTGAAGTTCAGTTGGAAAACAAGAATGCAAAAAAATAAAAATAAAATAATTTTGTAAATAAACTCACATTTCATCCAATCGAAAGCTCTCCCCCACCAAAACAAAAAAAAAGCTTCTGCGATCCGATTTCGGATCACACAGGCCTATATAAAATCGGCTTTGAAAAGCCAACAGCAGACAAAACCAGCCACATGCGCAGACCACATCACAGGTGGCCGATTTACATCCTCACCTACCTCTACCCAAATCTGACCTCACAGGCAGTCAACAAACGAACAATTCCACATTGTTCAGCAATACCAAATTTACGCAACATCATACACAATACAACAGCTATCGACTTCAGAATACCAAAACACAAAATTCTGCCTACTACAACAACAAGACTACGCCGACTGATACAAGGAACACAACCGCTAATGACTACTAAAAAACACAAGACTCTGCCCACTTCCTCACCTACACTACAACTGATTCGGCCACCGAATATTCACTGACTTTATTATTCAAGACACAACTATCACCAAAATTATCCTGTAAATTTCATTTCTATCTTTTCTTTGCTTTAAAATCCATGTTTGTTTTTTTTCCTCCTCACCATACGCTTCATACTAACCCTGTTTATTACAGACACATCTCCTGTTTAACAATTTTATTTGTGATTTTTTCAAGTTTTCTGGCCAACTTTTTAATATTTGGATGGAATTCGTGGATTAGTGCCGAAAGTACTCGGGACATGAACTTTGGTGGACTAATCCACGAATTCCACCCAAATATTAAAAAGTTGGCCAGAAAACTTTTGAAAAAAATCACAAATAAAATTGTTAAACAGGAAATGTGTCTTTTGTTTAATTCAATATATCTGGGTGGAGAAATCAGTAGGAGAGTGGAAGAAATGGGAAAGGGGGGGGGCGTTAATTATAGATGAAACCTTATCCTAGCAGGAGTTGGGTATTGGATTTTATGGCATGTCAACCCCTGTTGGGTTATTTTATGCTGACAACTTTTTTATAAATTCATTTATTTTATTGATTCTTCATGGATACTCAATTTTTTTTAAAAACACATTTTTAAACTCATTTTTTCTATTTCACCCATAGATGGGACCCTAACACACACTACCACTCCAGGTCAGAGTACTCGTGGGAGTAATGGTGATTAAGAGGCAATCCACATTCTCCAGAGCTCCACCATCGGAACTTCATTAGATGCAAGTTAATATCATGCCCAGGACACTAAGACCCTCAGCCACCGCTTTATAGCACATATATGATAAAAAGGTTTAGGGCTTGCCATAAGGGCAATAGGGTTGGGACAATCATATAGGTGTTAGGGCTTGACATGATCAGCCAATTGATCAGAGGGGGCCTCTCCAATTATCTGTCTAGCCTAAGTAAGGGCAAAAGTGGAGTGTTGCATGTCAAGGATTCTGTCCTTAAGCATCACAGGTTGACACCCACAGCCAACAGGTGGCCCCATTGTAAGGGGGGGGGGAATGGTCTTACACCTCTGCAGAGGTGCAGTCGATGTATTCTACAGCCCCAGCTGACAGGACAGGAGGAGGATGAAAGAAATCGGGGGGAAGGGGGGGGGGCAGGGGTTCATTATTGGATGGAACCCTATCCTAGCAGTGGGATCTTTAAGCGTTGAATAGGCGTTAAAGCATTAGATTTATTTTACAATGAAGACTAGGGAGAAGGGGGCACAAGATGCCCCCCCCCCCACATACCGAGAGAGGGGGGGGGCAGCAAATTTTGAACAATGTCAACAGGAAATTTTTTTTTTTTTAAAAAACGAAAAGAACAAGTACTCCTATTTTCTGCCAATTAACCCCCGGCTCAAATGCAGCCCCCCACCCAAGCCAAATGTGCAAGGCTGAAAACCAGACTGCATTCTTTCACGTTTAAACATTGGAGATAACATGATACTTCAATTGATAACCACCCAGTCAGTGGGGAGGGGGGGGTTAGAATAGGCTGACTGGATCCCTTGTAAAAGGGTAACACACCCCCTCCCACCAAAAAAACGGGGGGGGGGGTCCTTGATATGCCATTTTAACTCTTTGTCTACTAAATTTCCCTCCACAGCTGTACAAAAATTTCTTGTTATTTTTTTTTACCTGAACGATGAGATATTTCAAAGTTTCCTATCTGTTCACCTCAAAACATTCTAAAGTCTTATTATCGTAATCTGGGTCCTTCTGCTCAATTATAATGAACTAATCATCAGTTTCTGTACTTTGCTCACAATGGTGGGAGAGACACTGTGAGCAGCTTAAAGTAGGCAAGGATGGTTTGGTTTGTTTGGTGGATTTTACGGCACGTCAACCCTTGTTGGGTTATTTTATGCCTAAGACATTTTGTTTTATTCTTTGTGGGTATTCAAAAAATTTTTTCTAAACATTTTTTTTTAATTTTTTTTTTTTCTTCTATTAACCGGTTATTTCCTATAACTCCAACCTAAAAAAGGGGAACCACTCTGACTGATAAATTATTTATTTATTGATAAAAAAAAAGAAGTTAGGGTTAGTTTAATGGGAAAATAATGGGTAGATTAATTAACAGATAAAATTCATTCAGAGTGGTTCCCCTTTTTTAGATTGGAGTTATAAGAAATAACCATTTAACCTATAGATGGGACCCTAACAGGTACTACCACTTCCGGGTTCAGAAGTTAGATAAAATCTAAAATGAATATATTCTTACTTCCTCATGAGTTCTGCTGTAAGTTTCAGAAATTAAAAAAAAAAACAAAAAAAACAAAGTAAAATGGACCAAAAAAAGAATGGCAGCAATTTCCCTATGACCCTTAAGCACCCCTTTTGCGATCTCCATTCATAAGGACATTTTTTCATTTAACCGTCAAAATCCAGTTGTTTGTTAACAGATGATTTTTACAGTTTTTTTTTCTTAATTATAAAACTAATCTCTAACCCCTAACAAACAACCGGATTTTGACGGTGTAAATGAAAAAAATGTCCTTATGAATGGAGATCGCAAAAGGGGTGCCTAAGGGTCATATGGTCCTTTTATTCCTTGAAGAAGACAAGTCTTTCGATAATACTGAAGAGAAATAGTGCTATGATAAATCTCTTAAAACAGTATATATTGCATGTAAGATTAAATAAATACAAGTTTTTTGTTTTCTTGTACAGTGCTCAATACTCTGCGGTAGAGCCATGACAAAGTCAATGCAGAACATTAGGATAAAAATGGCTTTTTTTTTTTTTTTTTAAAGAAAATCAATCTTCAGAGACTTTTGAAGATCAGGTTTGATTTCTTATTTAGAAAAAGAGAGAGAGAGAGAAAGAGAGAGAGAGAGAGAGAGAGAGAGAGAGAAAGGAGAGGGAGAGAAAGAGAAGAGAGAGAACGAGAAGAGAGAAGAGAAAAGAGAGAGAAGAGAGAGAGAGAGGAGAGAGAAAGACTAGAGAGGAGAAATGAGAGAAGAGATAGAGAGAGAAAGAGGGAGAGAGAAAAAGAGAGAGAGAGATAGAGAGAGAGATAAGAGAGCAAGAGATAGAGAGAGAGAATAGACGAGAGAGGATAGAGAAAAAGAGAGAGATATAGAGAAAGAGAGAGAGAATAGGAGAAAGAATAACAGAGAGAGAGTGAGATAGAAGAAGAAAGGGAGGAGAAGAAGAGAAAGAGGGACGAGAGAGAGAGAAAAAGAAAGAAAGAGAGGAGGAGAGAGAGAAAAGAAAGAGGAGAGGACGAGGAAGAAGAGAGAGAGAAGAAAAAAAAGAAAGAGAGAAAAAAATAAAAGAGAGATGAAGAAAAAAAAGATTGACGATCGGCTGATAGGAGAAGAGCTTTGAGAAAAAAAGAGAGAGAGAGAAAAAAGAGAGAGAGAAAAGAGAGAGAGAGAGAGAGGAGAAAGAGAGAGAGAGAGAGAAAAGAAGAGAGAGAAAGAGAGAGAAAGAGAGGAGAGGAGAGAAGAGAAAAAAAGAGAGAGAGAGAGAAAAAGAGAGAGAGAGAGAGAAAGAGAGAGAGAGAAAGAGAGAAAGAGGAGAGAGAGAGAAAAGAGAAAGAGAGAAAGAGAAAAAGAGAAAAGAAAAAAGAAGAGGAGAAGAGAGAAAAGAAAGAGAGGAGAGAGAGAGAAAGAAGAGAGAGAAAGAGAGAGAAAAGAGAGAAAAGAGAGAGAAAGGAAAAAAGAGAAAAAAAGAGAAGAAAGAGAAAAAAGAAAGAAAAAGAGAAAAGAGAAAGAAAGAAAGAGAGAAAGAGAAAAAGAGAAAAAGAGAAAGGAAAAGAGAAAGAGAAAAAGAGAAAGAGAAAAAAGAGAAGAGAAAGAGAGAGAAAAGAGAAAAAGAGAAAAGAGAAAGAGAGAAAAAGAGAAAGAGAAAAGAGAAAAGAGAAAAGAGAAAAAGAGAAAGAGAAAAGAGAGAAAGAGAAGAAGAGAAAAAAGAAAAAGAAGAGAGAAAAAGAAGAGAGAAAAAGAGAGAGAAAGAGAAAAGAAGAGAAAAAGAAAGAGAAGGGAGAGAGGTAACAAAAAAACAAATATAGGTTTAAATAAATTCTACAAATGGATTTTTGTAAGTAGAGACTGAAACTATTAGTACCTCCCCCCGCCGCCGCCGCCCCCGTTGACGGTTGGCGGGTGAGGGTGGGGGTGAGAGTGATCACAGTCGATACATACAAATAAGCAAAACAAATATCTACCTCCTACACAAACATCTTACAATCGATTTACCGTCAAGAAAAATGACAGTTTGAAACAGTTTGACTTTTTCAAGTTGAGAAAAAGAAATTTTATCCAGAATTTTCACTTAGGGGATTTTGCACATACCTACGTACACACCCCCCTACCCCCCACACACACACACTTTTTTGGAATAAAAAGGTAATTGCACACATGGCCTGGTGGATAGAGGAGTTAGGTTAAGACAGTTCTAAGTGACAATTATCTCGAGACTGCAGGTTCAATCCTGGTCAGGGGCAGCAGTAACATAGAATAAGGTAATCTTCAACTTGTTCCTCGTAAATTCCTACTATAAAATAAACTGAACCCTCACTTTATGTCCGTTGTTTTGCAATAAATGTTTTAAATATGTTTGCAATAAATGTTTTTAAATAAAGAAAATATATTCAGTATTGTAAAATAACGGGTGCAAGAAAAATAAAACATTTATTGCAAAAAACACGGACATAAAATGAGGGTTCAGTTTATTTTATGGTAGGAATTTATGAGGAACAAGTTAAGGATTATCTAGAATAATAATTAACACAGCTTAACACCTGTACCCCAGCTATGGTTAGCGGAATGAGAATACCCCTGTAGACTGAATGAAGGGTTGGGTTCAAAGTTCCGTGATGGCTCCCGATTACGAAAAGTAGGTTCCCAAGTACAACAAGAAATACCTGAAGAAGTCCGGAGGGCACATCGGCCGAAACATTGTACAGATAACAATGAAGACGAGGACAATAGTCCGATTAATACAAATAATAGTAATTTTATTTGTCTGATTTTTTTAGATGAGACTTGATGTGTATAATTTCAATTTTTCAGACTGTTGTCCTCATCTTTACTGTGGTATGTAAAATCCCAACGTTTCGGCCGCTGTATCCTCCAACCTTCCTCAGGTGTTTACCTGTGTATCCAAACATAGTAATGACATAATCTAGGAAATCATTTTTAATTGATTGACTCTTGAATGAAAAATGATTTCCCAGGTTGGGTCATTGGGATGGAAACACCTGAAGAAGGCTGGAGGATATAGCAGCCGAAACATTGTGATTTTTAATAAAAGAGTTAATTCTATTTAATGATAATCATTTGTTTTAATAAAGTTAAATGGTTTCAAGTGATCTTATCTAATAATAATAATTGTATCTAATAATCTTATTATAATGGAGATTGTGGGTTTGTCTGTCTGTAACCGAAACTATATCACTACTCAAGTCACAATTCCTTTTGTTATTTACATCCCATTCACCATGATTTGATTTTATTTAAACCTCAATTATTAATAAAATTGTTTTACATTATTTATACTGTTGACAATATCTACATTCTAAAAACATGCAATTGTATTTATATATACAACAAAATAGCGGTTTACAGTGTGAACGGGAAGGCTAATTTGCATATTGATATTAAAAATTTGATTTTAATAAATATGTGCTTAGTATTATTGATTTCTAATTGTTTGGTTTATCTTATTGAATATGAGCAAAAATATAGGATATAGATATTTAAATAAATCCATTAACAAGAAGAAATAACTGTAATATTATTCTTTACTTCTTATTTTAACTAAATAGTTAAATTAGGAAAATTTACCAATGAAAGACGGAAGTAAGGGAAAATGATGGAAGAGTTAGCTTCAAAGTTCTATTTTTCAATCATACCCCCTCTGTTCCAAATATTTTTATCTGAATTCTTATTCAGTTACATTAGCCTTTCTAATTTAACATGATATTTTATTATATTAAAACTTAAATACTTGCACCCGGAGGGTGCATATATTTGCTAGTAATAATAATAATAATAATAATAGTATCTAATAATAATAATTGTATCTAATAATAATAATAATAATAATAATAATTGTATCTAATAATAATAATAATAATTGTATCTAATAATAATAATTGTATCTAATAATAATAATAATAATTGTATCTAATAATAATAATTGTATCTAATAATAATAATAATAATAATTGTATCTAATAATAATAATTGTATCTAATAATAATAATAATAATAATAATAATAATATCTAATAATTAATAATAATTGTATCTAATAATAATAATAATTGTATCTAATAATAACACTGGTTTACAAAAAAAATTTTTTGTC
Source organism: Doryteuthis pealeii (assembly GCA_023376005.1). Classification (NCBI taxonomy): domain Eukaryota; kingdom Metazoa; phylum Mollusca; class Cephalopoda; order Myopsida; family Loliginidae; genus Doryteuthis; species Doryteuthis pealeii. The sequence goes on from CM042167.1 coordinate 48,863,627, forward strand.
TAATGCAAGAATGTGAACAGGTGTTTTTTACTAATTTGGGTGTGCTGAATTCAAATTTATAAACAGTTTTGCTCTATCATGGAAATTCCACAGGTCCTACCTAATAATTTGAACCCATAGATAAGGACCCTAGCAGAGTCAGAGTGGACCTGGGAGTAATGGCCAAGGAGTGAGGTATTAGTAATAAATCAGTTTAGAATATTTTAGTCTTTTTTAATAGATTACTAATCTTTCATACACATCCTATTCACCTTTATCTGGGATTGAACCTAGATACCAATAGAAAAATACACAACTACCACAGTCCCATCTATGGGTTAAATAGGAAAAATGTATTTATAAAAAAATTGTATTATCCATTAAGAATTGATTTATTTCAAAACTTTATCGGCATTAAATGACCCACTGAGGTTGATATGCCGCAAAACAAACCAAACCAAACAACTACCTCAGCCACTCTGCAAACATCTAGTATCTTATTTAGAGACTTCATATCTAACCAAATAAATGCGGAAATATTTTGTTAGTTAAAGAAAGATATAGATTACATTATTGGCAATTGAAGCAGAAGACATAAACTGATAACCTAAATATTTGTAGGACACTTAAAACACACACACAAATGAGTCCACATTAAATTTAAGTCAAATAATAAAGAAACACTGAGTCCATTGTTTATACAACCTATTTATTTAAACCTTGTAACTTCTGTGTATTTATCCAATCCCTCAGCACGAGCAGGATGTTACACAAGGTCAATTTCTTAAACAGTTTAACAGGTTTGAATTCAGAATTTGAGGGGCTGGGTTAGCTCAGTTGGTAGAGCGTTCGGCTAGAAACCACAAGGTTCCTAGTTCGATACCCGCCCTCGCCGACTCAGCGTATGAGTAGCACAGGGATCTGTGCGGTAAAGTAAGGAACTGGTGGTAGGTGTGGCGCTCCACCTCAGACGCTAAAATAATCTCCTTGGTCTAGCGCTAGTGAAAAGGGATAGATTCCCTCGCTGCATGGCTGATACCGACATTAGGCCGCCCCGACGACTTTACTTTACTTACACTAGTTGCCTAATCAAGGTTAAAGGGCCAAGTGTGTTTATCTATTTACCCATAGCTGGAGAGAGAGAGAGAATAGTTGAATGTATACTTTTCCCAAAGGATATGAGTGCTATGTGAAATGCAAACAGCCTCATTCAGGATTTGAACTCTTATTGCAGTGTTCATTTCGTACAACAATAACCATGAACACCTCTAAAGTAAACATGATAAAAAGAAAAAAGACACGTCTATTGTTCATACAACTTATTTATCTAATCTGTGCAATGTGTATATATTTACCCAAACCCTCCACATGAGCAGGATGTGACACAAGGTCAATTTCTTAAACAGTTTAACAGGTTTGAATTCAGAATTTTCCTTCTCCTACACTAGTTGCCTAATCAAGGTTAAAGGGCCAAGTGTGTTTATCTATTTACCCATAGCTGGAGAGAGAGAATAGTTGAATGTATACTTTTCCCAAAGGGTATGAGTGCTATGTGAAATGCAAACAGCCTCATTCAGGATTTGAACTCTTATTGCAGTGTTCATTTCATACAACAATAACCATTACATCATGAACACCTCTAAAGTAAACATAATAAAAAGAAAAAAGACACTACGTCTATGTTACGTTGTAATATTCACGGCACTAAAACGATACATGTACCGTAGTCCTTTTTTCTTTCTTGGTACTAAAACTCCAAAAGTCACCGTGCTGAAATGGTGCCGATAAAAAATCATAACACAAGAAACATGTCATCACAACTGCCAGCCTTTATTATCGTGCTCGTATAGTGGGCTCCTACCAGAGAGGAGGAAAGGCAGAGAGAAAGAGAGAGAGAGAGAACACTACTAGATTACTGGGCTCTCATGAGGTCCGTACCCTACGACCGCCCCAGGCAAAAAGAGGACGAACCCTTTCTTTTTTCCCCCACGTCACCACGTGACTTCCGGTCAACACCCGACTTCCGCTTGCGGTCAATTCTCCGTTCGGGGTTACGCTACGGTCAAACCATCGCTCTCCTCTTTTGGGTCATCACTATTTTTTAAGCCTTTGTTATTTATTCCTCCTCCTTCCATTAGTAGTCCTAGCTCACAAAAGTCAGGAATATACCCATCTTGCAACAGTCTATTTTTCATACAACTTATTTATCTAACCTGTGCAATGTGTATATATTTACCCAAACCCTCCACATGAGCAGGATGTGACACAAGGTCAATTTCTTAAGCAAATTTTAACAGGTCTGATTGTTGTGTACCCTTTTCTTCTTCTGGCGTCTTTGACATCTTAAGTTCTTCTTCTAACATCTTGAGCTTCGTCTTGGTGGTCGGTCGGTCGCACTTAACTCATTTCTCTTATTCTGTATCAGTCTTGTTACCAAGGCATTCACCAACCACAAAACTTATTTTCTCAAGCTTTTATTTACTTAACTAAACATTTCATGTAACTAAATATCTGACTAACATAGCGCGCGTATGCAGTGTGAGTTCCAGATAAGGCAGGACATCCTCCCTGCCTGACGTCAAACTGAAAACCCAACCAGGACCCACGTGACTTCACGTATTTCGCGGGCTTTCTGTACTATTCCATGGAAAGTTCCGCCCGTGATATGAAAAGGCCCATCCCTTTAGAAATACAGGGGATTGACAATAATCTTATGCAACCGCATAGATTATGTAACATGATTTCATAGATTTCCTTCTTGATCTGTTGCCATAAGGTTAACTCTTTGCCTACCAAATTTCCCCCATAGCTTTACCAAATTTTCTAGCTATTTTTTTTTTTTTTTTACCTTTTTCCAATGATCACTATCTATTCACCTTAGAACTCATTCTATTCAAATAAAGTCCGATTATCATTGTAATCTGAGTCCTTCTGTTCAATTATAATGAACTAACCATCAGTGGCTTACGGTACCAAATTTATTTTGTATTTTTTACCAGTATGATGAGATATTTCAAAGTTCATTATCTATTCACCTCAGAACTCTTTCTATTCAAATAAAGTCCGATTATTATTGTAATCTGTTTCCTTCTGCTTAATTATAATAAACTAGCTATCAGTTTATGTACTTTAATGGGAGAGCCGCTGTGAGCGTCTTAAAGTAGGCAAAGAATTCAATTTTAGCATTAAATAATCCATAAAGAGTTGATATGTTGTCAAATAAACAAAACTTAACTATTAATATTAACTCTTTGCCTACCAAATTTCTGCCACGACTGTACCAAATTTCCATGGTATTTTTTACCCGTATGATGGGATATTTCAAAGTTCACTATCTATTCAACTCAGAACTCATTCTATTCAAATAAAGTCATATTATTATTGTAATCTGAGTCCTTCTGCATAATTATAATGAGAGTTGCTGCCAGTGGCTTACAGTAGGATATCAGTGGTGGGGGAGCCACTGTGAGTGGTTTAAAATAGACCAAGTGTTAAGAATTGATAAATATGGATGTGGAGACATAGAACCAGAGACAACCGAGATGAAAGACAAAGATGACACCAGACTCAGACGAAGAAGACAAGAATAATTCATAATTATCTTTCTTAACTCTTTACCTACCAAATTTCCCCCATGACTGTAACAAATTTCCATGGTATTTTTTTACCTGTATGATGGGATATTTCAAAGTTCACTATCTATTCACCTTAGAACTCATTCTTTTAAATAAAATCCCATTATTTTTGCAAACCGAGTCCTCCTGCTCAATTATAATCATCAGTTTTTGTACTTTGATTAGGTATGGTATGCGCAGTGGTGAGAAAGCCACTGTGAGCGGTTTAAAGTAGGCAAAGAGTTTAAAGAGCTCAGTCTGCCCTACTATTTACCCATAGCTGGAGATAAAATAGTTAGATACATACCTTTCCCAAGATTATTAACACTATGTGAAATGCAAAAAGCCTTGTCCAGGATTTGAACTTGGATGGCCATGTCCATTTCCCACAACAATAACCATTACACAATGAGCGCCTCCTCGCAACATGTAAGATGGATATTCCAGGCTTAACACTATTTTACAATATACCATAGGCCCAATATTTCAGGCAGGACATTATTTTACAATACACTGTAAGCCCAATACGCTGTAAACTTCTCTCTTAATAGAAGGACAAATTAACTCTGAACCTTTTGTTCAGAGTTAATTCATCATTACATGAGCGCTTCGCCGAGAAAATGGTAACGATAAACAAGGGTGTCGTTCGTCGCACGTCTTTTCTCGGCGCCCGTTGTTTTCGTTCGTTCGAGCGAGCCAGCGAGCAAACGAAGTAACGACAGTTGGGGAACGTGTAATCGGCAGGAACTGTGGACGGAAAGCGACGACAAGAATACGACTGCTACGACACGAACAGTGGTTGTTGGCAACCGTCGGAGACCGTGAGCAAAGTGTTGGCGGATGGGTAGGGGCATTGCGGCAAGGAGACCGTATGCGAACATGTCAAATCCTGGAGTAAATTTAGAATGTATGAGGGTCATTCAATGAATAAGTTTTTTTTCTTCTAGAGGACAATGTGTCCCCTGCCCCCCCCCCCAACAGGCTGTAACTTGTTGAAGAATTTACACAGGGAACAAGTGACAACTATTATCTTTAAAACAATACAGTGATACTTTGGCTTACAAGTTTAATTCATCCATCTCGTAACTATTTCCTTGTATATCAAATCAATTTTTCCCATTGAAATGAACTGAAATACCATTAATCCGTTCCAGACTCCCCCGCCCCCCCAAAAAAAACTCCCTAATTTTGTGTAACGTCTTTCTTAACTCTTAAAGTCCTATACCACCTCATTCCACCCGGCTGGAAGTCACATTCGTTTTAACTAATCAGCCCCAAACAATAGCCTTTGTTTAAATTTAATATTAAACATATGTAGAAATCTTTGATTTAAGGGAAATAACAGGTAACTTTAGATGCAAAGGTCATTTTTAGCCATTTTTTAAATATATCCTTATAGGAATGCTGTGGACATAGAAAAATCTCAACAGGATGTTAAGAGTTAACTAAATGTTATTCATCTATCATAAAAACGAAAAGGAGGAGATGATGATGAGGATATTGTAGATATGATGGTCAGCTGAAAGGTTTATAGACTGACCAGGATATTCTCATGGAATGTGACTGAATAAGGTTTATTTTTAAACAATGCCTTCGTTTTAGCTAATCAGCCCCAAACAATAGCCTTTGTTTAAATTTAATATTAAACATATGTAGAAATCTTTAATTTAAGGGAAATTACAGGTAACTTTAAATGCAAAGGTCATTTTTAGCCATTTTTTAAATATATCCTTATAGGAATGCTCTGGACTTAGTTAACTCTTAACATCCTGTTGAGAATTTTCTAAGAAAAACAGCACTGTAGTCTACTATTGGTTTGAATAACAGCAACTAGCTAAGCACAACTGTATTATTGGATGTTCATTTGAGAAGTTGGCATATCTGTCATTCTGGTAAAAACTTCCCAAACCAACATCCAATTATACAGTTGTGCTTAGCTAGTTGCTGTTATTCAAACCAACAGTAGACTAACTGACTTCAATATGGCACTGTGGGCAGGATTACGTGTCCCTCTGAACCCTACCAGTCAGACATTCTAGAGTCTGACGACATAAGGGATATGGTAAGTGTTGTATTATTGTCGCCCAGAAGAGGAAGCTTCCGGCAAAAAGACAGAGAAAGATAAAAATATACATTTTAAAAAAAAAGGGAAAATGGAAGAGAGGTTTTCCGGTCAAAGAAGCAGGGAGAAGATAAAGAAATATATAACAAATTCCCGTTATCAGATCAAAAGATAAAAATGCGTAGGCGTATTTATCGATATAAAGGCCAGAGGATTCGAGCCAACAGGTCAGACCCCAGTCAGCAGCCAAGAGGACAACCTCACGTCTCCCATCAGCAAACACCCCTCAGGCACTCATTGTGAACACTCGTTGCCGCCTCCGCCAGCCACCCAGCATTTTCATTGTGAAGCTCTACGCCCCTCACCACCCACAAGCCGAAAAAATAAAGACGGGTCATATTTTTATATATATGTGTCTGTTGTTCATTGAAGTCCAGTAGCAGTCAGCTATACAACATAAGCACAGTTGTATAATTGGATGTTAGTTTCGGAAGTTTTTACCAGAATGACAGATGTGCCAACTTCCCAAACCAACATCCAATTATACAGTTGTGCTTAGCTAGTTGCTGTTATTCAAACCAACAGTAGACTAACCGACTTCAATAAGAATGCAATGAATTATGCTCTAAAATTTAAAAAAAAAAAAAAAGAAGTAAAGTTGAACAGCGAGGGGGTCTATCCTCTTTTCACTAGCACTAGACAAGGGAGATCTTGAGGATATTTAAAAAAAGGAAAAATTCTTCAAGATTTATGTTCCCTCTTATGATTACATCCTCCTGTTGTCTCAGCAAAATCGGATTTTACGGCATGTCAACCTGTGTTGGGTTATTTTATGCCAAAGACATTTTTGTTTTGGACCTATGAGTAATGGCAATGAAGGAGTACTTCACACTCTAGAATCGGAACCTCACCACCAGATGTAGTTTAACATCATACCCAGAACACTCACCAAAATCTCCAAATGTATTTAGATAAACAAGTTTTATGTAAGAATTGAATATTTGGTTGGTTGGATTTTATGGCATGTTAATCCATTGGGTTATTTTAAGCCAAAGACATTTTGTTTTATTCATTCTTGATGGATATACAATTTTTTTTAAACCCAATTTTTTAAACTCTTTTTAAAGCTCATTTTTAAAATCTATTTAACCTATAGACGGGACTCTAACATGTACTACCACTCTTGGTTGGAGTGGACCTGGGAGTAATGGCAATGAAAGAGTACTCCACATTCCCCAGAGCTCCAGAATTGGAACCTCACCACCAGATGCAGTTTTAACATCATACCCAGGACACTAAGACCAAAATCTCCAAATATATTCAGAAAAAACATCAAGTTCTGTGTTGTACGTAAGAATTGAATATTTTGGAACATGTGTTTAGCATAATCGTTAAACAATACCAAAAGAAATGTGGAGATTTTTATCAGACAATCCAGGCGGCCATTTACTCTCGCTCTCTCTCGATGTACGGATTTCCATTAAACAAGTGCGTCTAATGTTACTTGCCATTCCAGTACAGGATGTGATTAAACTCCCAGGAGTCTCTTTCCCAACCAATGGTTTTCCGCCCTCGCAAAAGTGAGAGAAGAAAAAAAAAATTCACAGCATTCATTCAGCACAAAGAATATTATTTCTCTTTTACAATTGTTATAATTACTACTAGCAAGAATAAACACCCTTGGCCGGGTGTAAATATTTAAGTTGATTCAATCGAACTTAACAGACCTAAATTCCACAATCGTATGTCACTCCGCCAAAAGAAAAAAAAAACTACCAAAAATCAGGGAATTAACCGAATTTAATGAAATTTTCAGTGTTGATATATTAATAAATAAAAGATATAATTCATCAGTTATTTTATTTAAAACTTTTACATTTTTTCAGTTCAGTTAATTTTAAACCACATATCTTTGAGGCGTAATGCAGATCCTCAAAGATGTGTGGTTCAAAGATAACTGACCTGAAAAAATGTAAGTTTTTAAATAAAATAACTAGAGTATTATATCTTTTATTCATTAATATATCAACTGAAAATTTCATTAAATTCGGTTAATCTCCTGATTTTTGGTATTTTTTTTTCTTTCAGCGGGGTGACATACGATGGTGAAATTTAGGTCCGTTAAGTTCGATTTAACCTTTAAGTGTTAATGTAGAGAAATATATAAAATCATAAAGTCTAACGAAATTAAATAAGAACACATAAAAAGATCACACAATATTCTTGGTTGATGGATTTGAATGGCACATCAACCCTTTTATTTTATGCCCAGAGGTTAGGGAATAATATATTTTGAATGTCTTTATTAACACTTTTGTAGTTAACAGTTTTAGTGATATCTTTAATTTCTTAACGATTTAAGAGACACATTGCAGGATTTTAAACGCACTAATAACATGGGCTGTTTTGAGGAAATTTTAACTCAAATTTTCATAGAGACATCATTAATAGATAAGATTTATTCTATGTATTAATAATGTTGACAAATCAAATATTCCTTGATAATCTTACGCAATTCCTGAGGGTATTTTGACATAAACAGTGACAGTTTCGGTTACAGACAGACACAGAATCTTCATTATAATAAGAAGATTAAAAGAAAAAAAAAAAAAAAAAAAAAAAAAAAAAAAAAAAAAAAAAAAAAAAAAAAGGTGAAAGTATTGAAGTTTTAATGTGATGAAACATAAAAATTAGGAAGACTGACAAAACAAAATAAGAATGCAAAAATTACAAATCTGCATATATTAATACTAATGTTCCTTAATCGTATGACCGTTATCATCTTGCAACACCCTTTGGTTAAAAATGAGGCCATCCAAATTAGCCAAGATGAAATGCAAAAATGTAAATCCTAAGTATCTGGTGTTGCTTATCCGCTGAATTTTTATTTCTCTTGAGTATCGTCACTTCAGCTAAATAATGGACCCTTCTGTTTTTATTATAAAGAAAGGGAAGAAAAAGGACATGCTACACAGAAAAATACAAGAAAAAGAAAGAAAGAGTAGCAGAGAGGGGGTGAGCGTATGGAAGCAATAATGCTAATCTGTTTCAATCAAACATGAAAAGGAGGAGAGAGAGAGAGAGAGGAGAGAGAGGGCGGGAGTTAAATCAAGATTATTATACTTTACATATTGAACTATTTTGAAATAGCTCTTAAGTAAACATATCAAACATTGTAATGATTAAATTACCATAATGGAGTATATCCACAGGTCCTGCTAGTCTTTAATTTATTACTCTATACAGTCACAAGGGGCCGGGTTAGCTCAGTCGGTAGAGCGTTCGGCTAGAAACCACGAGGTTCCTAGTTCGATACCGGTCCTCGCCAACTCAGCGTATGAGTAGCACAGGGATCTGTGCGGTAAAGTAAGGAGCTGATGGTAGGTGTGGCGCTCCACCTCAGATGCTAAAAACAATCTCCTTGGTCTAGCACTATTGAAAAGGGGATAGACTCCCTCGCTGATTGGCTGATACCAACATTAGGCCGCCCCGTCGACTTTTACTTATACAGTCACACTTCTAATTATGTCATTTTGATTTCTGTTATTTTCAAAGATACATCGCTTTTTAAGAATATTAAAATCTTAAAAGCTATATAGAATATTAGAATATTTACATCTATAAAAAAAAAAAAAAAGAAAAGCTGTATCATTCATACTTTATGGCTACGTTAATTCTATGTTGTATCAATTGTTTACGCTTATTTTCATACCCGAGAAGTAAATGAAAAAAAGAGAGGAGTACATATGTTTAGAGAATAATTTACTGATTCAGTAGGCAGAGATAAAAAAAAACAACAAACTAGGCTAGCCTAGGCTGAGCTTCTTAATTTACTGGTATTTAACAATTCAGTAAGCTAACATAAAAAAAAACTAGGCTAGGCTAAGCTTCTTAATTTACTGCTATTTAACAATACAGTAAGCTAACATAAAAAAAAACTAGGCTAGGCTAAGCTTCTTAATTTACTGCTATTTAACAATACAGTAAGCTAACATAAAAAAAAAACTAGGCTAGGCTAGGCTAAGCTTCTTAATTTACCGAAATATACCAATTACATAATAAAAAGAAAACTAGGCTAGGTTACCAGTAGGCTTCATAATTTACTCGAATTTACCAATTACGTAGGCTAACACAAAAACTAGGCTACACTAGACCTAGGTCAGATAATTTTACCTAAATAATGGCTAACACGTAAATAATTAAGGGAATTGCGATGTTAGTTGTGATGTAGTTTTGGTTAGACAGATAGACACAATAAAGTTTTTATTTTTGTAAGTGTGGAGGTTTACAAATGCTCCAGATGTACCCTCTGGCCTTCTTCAGGTATTTCAATAAAGATGAGAACAACAGTCCAAATAATCCAAATTATCAAGCCTCATTTCAAAAATTCAGAGAAATAGTGTAGTTAACAATAAAGATGAGGACAACAGTCTGAATAATCCAAATAATACTAATTATCAAGCCTCATTTCAAAAATTCAGAGAAATAGTGTAGTTAACAATAAAGATGAGGACAACAGTCCGAATAATCCAAATAATACTAATTATCAAGCCTCATCTCAAAAATTCAGAGAAAAAGTGTAGATAACAATAAAGATGAGGACAATAGTCTGAATAATCCAAATACAAATTATCAAGCCTCATCTAAAAAAGTCAGAGAAAAAATTTCATCTTATTTTTTGGGGGAAACACATTATTAGGTCACTATCGTTTTGATAGGTCAATCCACTGGTTTTCCTGTTGCTAAAGCCATTCTTGCATGAACGCAAAACAAAGCCGCTATTGTCTTTGCGTACCATGTGACCAAACTACTTCAATCTTTTCCTCCCGATAATGTCAGTAATTTAAAGCGGTATTTCAAGGTTACTCCTCCTTTGTTGATGTGATTCACACAAGAAACTCCCACTAAAATCCGAGGGGAGAGGTGGGGTAATCATTTTCTAATACACTCAGTCTTCGGTTAAATTGAACTTAACGGACCTAAATTCCACCATCGTATGTCACCCCGTCAAGAGAAAAAAAAAAAAAAAAAAAAAAAAAAAAAAAAATCAGGGAATTAACCGAATTTAATGAAATTTTCCGTGTTGATATATTAATGAATAAAATATATAATGCATCAGTTATTTTATTCAAAAACTTTTACTTTTTTTTTCAGGTTAGTTAACGTTAAACCACGTATCTTTGAGAATCTGTTACGCCTCAAAGATAGGTGGGTAGGATTTGACACAAGGTCCCAAGTATAAGGCATCCAGCAAGGATTGAACTTGCTATTCAGTAGTAATGGATCTGCGAGACTACCTTGCTAACCATTACACCTCAATTGTGTAAGTATTTATCTAACCTGTTCATCACGGGTAGGATGTGACACAAGGTCGCAAGTATGGGGCATCCAGTGACAATCGAACTTGCTTTTCAGTAGTAATGGCATAAAATAACCCACAAGATTTGTTATGCGATTAAACAAAATGCCCAACCAACCAATTCACTACCACGAGCAGGATGTGACACAAGGTCATTTTTTTTTTAAAAAGTAGATTTAATCTGATTTGGGATGCAAGTGGTGTTTAATCTCAAGGAGGTTATCTTTATGGCTTAAACAAACAAAGATTAAAGAGAATTAGAATGTTAAATCTGATATAGAGTTACAAAAGAACTGTTAAGTAGATGTACGTCGTCTTGGGGGGGCTAAGTAAACGCTTTCTTCATTTACGTTTCAAGGTGGTTCAAAATTTGTTAGACTTTCTTTTTTATATATTAATACTTGTGTTCCTTAATTGTACGACCGTTATCATCTTGCAATACCCTCTGGTTAAAAATGAGACTGTCCAAATCATCCAAGATGAAATGCAAAAATATATGTCGTCTTGAGGGGGTTAAGTAAATGCTTTCTTCAAATCATTTCAAGGAGGTTCAAAATTGGTAAGACTTTATTAGGTTATTTACTATAAGTCTAACATAAACAAAGGGGAACCACTCTTGCCTGATAAATTATTTATTTATTTATTGATCTACTAGGAAAAAAGAAGACAGGGTTAGGGTTAGTTGAATGGGAAAATAAATGATTTATCAGTCAAGAGTGGTTCCCCTTTGTTAATGTTAGACTTATAGGAAATAACCCTTTCTTATCTATATAGTAATACTTTTGTTTCTTCATTGTACATCCGTTATCATCTTGCAATACCCTCTGGTTAAAAATGAAAATATAAATCCTGATTATCTGGTGTTACTTATCCGCTGAGTTCTTATTTCTTATGAATGTCATCACCTCAACTAAATAATGGACCATTCTGCTTTTATAAAAAGAAAGGAAAGAAAAAGGATATGTCACACAGAAAAATAAGAAAGGAAGAAAGAGTAGGGGATGAGCATGTGGAATAGATAACGCTAATCTGTTTCAAACAACAAACAATGAAGAGAAGTAAAGAGATAGAGAGAGAGTTAAATCAAGATTATTATACTTATTAAATGAACTATTTTGCAATAGCTCTTAAATAAAGATATGAAACATAATTAGATTATCATACTGTGAAATATCCACAGGTCCTGCTAGTGTACATTATTGCACCTAAATATGTTTGGTTTGGTTTGTTTTACGGCATATCAACCTCAGTGGGTCATTTAATGCCAAAGTTTTGAAATAAAGTCATTCTTAACAGATACTCAGTTTTTTTATAAACACATTTTTCTATTCAACCCATAGATAGGAACCTAACAGGTACTACCACTCAGGG